>OX578155.1:30700875-31274783 GCA_951213105.1 Amaurobius ferox | reverse complement strand
TCGCATAAAACATTAAATAAATAAAAAAATAATTAAAATTTTAAAAATCGGTTTTCACGTGTCCCCTTCCCTCCCCCCCGGGTCTCCGATTGCCAAATTTCGTAGCTCTCCGACGCGCGGTCGCGAAACGTATAGTGTATAAGACAGACACACAGACAGACACACAGACATTGCCTTTTATTATATAGACTAGCCGCCTTTGGCGACCAGCCTGTTCGCTACCCTTGAAAATTCTGACCGTGGCAAATTCTAACCGTGGCACACTCGCTGGCGCGACCTACCAGAAGGAACGACCTACCAGGACCCAGACAACCAGTGACTTCCACAGGAGATCCTAAAATGATCCCAAGGATCCTAAAAGCGTCCTATCCTAAGTTGGATGTCTTGAGACGTCCCGCGTAGGAGCCATTAAAAAGATCCGTCCAGAACGACTCTTTCAGGATTCTTTTAGGAATGATCGTGGGAAGCATCGAAAGGAATCAGCCGAAACGCCGTCGCTATTGGAGCAGAGAGTTTCTCGCGCATGCGTGGCTTTGTGATTCGGTGCTTCCTCTACCGGTTACTGGTTAGGCTTGGCTTGTTGGTATTCCAACTAAACTACAAAGTAAGTAAGTTTTTATTTTCTATACGTATAAAAGTATTTATTTTATGCTTTTGTTGTAAAAAGTGCATTTTTTGTTGTAGCCTATGTTTCATACTGTAGGTGTATTTGGCCGTAAGTAACGTCAATTCAAAACATTTTTGTCGATCGGAATTTCCCGATCGACAAAAGTGTCTTAACTATACCTCTAATTCTGCCGTACTTTCTAACAAAGCAATATAAAGAAATTAATTATAATTTGAAGAATATTTTATAGAGATTCGCGATGTTTAAACATTTATACTTACAAGATCATTATATGTTCAGAATTTACATTCGAAATAGCATGATTCAATCTGCTGTTTACGCTGTAAATGCGATAAAACTCGATTACCGGTTTAAAATAATTTTTTCAGCAATCTGATTCCTATTTTTAAAATCTTACCGAATTTTAAGGCAACAACGATCAAATCCGATTGCATCTACTTCATTAAATTTGGAAAAAACATGAATGAAGGACGGACTCATTTTTTTAAATGAATTCGATCTATTAATATCAGTGTTTCTTTTCACAATGCTATACAAAATAACATTTTTTAACATTTTATATTTTTTGTTGATTTTCATTTTATGGTTTTATTCGTTTGTATACAGTGGAATCTCGTTACAACGAACACCAGTTTAACGAATATTGGGCGATGTTTTGAAAAAATTCCTATTCTTTCCTCATTAAATATTTTCACATTAACGAATGAATTTCAACTATGAAAGCATTTGTTTTTTCGGATTAACGAATTTTTTTCTTTCATTTTACCTCAGAAACCCCTTTCTAGATCTAAAAGTTGTAATATTTAAGAAAAAACATCCCACCGTTATTATAGCCTTCTTGTATAACGTTGCATTTTAATATTTCACTATGATAACATTTAATACTCCTTTTTATTTTTACTTGCAATAAAGTTGTTTATTTTTAAAAGAAAGATATACTTTTTAAGTAGGGTACTTCATAATTATAAACCTTTTGGAAGTAAACGTGCAACTGAAAGTGGTTTCTGGGGCAACCACCCCTTATCTAGATATTTTTATCTACATGACCAGGTGTATAGATAATGCATCCGGGGGGGGGGGACATGTGATTATTTTCCCTGAAAATTCTTTCGCATATGAACTGATAAGAAAATTGAGATTAGCAGTATTGTCGAGTACATTAAACGTGTACTGTAGTTAGTTTATTTGGCTGTTCGGCTGTACTTTTCTGTTTCTAATTTAAAATGTCCAAAAGAAGTGAAAGCAGTTAGTTCTCTTTAAAAGAAAAAGTTGAAATTTTGGAAGCAGTACAATCTGGAAGAAAGCAAGTTGATATTGCAAAGGAATGTGGGGTTGCTGCTTCTACATTATCTACGATTTAAAAAAAAATAACAAAATTTTAAAACTTTCTGAGCAGTCTGTTTTATGTCCCGACAGGAAAAGACTTTGTTTAGGAAATCATTAAAACATTGATTAAGCTGTGTACAGATGTTCGACCGAAAAATATTCCTGTTTTTATGTCAATGATACAAACTAATGCGAAAGAATTTGCAGAAGTTGTGAAAGTAAAAGAATTTGATGCTAGTTCTGCATGGTTGTTTCATTTCCATGAAAGATATGGAATAACATAAAAACAAGTCAGTGGAGATGAAAAATGTACTGATTTATCGGCTGCACGTGAATGGAAAGAAGACAAACTGCTGGAAATTTTGGAAGATTATGAACCTAAAGACATATTTAATGCTAATGAGACAGCCTTTTTCTACCAACTGCCACCAAATCGTACTATGGCGAAATAAGGCGAACAGTGCAAAGGTGGAAGAAAATCAAAAGTTTGCATCTCGGTTCTCTTTTGTTGTAATGCAACTGGCACAGAAAACTAATCCCACTAGTGATTGGAAAATCCGCAAAACCTCATTGTTTTAAAAATGTTTTATCGCTTCTCTGCAATTACAAAAACAACACCTGAGCCTGGATAACAAAAAATATTCCCGCTAACTGCATTTCAATTTTACGGCCTCTCGACCAGGGCATCATAAAAAATGTTTAAATTCATTTTCGTTGACGACTTGTTGAAAAAATACTTGCAAACTTGAATGATGAGTACTAGTATGGCAAGTAACCTCAGACAAGTCATTGCAATGATATTTGTTGCTTGGCAAAATGTGTCCCAGTCTATAATCCAGAACTGTTAGAAGAAGTTGGGTATTCTCTTTAGAATGTGATAAGAATATATCTGTTTTAGGATTCTACAGCTGTCGATTTTCCTAAAGATCTATGGACTACAGCATCCAAAGAGCTTAATTTTCCTTTAACAATATCACCTTCTGATTATGTTGGATACGATGAGGAAGCTTTTATAAATTCAGACTTGACAACTAGTGAAATTATAGCTAGTCTTGATAGTAGCAACTGCGAAGACATAAAAGATGATGAAAGAGATGAGCGACAATGATGAATTTGTACCAGATGACCGACCCTCCAGTGTCTTTCCAAACAGTCCTTTCAAGTATCGAATTTTAGCTCAGCAAAAAACCGTTCCTGAATATTTTTATTCCTTAAGCGATATCGAAAACTGTTAACAAACAATCTTTATCACTTCCAGTGTAAACAAAAATTTCTGACTATTTTTCGAATATGTAATTGATTCTTCTTATCCTGGAAATAAGGCCACTTGCAGTCAGTTTTTTTTTAGGTATGTTTGATTTGTTTTATATTATGCTTTACATAAAGAATTGACTGCTACAATCAATATAATTACACAATTTAAATATATGTGTGATAAATTTATTCCTCTTTATTCTAAAATGCATCTTTGATTAATGACAAAAAAAAAAAAAGAAATAGTTGTATTTGTATATAATTAAAAATATATCATAGCATATAGTATGGTTTCATTATGTTTCTTCCTATACCTTCCATTTTTTAAATGTCTGCCATTTTAAATTTTCGCTTTAACTTAATTCAAAATAACGAATTTTTACTGCGGTCCCTAGAAATTCGTTGTAATGAGATTCCACTGTACCCCTATGAATCTATCTATAATTCTTCAGCTGTAAATTGTTATGAAATTATTGCATACATTTTAATATAAAAAAGGCAATTTCATTTTTTTACCTTCATATACAAGGGTTTTCCTCCCTACACAATCACCAAATATAAATTTTATTTGCCTGAAATTCAGTTTTTCTGTTGTATTAGGTTAAGTATTTACATGTTAAATTTAATACAAATGAATTTTTAACAAAAATTTGTTTTAATGTGCACAAGATTTGCAGGTTGTATTTGGTATAAGGTATATTGCTATTACACATTTATAATATATAATGCAGGGGTGATATGGAAACTATTTTTCTTCTTAAAAAGATAGAAAACTCACTAGTAGAATGCATTTACAAAACATGCACCACATAACCATTTATGTTAACATTCTCTTAGGAGAGGGAAATTGGCAATAACTGTTATATTATTGATTAATAAATGAAATTGTCCTTGCTCTTATTTACTATTGATCATAATTTTAATGTTGATATTTACCATTTATCTAAAAGATATTTATGATAATAATAATTAGGAAAACATAGTTAATATATTTTAATTTCAAAACATGCATAATACCGAACCAATACTAAAACAAAAATTCAGAAACAAACTGAGAAATCCACAAAAAACCCAAGTGGGCTATCTTTTTCTAAATTAAGGTGGGGTTTTTTTCAACTCCGATATATTAGAGCTTATTATAATCATGAATGGTAGATTTATTCGGCTAATGTTATCAGTTATTGTAACACTTAATGTGAACTAAATGTTCCAGTTAGGTAGTCCTGAAAATAGGCATCACTCACCTCAGTACCTAATCAGGCCCTGATTATGTATAACCATACTTATGGATTTTACTAAAATTCTGCATAGTGGCCATTAAACTTAAAACTACATACTTCCTATTAAGCGAAAGCCTATTTTCATGTCTACAGTTAGAGCATACACTTTTCTTTATAATCTTGTCTTATCAGCATGGTTGATTGTTTAATGTTGCTTGGGAACAGGATTGCTGAATATTGTTTGCTATATGGAAACTAAAATTTTGAAAATGGTGTGTAAAAAATACAATTATGGTTTGTAATGTTTATGTTATTTTTAAATCTAAATTTGAGACTGACCTTCGAATGCACTTCTAATACCTTCGAATGCATGTATAAACATTAACTGTAACATAACAAGTTCATGTGCCTTAAGGTACTTGTAAGCAAGGCTAGAAGGTAGGTGAAGAGTGTTTATTTTGAACTGCAGAAACAATATCGGAAACTTCACATGTGGATTAGGCTTTATATTTACTCTTTTACCTTCTAAATTTATGAGGAAAGGGATAAATGCAATAAAGATTACTTGTTTTCGGGTTCAAGAAAGAAGAGGCCCAGAACTAATTATATAGTTATAGAGCTTTAGATATTTGTATTAGACTTCAAATGTAATGTAAGGGAAGAAATGGATTCACAATTGCCTTGTTGAAGCGATTTTGTAAATAAACGCTGTAGAACAGCTTTGCACCAAATATAAAGTATCAACTTTGAGTAAATTGTATATTATATGGAACCTGCAAGAAGTTAGTGAATTTAGAAATATTACTCTAAAGGTAGTCACTTACCAGTTTCTTATTTGACTATGCATGCAAAAATGTAATTATCAGGAATTTTGAATGTTTTACCAGGTCAGACTATTACATTAGTAGCATCGTAGCATCTTTTTTGAAACTTTTAGCATTTATAGTACTGCATTTTAAACTATCTTTTAAAATACTCATTCACATGAATGAAGATTATTTTCTGAAACAGAAGATTTTTATTCCAAAGGAAATATCTAAAGTTATATGATAGAAATTTTTCCAAAGACACAATTGTTATGAAAATATTAAAACATATTGTCTAAATAATTAAAACACATGCGACTGTACAGAGTTTTTCTCCACCTAATTCACATTCATCAAAATCATTGTTGTCGTCTAATAGTTTCTTTTTTCTGTGGGAAACCTTTAGCATTTTTGAAAGAATAATTTATAAAAATTAATATTTTTAATTATTTGCCAAAAAAAAAAACTGAAAATCAGGCCAGAAAGTCTTTTGCAGAATTTCATTAAAATAGAACATTTGCTAAAAAAAAATGCAAAAGGCATTGTTGCATAGGAGTATTCACATTAAGAAACAATTGTAAATAAAATTATTGATGTGCACATGATTATCTAATACTCGAAGTTGTAAAATAGACATACACAGATGTTCTAAATTTCGGCTAATTTTGAATTAGCATTTTAGACAGTAATGAATCGGGTCATTTTATTACTGCATGTACATAATATACTTATTTTGTCATATGTTTCAGAAATTTGTTAATTATCTTATTTTATTGCTTTCATACACTGAAAACGATTGCAACAATTCTTAAGTTTCAATATTTATGTTAAATGCATTTTTATTATTTGTCTTTATTTTTCACGTCAGCACAATTATATACAGTGCAGTATTTATGGAGGAAGTTAATGCTATAATGGTTGGTAGCTTGTACTATTTAATGTCACAAGATGCCAATATTTATCGACAATTTTCATTTATAATTTTCACGTAATTGCTAGTTTCTGGTTATGGTAGCAATAGATGGTGGCATGAGTTGTAAAATTTAAGTATTCACTTGGATTTGAAACAAAGACCTCATTTGTGAAGACTGATAGTTCTCTACCATCCAAGCCAAAGCTTTAGATTAAGTTGTTTTAATATTATTGTAGGACAAAAAATGCGTAGAGAATTCATTTTCTAAATTCTGTCAATTTATTTAATGATTTGTGAAAATGATTGTTTGTAAAAACAAGGGACTTGCTAAAGTGTAATAAATATTCTAAAGTAATTTTAATTAGGACCCTTTGTGTTTTGTGATGGAATCACTTTAGTTAGCGACTTGTTGATAATGCTGTAAACTTGTGTTCCGCTCGTAAATATTAGATTGAACCAGAAGAGATTAAAGATTGTTAGTAATATTTTCTTAATTTATGCTATATAATAATTCAATTGTTTGGAAGAAATAATGAAATTGTTTGGGATAATAAAGTTGTTTTGGAAAAGATAACTTTCAAAAATGGTCACCAACCGACCACAGCATATCATCCACATATTGTTGTGCTGCCATTGTGTCTCTGATACGAACCAGAGGTGACTGGCTATCAACGCACCCCAAACCATAATGCCACGTTGTCAAGCAGTATGGCGTTCAACAGTCACAGTAGGATTAGATCTGTTTCCATGTCGCCTCCAGATTCTCACATGATGACTGTCATTTGACAAGCAGAGCCAAGACACATCGCTGAACACTGCCCTATCCCATTCAGTTATCTAGGAAGCTTTGATATATCTGACACCATTGCAATCTCTCACATCAGTGTCTTGTCGTCAATGACAGTCTTCGTAAATGATGGTTTGAGTGCAAGCAGCTTTCGGCCAATCGTTGAGAAGCTGTTCTCGCTGATATTGGAACATCCAATGTACCCTGCAAATTCTGCAATGTTAACAGTTGTCCTTTGTGGTACCGTCACCGCATGCCTTCGAATATGTCGATCAATGTGTGCTGACGTTTTTCTGAATGGACACAATTGTCCACTGCGACAATTCACATGCCCTTCTTTAATCCATTTTCTCTAAATCCTTTGCACAGTAAACACATCTACGAGGGTTTTAGTGCCGGTATAAGCATTCTACCATACTTAGACCTGAAATGAATCCCATCGCACGATCGTCCAATTGTTTGAAATGGACTTCAGCAGCGTTGGCCAGGCATCTCTTCAACAACATATGTCTTCTGAAACAAAAAATAGGTTTCCGTAGGCGACAGACAGTAGTTGGCTCATCTGCCATTTTCATTCCTATTGTCCCCACTCTAATCACGTGACCTACTTGCATTTTATATCATTTACATACATCGGCCATGGCCAGCTGCGTTTGTATCGCAATTTGTATAATTATATGGCCAAAGCTCCTTGGTGTTGCTTTTTCTGTGTCAGGTAGTGCATGTATTTTTTAGAAAATTGTTACGCTTTATTTGCTTAAAGTGATACGTTTCAAAGTATTTTTTGTTTGCTGGAAGAAACTGATCTTTAACATTTGAAAATGATATTTTATGAGTGTGAGCAGGATATAATTGTCTGTATAATCAAAAGTATTTACAGTTGTCTATAATCAATTCTGTACTAGAGCTTAGATTTCATGGTCACATTATCTATGGAAATTTCTGATGTTTTGTTACTTCTATGTATTAATTTTTAAAAAGAATCATTTATATTGTGATGTGAATGTATTTTATGTACATAATTATCTGCATGAATGTTAAACATTGCTTTCTTTTAGCATCAGGACCAGAAGCAGAAGAGCTAATAGACCTTTCCCTCCCAGCCATCTGTGAGGAAGAACTGATAAATGTTGAGGCATTTGCCATGACTCCAGCTGGTGGCACTGAACTTGTATGTTTCTTTTTTTCTTCTTCTTTTTTTTCTATTTTGTTTCATGAATTTTCAATTATTAACAATGCATGATTAAAATCAAGAATTTAAACTAAAAGCAAAAATAAAGTTCAAGTATTCATTATTTCAAAACAGAAGAAAAAAATGTATCTAATTTACACTTTGCCACTTTTTTCTAGTAATGATTATTAATATATTTAAAAATATGTGGTTCTTCTCTTATAAGTAATTAATAAATTGATTTACCATGTATTTATTTATATATTTTTAAAATGTATTTATTTCAGTTTTGTTCAAAACTGGAAAATGTACACAACATTGCCTGGGATTTATGGCAAAGATTAATTGCATTCATTAAGTTTTCAAAAGGTATAGTAACTCGCTGCATGGATGCATATGTGGCTGCCCCCAGCATATGCATTTGGAAAAGATAATTTTTCAATTTTTTTTTATGATGGTGTCAAGATAGATACTGATACTGATTAATCGCTATGAAACAAATTTGTGTGAAAATTGCTCACATTAATTTTATTAGGCAGCTGATCTAAACAATGTTATATTTAGGGAATATCCTATCTTTGTTATTTAATTGTTGCTCTGTTCTACTAAAATGTACAAATTATTGATTATGTTGAGTTTGAATTTTACTACAGTAATTTTTATTATATTCTTGCAGTATAACAGATTCAGAAGACTAGGAGAGACTATTTATGCTGATGATACTAGGCATTGATACAACATTCGATTGCAGATGCTGTAGCAGAAGAATACAACTGGTATGGGAACACCAAAAGACGATTGATTCTCTGCTCTGAAAGTTGTTGATATTGCTATTGGTGAGTATAACTACAATCAGTATTTACACTATGCTTTCTAAATTAAGATATGAAAATGTCAGGAATAGTACTTGTATTTAAATTCTTGAAAAAACAAATTTACGTCCTGAAATTTCACTCTTGAATTTACAGTAGTGCAGTTTGATGGTCTTGCCAGTAATTCTATTGTACGTCATGCTCTTTTCATATGTTTAAAATTGTAATTTCAAGCACTTTTAAATAATATAATATAATTCAGTGCTTTTAAACAAAATTGCATATTTTAACACTAAATAACATCTCAATTTTTATCACTTTTTCATAAAAATCTGCTTTCAAGTAAAATTATGAATTTTAGTTCTTTTAAATAAAAAGTTTAGTGCTTCTAAATAAAATCTTAAAATTGTAAATAACATTATGAATGTTGGTGCTTTCTGTAAAAGTACTCTATGTGGTGCTTCCTGTACTCTATATTTTATATATATATATATATAAAATATATATATATATATATATATATATATTTTATATATATATATATATTTTATATATATATATATATAAAATATATATATATATTGGTGCTTTCTGTACAACTAACTCAATAACTAAAGCTGAAATATATGAATAAACATTAAATGCACGATTAAGATAAGCATTAAAAAAGGCTTTTTTAGAAGAAATTGGGTGAGAGGAGTTAGTGGGAATACAAGAATTAATGAAAGTAGGTTTACGAAAAACAGAAGTATGAAACCCAAGAGAGTTATGGGAAGCAAGAACATCCAGAAAAGGTAAGGAAAAATTAGACTCAATGGTAAAATTAATAGAGGGGTAAAAGTCATTGACATTATCCAAAAGATTAAGGAGGTCACTCAAACTATGGTTCTAAATAATAAATACATCATCCATATAACGGCACCAAAGATTAGGTTTAAGGAATAAAAAAGGCAAATTTCATTCTCAAGCTCCTGTAACACAGCTTCAAATAAAATGTCAGATATATTTTTGCAAACAGGGCCCCTGTAGGTAGCTCCTTATCTGTTTCTTTAATGTATATTAATTTCTATCCCAAATAGATGCTGTAATGCCTATTCAAGGTGGTGGTGGTGGTCAGAATGTGACAAGATCCGATATTGAAGATGTCATAAAAAATTGACTGAGACATGCAAAAGAGAGAAGATTATATTCTGTAAAGAAAGCTTCAAATAAATAATGATTTCAAACTTTTGTGTTTTTATTGTACAATAATGATATTGATATAAAGAGAATTATCTAGTGTTATTTTAGTTTAGGAATACATACATCTCAGATTTTATTAAATATATCTACCAACAAATTATACCATCACTGTATCTTAGCATTCTGCAGTACTTAATCCGGATATGAATTTAGTCTTTGTAACCTAATAATGTATTTAAAGTTTTTCTGAGCTAAATAATTCATCATTAAGACATGAATAGGAATTAGATTTGTTGTCTTGTACTAAATATGAAAGAGAAAAGGGTAAAGAACCTTGTTTAATTGCTGAATGACCTTCAATACCCTTAAATTTTATAAATGGATTTAAAGAAAATTTGGACCCTTCAAAAAGATATAATTTATTCAAATTTTATGATTACTATAATGGTAAAAATTCATGACAGTCACTGACCAAAGTGACAATTAAAAATTAACAGATGCTTATAATCAGTGGCCAGAAGTAGCGAAACTACAGTAGTCACTACTTTTTTATCATAGTTTGTAGTGTAACACGCTACTTTTAAAAATAAGTTGTGTATCTAGTAGAACGATATGGTAAATAACTAGTTTGTATCAAGTTTTGATGCTACTTTTAACATTCTTTCAATAAACGAACAAGGTGCCATTCTACATATGTGATCTTCCTTTGTACGAAATTTGATGTTCTGTGCAACGATGTACGATTTGCAAAGTGCCCAGCTCTTTGGAATAAATAAAAAATGTCGGTTGTTTTAGCTCACAAGATATCTTCGGAGCTAATTACCTATCTCATAATACCAAATAATATGAGATGGAACTCAATGCATTCTGCTGTGGAACGCATATGCCTGTTCCTGAGAGAGAACAAGGAGAAATTAACTATGCAATAGTTCCGATGCTGCAGGGTTAGTAAGGCCATTGCCTCATGAAGTTGATTTTTTATATGGATATATTCAGATGTATTATGTCCCAAAAGATCCTGCTTATCTGATTGCAAATTCTACTAAAAATGAACAATCATATTTTTAAATAAATATTTTTTACTTTATACTTTTATTTTATTGTTTTCAGAAGTGGATAAAAGCTTAAAGTTGGTAAGGTAAGTTGATCAGTAAATTAAATATGTTAAATTACTAAAGTATAGTATAGCCATATCCTCAACTTTTTGTGCAAATTGAAGCTGTGGAAAAGTTCATCTTATAAAAGTAGTTATGTAGTGAATACATTTTAAAAGTGGTTTGTAGTAAGTACTTTAAAAAAAAAAAACAGTTTTAGTTCACTATAAAATAAAGCAGTTTATTTCAACCACTGCTTATAATACGACATGAGTGCTTTTTAAAATTCTTATTAGTAAAATTGATTGGTACTGATACAAGCACTATTGATTTAACTATTGACCAAAAATTTTGGTAGAAATATAATAAAACTATTTGAAAATAATTTTGGAATATTTAATTTTTATTAAAGTAATTTTTAAGTAATAAAAAACTTTAACAAAGGAAATATTGATAAATTTTGGCTGTTTATTACTTTTGCTATTTATCATAAATGATAAATAGCAAAATTTATCAAAATATACACAAAGAAAAAAACCCCAGAAACATTCTGCAATATATTGAAAACCATCTAAAAAGTTCCAAAACAAATTTATAATCAGCTGACATTAGTCCTGAAAAATCCTAAAAGTGTCCGGTGATATGTCAAGAACCATCCTATAACAGCCAATATCCATCCAAAAACTATCCTGAAGAATCCCAAAAGCATCCAGTAATATGTCAAGAACCGTCCAATAAGTTCCTATAACAAGTCTGTAACCATCCAAGAACTATCCTAGAAAATCCCAAAAGGATCCGCTAATATGTCAAGAAGCATCCTGAAAAATCCCAAAAGTGTCCAGTAATATGCCCGGAAGCATCCAATAAATTCCTAAAACAAGCCTATATCCATCCAAAAACTATCCTGAGAGATCCCAAAAGCGTCCAGAAATATGTCAAGAAGCATCCAACAAGTTCCTACAGAATCCCATAGCAAGCCTAAACGCATACTAAAAATTCCGGAAAGCATCCTACAAAGGATGCCCACAGTACTACAAAAAGTGTCTCATTTTGACTTCCACGGGACACCCTGTGGATGACTCTGGGAGATTTCAGGACTTCCTTAGGAAGTCTCATAATCCTACATATGACTTCCACAGGATTGATTTAAGACATCCTTGTGTTGTTTGGGATGTAGGAGATCGTATGACCGACTGGATTAAAAGAGCTCACGAAGCGAGTTTCAGGGTTGGCAAATGTCTATTAATAAGTGACAGTCCCCAACGGACGTATTACGCCTGCGTAGCAGGTGGCACTAAAATGCTCTTGAAGTGAGCTCAGCAAGCGTTGGCGAGTCGGAGTCGAAGTAAATTACGGTGATTGGCGAGCGTAGCTAGCAAGGGGAAGAGCCCAACTAGCATAGTACGCCTGCTCCAATGGGCGTATAACGGCTGCATAGCACGTGGCACTAAAGCAACTAGCAAAACGAAATCAGCGAGCGTTTGCGAGTTGAAGATGTCCTGGCTCGCAAAGCGAGTTACGGAGGTTGGCGAGCAAGGGGCACAGCCACCTAGTAGATGAAAAGTTTCAATCTGATAAATAAACAGATGGAGCTAGGCCTTTCTTGGCACCCAGAATTAATGAAAGTATCACACATGAAAAAAATATACAATATAATAAAAGTGAAAAGTATTTCCGAAACCATGTACATTATCAAAAGCCATAACTAATTCAGTAATACTGAAATTCTACGTTTCTGTATGCAAAACTGTAAATTTTATTACAAAAATTTTATGGACATGGCCGACGTAGAGGAATGTAGAAATTGGATCAGAATTACAATAATTAGTTAAAATGAAACATCAAAATAAATAAGCCAGCAATATGCCATGGTATAATAACAGAATAACATATATATATATATATATGTATGTATGTATATACATATATATATATGAATATATATATATATGTATAATGTATATATATATATATATATATATATATATATATGTGTGTGTATAAGAAATTTTTTAATCGAAAACTATACATAAACTACGGTAAGTACAAAAAAAACCATCTCTAGCATATCTGTTACAAATAAGTAACTATAGACCAAGGCTAAGGATAAAAATAGAAGGTAACTTATCACTATAATGGAAAGGGGGTAAGGGGAAGATGCGTATACACAACTCATAAGTAAAAAGGTATGTAAATATAAATAAAATAAATTAAAATAAAATAAAATAATAAATATATAAAATAAATAAAATAAAATAAAAAAATAATATATATATATTTATGTATATATATATGTATATATATATATATATATATATATATATATATATATATATATATATATATATATATACAGGATCTCATAAACACTGACCTCAGCTTTTATTCCTTAAATACTGATTTTAGACATATTTAATAAATTACAAAGTTGCGTAAAAAATGGTTCAGAATTTTATAAAATCGATAAAAATTTTCAGGGGTTTAAATTTTAAGAAATACAAAATGTAAATTTTCATGCGGCGCCCGCACAAAAGCATTTCCAATGAGTAAAATGTGCCCCATACACTAGTAAGGTGATGTTTAAAATTTGAGCATTTTATCATAAAAAATTCCAAAGATATGTTTAACAAAATTGGTGAAACATTAATCACAAATTAAAATGTAAATTTTTATAGCAAGAATGCAAATGACGCAACGCAGAAATGCATCATAGGCAAATAATATCTGCCTCTTATCTTTAAATACGCTTAAAAAATGTTTGAAAAATTAGGTCCCATAGGGTTCAATGTGGTTCATTTTTTCAACCCGGATTCAGTCCGAAAGTAATTGGGTGATATTATTCATTTATATTCCCATAGGTCCTACAGACTGTCTAAACAACATACTAAAATTTCGTTTCCATAGAGTCATATTTACGGCAGTTATCGTACGAACGGACAGACAGACAAACAGAATGAATGAACAAAGTCATAAACACTTTTCAACTATGTTGTAAAGTGTTAATAAAGGCGGTCCTTATTTAAAAGAGCTCTGCATAGAACGGGAACCCCCTCTAGTGCGTTGACTAGTAAGTTTTTAAAAAATGATTCAGATAATATTGGCTAGAAAGTTTTTAGAAAATAATACGCAAAATATTTTTGTATTGAAAAAATTCGTTTTATCGTTTTCCAAAATATTCGCTTTTAGCATCTATACATTTTACTTTCCCTACCATACATGGTAATGTATAGGGAAATATCGGAATCGTGTCGAAAATTGCAACTCGAGTTTTCGACGGATCTACGCGTTTTGGAACTTCTAGAACAGGAAAAATCTATTTTAGCATGACGTGTGTATGTGTGTGTTGTTGTTGTTGAGATCCAGACCGTCCGACCTACCAGAAAGGTGTAAGATAACTGTTTGGACAGCCGGGAAGTGCCACCCAATTTAGACCGGAACCCAGTGGGGGAGGCATCCACAGGGACCGTACCCTCCTTCCCCTACCACCAACCTCTCGGAAGGACTTACGGACCCACATGTTTAACGTGATCGTACTCCGCGTGAACACGGCGGCAGTTTTGGCAGTGGCTGGAATCGAACCCGGGCCTACCGAGTGCAACTCCAGCGCGCTAACCAATGGGCTGCCGTGTGTGTGTGCAATGTATATAGTTACTCTAACTCAAAGGCTAAATGACTAAATTTCATAAAATTTTGTAGTAAGTCCCTTATTGATGAACCTCGTGCTCGTTAGATTTTGGTACGATAACAGAATTAAAAAAATCTGATGTGGGCAGCACATGACTTTCCTTATATAATGCAATGAATGTACTACTTTTACAGTAAAAAAATTAGATTATTATTATAATAGATATTTATATTCTTTCCAAGATATTGAATTTTCCTCAATGAATCGTCATTTTCATTGATTTAGCGTTATTTTTATCCATTTGACGAGTTTTTCGTTAATTTAGCAACATTGAAGAAAACTGCCAAGTCGGCAACACCCCGCCAAATTCGTCGCCAAAATCTTGCCAAGCGTTATGGTCGGAGAAATAAGTTATTCTTACAGCAGATAAATGACTATTGACGTTCAAATACAAAATTATTTCTCGAAGTATCTTTTTCTATAAATGGAACGAGCTATATCCACGAGAATGATGTCACAAATTTATCGCATGGCATTACACATGAAAAGTAAACATGTTTCTCAATAGCAAATATTTTTTTTTATTTTATATGATTTGTTGATAATTTATTTGAAAAATGTGCAATATCTCGAGAACGGTTCGTACTAGCGTTCTAAAGTTTATGTTAATCGTTTTCTAAGCAAAAATTACATAAGAAATGTCTATTTGCGTAACTTTATTAGACGTTTTGATTTTTTGACGATTTTTTCAAAATTTCACTCGAAAATTTAGGAGGGGGGGTTGAAAATTGCGAGAGATTTGTTAGATACAAGAAAAATATTTAAATTATGTGACTTTCTTATTATATACAAAACTGAAAATAAGTGCCACAAATAAATTGTATTTTAATTTGTATATATTTTAAATGTAAGAACATTCAGAACGGTGAAATACTTATTACAAAGGGATTAATTATTTCATATTAATTTAATACTGAACGATAATAAGATATCTATATTAATCCCAATAACATGTTGAAAATTTTATGACAAAAAATCTGATGTGGGCAACACATGACTTTCCTTATATAATGAAATGAATTTACTACTTTTAGAGTAAAATAAATAGGTTTTTCTTCTAGTAGATACTAATATCCTTTCCAAGATATTGAATTTTCGACAATTAGTCGTCATTTTCATTGATTTAGCGTCATTTTTATCCATTTGGCGAGATTTTCGTTAATTTGGCAACATTTCAAAAAGTCGCCAAGTTGGCGACATTTTGATACATTTGACAACTTTTTCAATAGTTTGAACATATTTTTTCGAAGAAACTAAAGTTTTTTGGCAAAGCCAGTTTTTTCTATACTTTGTTTACTTTTATTTTTACTCAAAATATCTTCTAAACTATATAAAAGATAGATGTAAATAATAAGCAATAAAAGTGTTCAGTAGTAAATCCAGTTTCTAAATAAATAATTTGTTTTTATATAACTCTTACACTTTTCAAAGAATCGTCTTACCAAATTAAAAAATATTGAAATTCTTCATTTTATATAGCTTGCTATCTCAAAAACTGAACGTGCTAGCTGTGAACAGTACAGAAAGTAATCTAAAGCTCTTTCAAAGTGGATATATAAAGGGATTTTGGATCGAGTTTTTAGTTTTTGAATTATAGTGGTTATGTTTTTCCAATGGGAGAGAAAACCATACCTGTCACCAGCTCAGTGTATTTTTTCTTTGGTTTCTCAGTATTTCTACTTCGGTGCGCAAGCACAGGATATTTTATTTTGTTTCAAAGAAATTAAAAAGTGAAGTGAACTTTAAGGATTCTAAAGATATTTTGATAGATGAGATATGAAGAGAAAAACAAGAGTATGGAATTCAGGGTACGTATTTATGTGCCGTAAGTTCATCTCGTCAGAGATATTGTATAAGATTAATTTATATGTCGCCAAACATTTAAATTATTTACAAGTATTGCCAAACAAGTTATTACAATAATTTGATAGTTTGACGTGAAGTCTATGGCTGAGGTATTCAGCTGAAATCGGAAAGAAGACTAAAATCACTAACTATAAAATAAATAGCGTTCCAAAGGTGGGGGAAAAAAACGGTTTTTTTTTGGGAAGGAAATTTTGAAAGTTTCCAAAAAAATGGGAGTTTTCAAATATTGCATTTTGCATCGAAGAAGAAATGTATATGGCCCAAAGTTAATATTTAATTTTACATTTGGAATTGTAAATATCTGAATTAAAAAAATATCAAAAATTATGTGACCTTCTGAACTATTTTGTAAAGGTAGTTCTAATTTCGATATTTTAATATTTTGAAAATGCAAGGGAAAATGTCATACACGCTAAACCATTTTGGCTCCATCGGACTAGAACCACTGCCGATTTTTCACTCTCTAAAACTCCCTCGAAATTGAATACAGCGAAAGTTTGGCTATAACCAGCCACAACCAATTCCTTTAGAATTAGCTCTATATAAAGGTTCGACTAATAGAGAATATTTATGGTTGCGATGCTGCGAATTTTTTTCCGTTTCCCTGCATATAACAACTCATAAACTAGATTCAGAAATAAGATATTTCATCTCTATAAGAAACAGAAATGACGTTCAGCCTTTGCAGAGTTGGCATTTTATCAGTTGCTCTTTTCTGGGGATTTTCGTAAAAATGATAATGTGCCGTCATTTAACCGGAAGTGACATTTAAAGTGAAAGCGGAAATGGAAGAGAAAATGATTCAAGGAATGAATATTTTACGAATATTCGTGATTTGAATCAAGCCGTACGAACTTTGAGTTGCACGTTCTGTGAAGAAGATCTAGAAGTACAAGCCTTCAATTGACATTTAATTTTAAAGTTGAACATGTCTTCTACTGCTGGAAAGGTATTTAATTATGAATGGTATCATTGTTTATCGTCGAATTAAACCTTATTTATCTTCGCGGCCACCCATTACGGGATCTTTGAAAAAATGTTATCCACTGACCACTTCCTTATCCAAAACAGCTTTTCCTCTTCTTGGTCAGGGCTCCTTAACCTGATATGTATCTAATCTTGTCATCTATTGTCACTAGTTACAGTTTTTGTTATTTAAATATGTTGCTCAGAATATTACTTGCACTTGACATTATTGACCTGCACTTTAATTATGATATGTCATCTTCAGCTATATAATGCAATTAAAGGCGTTAATCGGAAAATTTTTCGCTATGTTTTTATGTATTTTCCGTTATGTTTTTCTGAAAAAAATTCCGCTCAAGTGTACCTTTTTCTTTTTTTCAATCTTTTTGAAAATATAATATAATTTGTTTCCAAACTGTTTTTTGAAAAGCAAATAGTTTTACAAGAAGTATTTGATCATTGAGTTTCCTAATTTTGAAAAGGAAAAGGAGGGGCTGGAATGTGTGTGTGCCTTATTTTAAAGAAAAAGAATGAATGAGAAATAAGTTATTCTTACAGCAGATAAATGACTATTGACGTTCAAATACAAAATTATTTCTCGAAGTATCTTTTTCTATAAATGGAACGAGCTATATCCACGAGAATGATGTCACAAATTTATCGCATGGCATTACACATGAAAAGTAAACATGTTTCTCAATAGCAAATATTTTTTTTTATTTTATATGATTTGTTGATAATTTATTTGAAAAATGTGCAATATCTCGAGAACGGTTCGTACTAGCGTTCTAAAGTTTATGTTAATCGTTTTCTAAGCAAAAATTACATAAGAAATGTCTATTTGCGTAACTTTATTAGACGTTTTGATTTTTTGACGATTTTTTCAAAATTTCACTCGAAAATTTAGGAGGGGGGGTTGAAAATTGCGAGAGATTTGTTAGATACAAGAAAAATATTTAAATTATGTGACTTTCTTATTATATACAAAACTGAAAATAAGTGCCACAAATAAATTGTATTTTAATTTGTATATATTTTAAATGTAAGAACATTCAGAACGGTGAAATACTTATTACAAAGGGATTAATTATTTCATATTAATTTAATACTGAACGATAATAAGATATCTATATTAATCCCAATAACATGTTGAAAATTTTATGACAAAAAATCTGATGTGGGCAACACATGACTTTCCTTATATAATGAAATGAATTTACTACTTTTAGAGTAAAATAAATAGGTTTTTCTTCTAGTAGATACTAATATCCTTTCCAAGATATTGAATTTTCGACAATTAGTCGTCATTTTCATTGATTTAGCGTCATTTTTATCCATTTGGCGAGATTTTCGTTAATTTGGCAACATTTCAAAAAGTCGCCAAGTTGGCGACATTTTGATACATTTGACAACTTTTTCAATAGTTTGAACATATTTTTTCGAAGAAACTAAAGTTTTTTGGCAAAGCCAGTTTTTTCTATACTTTGTTTACTTTTATTTTTACTCAAAATATCTTCTAAACTATATAAAAGATAGATGTAAATAATAAGCAATAAAAGTGTTCAGTAGTAAATCCAGTTTCTAAATAAATAATTTGTTTTTATATAACTCTTACACTTTTCAAAGAATCGTCTTACCAAATTAAAAAATATTGAAATTCTTCATTTTATATAGCTTGCTATCTCAAAAACTGAACGTGCTAGCTGTGAACAGTACAGAAAGTAATCTAAAGCTCTTTCAAAGTGGATATATAAAGGGATTTTGGATCGAGTTTTTAGTTTTTGAATTATAGTGGTTATGTTTTTCCAATGGGAGAGAAAACCATACCTGTCACCAGCTCAGTGTATTTTTTCTTTGGTTTCTCAGTATTTCTACTTCGGTGCGCAAGCACAGGATATTTTATTTTGTTTCAAAGAAATTAAAAAGTGAAGTGAACTTTAAGGATTCTAAAGATATTTTGATAGATGAGATATGAAGAGAAAAACAAGAGTATGGAATTCAGGGTACGTATTTATGTGCCGTAAGTTCATCTCGTCAGAGATATTGTATAAGATTAATTTATATGTCGCCAAACATTTAAATTATTTACAAGTATTGCCAAACAAGTTATTACAATAATTTGATAGTTTGACGTGAAGTCTATGGCTGAGGTATTCAGCTGAAATCGGAAAGAAGACTAAAATCACTAACTATAAAATAAATAGCGTTCCAAAGGTGGGGGAAAAAAACGGTTTTTTTTTGGGAAGGAAATTTTGAAAGTTTCCAAAAAAATGGGAGTTTTCAAATATTGCATTTTGCATCGAAGAAGAAATGTATATGGCCCAAAGTTAATATTTAATTTTACATTTGGAATTGTAAATATCTGAATTAAAAAAATATCAAAAATTATGTGACCTTCTGAACTATTTTGTAAAGGTAGTTCTAATTTCGATATTTTAATATTTTGAAAATGCAAGGGAAAATGTCATACACGCTAAACCATTTTGGCTCCATCGGACTAGAACCACTGCCGATTTTTCACTCTCTAAAACTCCCTCGAAATTGAATACAGCGAAAGTTTGGCTATAACCAGCCACAACCAATTCCTTTAGAATTAGCTCTATATAAAGGTTCGACTAATAGAGAATATTTATGGTTGCGATGCTGCGAATTTTTTTCCGTTTCCCTGCATATAACAACTCATAAACTAGATTCAGAAATAAGATATTTCATCTCTATAAGAAACAGAAATGACGTTCAGCCTTTGCAGAGTTGGCATTTTATCAGTTGCTCTTTTCTGGGGATTTTCGTAAAAATGATAATGTGCCGTCATTTAACCGGAAGTGACATTTAAAGTGAAAGCGGAAATGGAAGAGAAAATGATTCAAGGAATGAATATTTTACGAATATTCGTGATTTGAATCAAGCCGTACGAACTTTGAGTTGCACGTTCTGTGAAGAAGATCTAGAAGTACAAGCCTTCAATTGACATTTAATTTTAAAGTTGAACATGTCTTCTACTGCTGGAAAGGTATTTAATTATGAATGGTATCATTGTTTATCGTCGAATTAAACCTTATTTATCTTCGCGGCCACCCATTACGGGATCTTTGAAAAAATGTTATCCACTGACCACTTCCTTATCCAAAACAGCTTTTCCTCTTCTTGGTCAGGGCTCCTTAACCTGATATGTATCTAATCTTGTCATCTATTGTCACTAGTTACAGTTTTTGTTATTTAAATATGTTGCTCAGAATATTACTTGCACTTGACATTATTGACCTGCACTTTAATTATGATATGTCATCTTCAGCTATATAATGCAATTAAAGGCGTTAATCGGAAAATTTTTCGCTATGTTTTTATGTATTTTCCGTTATGTTTTTCTGAAAAAAATTCCGCTCAAGTGTACCTTTTTCTTTTTTTCAATCTTTTTGAAAATATAATATAATTTGTTTCCAAACTGTTTTTTGAAAAGCAAATAGTTTTACAAGAAGTATTTGATCATTGAGTTTCCTAATTTTGAAAAGGAAAAGGAGGGGCTGGAATGTGTGTGTGCCTTATTTTAAAGAAAAAGAATGAATGAGAATTAGAATGGTACACATGACATGTTACTGATGCTCAGAAAAGCAATTAAAGTTTGAAAAACCTTTTTTTTTTTTGGGGGGGGGGGGGGGGGATTAAATTCTCTAAATTTATAATTAAACGTTAAAAATATAGAATGTTTTCACAAGTTCTTCTGATGAAAGAAAATGCTTTAATTTCATTTGTGACAGACATGACATCAAATGTTCAATATAGCATATTTAACTTAGAAAATAATATTTCTAGGAAAAGAAATTTTATTCACATGTATCAATATCACAGCTATTTCCTAGGAAAATTTCAAAATTTCAAGTTGTCTACTTATTTAATATAAAATTTTAAAAAACCCATCATGACAGACACGGCATAAAATGGGCATGAAATTTCAGTGACCTAGAAGTTGCATCAAAACTCTCTGAATTGGCAAGAGATTACTTTGTGAAAACATTTTTTTTTTCATACAGTGAAGTTTCCAACTATTACCTTTTCAAGAGCATTAAAATATAACTTTTTTGTGAGTAATTTTTTTTTTATTTAACGTGACAGACAGGCAAGCCTTTTGTGATGGACATGACAGCTGTGAATTTTCTAACCAATCATTAAAATATAACTGATAGCAAATAGGTAAACATATCATTTTAATTATATATTAAAATTCAATCACACATTTCTTAAACATTTTTCAAATTTATAGTAAACACAAGAGTTTCCCAATGTTGGTATAACAACATTTCTAACAATTTTGTCTGAGGTGCACCATACAGTGCCATTTTCAAATTTTAATAATCTTTGAGTTGATAATCAAGCATTTTACATGATGAGGTCTCTGCAGCTTTCTATAACTATTCCATAAAATCCTTCATCTTCATATTGCACTTAGACCCATTGGCCCACGCTTTGTACGACATTGTAGCTGCAGGCTGCGCTGAGTTTCCATTCTTAGTATTAACTTTTTTTAACATTCCAGTGTAAAAATTAAATTCTTGTTTTTCTTGTCAGTCAGATGTCATGCTACATTGAACAATACCTGGTTGAAGTGATCGAAAATGTAATTTTCTTGTCCCTAGAATGCTGTGAATTTTTCCAGGTTACTGGTTTCCAGGTGTTATCATTACTGGTTTCCAGGTGTTATCATTACTGGTTTCCAGGTGTTATCAATAATTTCTTAATATTTTCCACTTCAGATTTAGCATACAGAATATTTACAGTTGAGCATATCTTTGTTGCAGCTGTAGCAAAAGCAATAGATGTTGTGGGATCTATTTCTCTCGCTTCTTTTGCCTCTCAAATTCTCCTTTTTATTGTGCCTCCTATCCCATCTATGCAACCTTTACAATGAGAAGGGGCAGAGAAATTCCTATTGGTAGGGATGCTGATCAATGTTATCTCAAAGATTGTGAACTTCTGCTTTAAATGTTGGGATATGCCATCTCATTGGAACTCTATATTTTTTATAATAAATCTAGTATTATTGTGTTTGAATGCTTCTATTATCATCTTATCAAACATAACAACTACATATTTGTCATGATTTAAGTAGTCAGAAATGACTACATATGGCTCTGATTTTATCAACCATATGTAGTCATTTCTGTGCCTTGAGATGATTATCCTTGAGGATATTGATTTTCTGATGGGTATTCCTCTAAAAATGATTGATGTGCTTAACCTAGTATTAGCTGAAGATATCTTTTCTGTATTTTAATTTTTTTATTATTTTCTCCAATAATGCAAAAATCTCTAATTCAAGGAGCTTGAGTGGAGATACTATCACTATTATAATAATTTCTAACAAGTTCTTTTGTTTCTTCTTTGACGGCAGTAGAACGGTGATATTTAGTTTCCAGAGTCTGTTCAACTAAATTTGGTGTAAAAGTATCGGTAAATTCTCAGAATAGGCCCCCACTCGTTTTTTTTGTAAGTACAAAATTGCGCCAAGTTGGCGCGTTGGCCGTGTTTTGAAATTGACTCCTCCCAATTGAAGTGACTGTGTTTTAAAATGGGCTCCTCCTACAATAATGACGTCTTATTCTAGAGTTTTATGAACTGTAATTTTGTTAAATGATATTGCAATTGAATATAAATAAAAGTTAATAATACTCATAAAAAGATTACAAAATACTATTTTTGTGCATTTAAAAAATATTGCGTAATGGCAGAACTATAAAAATATTGCGTAATGGCAGAATAATAAAATTTTAAAAACGCTGGATACTTAAAATATTTTTTGAATTTAAATCAATATCAAAAACTTATAAATCGAAAATTAAAAAACGATACTTAGTAAACGGATTGCACTTTAACAAAATTTAAGAAAAAACGGAACTTAGAAAAAGTTCGTACTTTAACTAAATTTAAGAAAAAACGGAACTTAAAAGTTTGTACTTTAACTAAATTTAAGAAAAAACGATACTTAGAAAAAAGATTGTACTTTAACTAAATTCAAGAGAAAACAATACTTAGAAAAAAGTTTGTACTTTAACAAAAATCAAGAAAAAAATGATACTTTAAAATTAAGAAACCCATTTTAAAAACATGGAAAAATACAAAAGACAATTTCAAAACACGGGATGAACAAAGAAAAAACTAACCTTTATGTAACGGATATCCATATTTTTAATTACATCTATACCGGAACACGTACATTCAACACTGCAACACGTTTTCTTGAACATACACGTACATTTAACACCGGAGCCTGCATATTTATTGAAAATTTGCGTAAAATGTTAATGTCCATGAATTACGAGGAATGTTTTAAATATTTATTCCAAAAAGTTTGTACGTGTTTGCATCTTTGCAAATCGATCGAAAAAGATCTGTAAAAGCAAGAGTCAACGAATTCGATCGAAAAAGGAATATTACTGCCTATTAAAATGCAGAATCCAAAGAATAAAAAGGCGCGCACGCAGCATCCTAAAAAGGCGAGCGCTGATTGGATGTCCGTTCGAAGGCTACCAGATTCGCGAAGTAGCCGGAATAGAATTGTAACCCGCTGGATCGTACTTTGAAAAATGAGTGGGGGCCTATTCTAAGAATCACCCAAAGTATCAACTAATTTTCTTGTAACTACATGGCATTTTCTAGGGCTACTTGGAAGAAATTTTTTATTCTTGCAACAGCTTTTCCAAAAGCTTGCCGACTTCCAAATTCCTTAGTTGGACAATTGATTTCAGAGCAAATTTATGTCTTTGTCTTTTCTGCCTTTGTCTAAATTTCCTGTGGTTCAGCTTAACTTTCTTCCTAGCACTTTTTTTTTCATCCACTATTTCTGCATTCCTTTTTTCATTAAGAAACATTCTATTTCATTCAAAGTCTTTTCTCTTGTAGTCTTCATATTTCCCCATTACTTTTAGTTTTTCACATCTTTCTTTCTGCCTCTTAGCTGCTGTTGTAGCCATTTTACCACATTAGAACCATAAAAAAAAGAGTTGATATTATTTAGCATAAATTGCTCAGAAATTACAAATATATCAACTAACAATACATTTGTTTCAATCTACATTAAAATTTTAGAATTAGACTTAGCTGTGAGAAATAAAACTGTTTTAAACTTTAATAGTTAAAAAAAATCTATAACTCCCAGTTTTAAAATAAAAATACATTAAATCACAGTTGATTTCAGAAATAATGATATTAATCTGCTTTTAAATGTATAAGAAAAATATTCAGAATTATTTTAGTTTAGAGCATTTTAATTTAGAACACTTCTGTTTTGAACCATTATTGTTTCAGTTATCTTTAAAATAAATATGTAGTGATCTAATTACTTTCCTTATATACATCATGTATAAGGAAAGTATTGTAACGGGGTCGAAAATTCGAATTCGAGTTTTCGACGGGAGAGCACGTTTCAAGCATCCCTGATCACGAATCAAACACTTTTGAAGTGATGTCTCTCTGTGTGTGTGTGTGAAAGTATGTGCGTGTGTGTGAAAGTGTGTGTGTGTGTCAGTGAGACTGTGGAGACGATAACTAATGAACGAATGGACCGATTCAAACAAAATTTGGTACAAAAATCACAATCCGTAAACACTGGAAGCCTATTGCTTTTATACACAATCGAATGTTCAGAACCCCCCCTAAATTTTCGAGTGAAATTTTGAAAAAATTGTCAAAAAGTCAAAACCGCTAATAAAGTTACGCAAATAGACATTTCTTATGTAATTTTTCATTAGAAAATGATTAACATAAATTGAATCGTTCTCGAGATATTGCACATTTTTCAAACAAATTATCAAAAAGTCATATAAAATAAAAATAAAAATATTTCCTATTGAGAAACATCACTTTTCATATGTAATAGCATGCGATAAATTTGGTGACATCATTCTCATAGATCTAGCTCGTTCCATTCATGAAAAAAGATACTTTGAGTAATACTTTTGTATTTGAACGCCAATAGTTATTTATCTGCTGTAAGAATAACTTATTTCTTCGTCCATAATGCTTGGCGAGATTTTGGCGACGAATTTGGTGGAATGTCGCCAACTTGGCGACTTTTTAAACGTTGCTAAATTAACGAAAAATTTTCCAAATGAATAAAAATGGCGCTAAATCAATGACGACTCATTGATGATGACGACATGGAAATTGACGACTCATTGACGAAAATTCAATATCTTGGAAAGAATATAAGTAACTACTATAAAAATAATCTATTTTTTTTTACTATAAAAGTAGTAATTTCATTGCATTATATGAGGAAAGTCATGTGCTGCCCACATCAGATTTTTTTTTAATTATATTTATTTTAAGATTACTGAAAATTATTAATTTGAAAATTAACAGTCTTGGAGGGGGTGGGGAATGACAGACATGACAAAATTAAAACTTTATTATTTCATTTCCTTTATAAACTTTTTTTTAAATTTTGAAGGAACATTTTATTTTGACATATTGAAAGAGGAAATGAAGTGCTAAGCATTTTATATGAGTAGTTATTTCTTTAAATTAAAAAAAAAAAAACCTATCTTTTATGTGACAGAAGCATTCTTTAGTTTATTGGCAATAAAAAAGAAAATTCTTTAAACAAATAAATATTTGTTTTTATTTTTAAAAAGGTACAATGTGATTATTTCATGCAAAAGAAAAAGATGTGGTAAAACTTAGGGTATCAGGAGCATGTCGAAATTTGGGCCAAATAGGCCTCGCTGAAAAATAAGACATAAGAAAACAGCTGGTAAATCAATTTTTTATTAAAAAAATTGAAAATTATTTCATTTTGATAAAATATGAACATTTGTAAACAAATAAAAACCAAAACATATAAATTTTTTTGATATTTTAAAAATAGTATCTTGGTTTACATTTACATGAAATGAACCTTAATAGCACTAAATATATGTATACTTAATTCATCTTGCAAATCCTCTCTTTCTTTTGATACTACAATTCAATTACGGTATTTTTTTAAACAATTTTTAATATTATATAAAATTTATTTTTAAAAAATGTTTAATTATAAGCATATATTTTAATTTATGGTTTTCGTATAATATTTTTATATATTTAATAATCTATTTTTTATACATATAATAAACAGAGTAATTTAGTTTTATGTAAGAAATTCCTTTTAAATAATCAGTTGGTACTGAAAAAAAAAATTAACAATTTAATAATGTATTTTTCAATTATAATCAGTTTTTAATGTTTTCTTATATTTAATCATTTATTTTTTTACCTATAATAAATGGTAAATTATTTGTGATTCTGCTTAGGTTTAACAATTTTAAATTATTTTTCATGCTTTTCTAATTTAGTTTATATACTTGAAAACGAAAAATCTAAAAAGAAAAAATAAAATTTTCTTTTATAACTTTTTATAGTATATAAAATATATAATATAAAGAAAGTGGATTATCAGAAATATATGTGTTATAGTAATTATGCGCAAAGCAGCAAGAGGTACTATACACCATATAATGCATAAAAAAGGAATGGATAAAAAGTGAAAAAAGGAAGGAAGGCTTAGCAAAAAGCTTACTTGATGGCGGTAAGGGGTTGTGACCTCACGCCCCAGTTTTTAACGAGCTCGTCATAAATGCCGCGGCACTGCACTCCTGGTCGCCAGCTTTGGCTCAAGCCCACCTCCGGAGTGACAATAAAAATTGTCACAAGACCTACAAAAAGGAATGAACCGAGGACGAGAGTAAATTCACTACCGTACAAGCGATCTGTGTTGCTGACCTCGGTGAAATGAATACAGCATCTTATGATCGTGCTGCGGTTCTGACATATGCATGATGCGATCCTTCATTCTCTAAATGAATATAAAAAAGACTTGAACTTTACACCATACGCTAAATTGTTTCGGTATAAATTATCTATAAAGCATAAAAGGAACTGGATATTTTTGAATATATGCTTGCTTTAAAAATACTTGGATCAAAATCAATACGTAAATTTCCTTCTTTAATAGTTCTTTTAAGTCTGACCAATCCTCCCAAGAATACATTACGAAATATATTCAAGTGTAGGTTGGAGTGCCAATGTATTATTCCATTTATAGGTATTTTAAAATGGTTTCTTTTGTCATAGATGGTAAATATGATTGGGATTTGTCTAAAGTTGATACTCAAATCCAAAAACTCAACCACGTTGTTATTTTTAACTGGATTTTCTTTCAATATGAGGTTGGGTGGGTAGAAATCAAAGTTCATACAATAGTTTTCATTTTCATATCCAATAATCACGTCATCTACATAACGCAGGTAAACGATTTCGTTGTTAATATAAGACTGGCTTTCATAAAAACTAAGGTAGAGATCGGCTAGTATGCAAGAACATCCCCCCCCCCCCATGGGGATGCCTTTAATTTGTTGATATGCAAAAATTCCATTGAAAAGATAATTTTCTTTGATGACTATTCTAATTATAGTCTTGAATTTATTGAATTCTATATTTCTTTTTAATTCATATTCTTCATATAAACGGTAAAGGATATTTGATAAGTCTTCTAGATCTATAGTGTTGAAAAGTTCTTGGAAGTCATAAGTCTTTAAGTATATAGGATTTTTATGATATTTTAATGAATTTATCACTTGTTGGCTGTTTTTTATGATATAACTTCCTTTATTATTAATTTGTAGCAAAATAGGTTTTAAAAGCTTTAGTAACATAGAATTGGCTTTTGTGAGATACGTATTACATCCGACAGTAACCGGTCGGAAACATATAGGGCTTTTATGTAGTTTTGGAATATTTATCAAGTAGGGGTACTGTATTATTCCAGTGTATTTGATGCCTGTTAATAGATATAAGTCTTTAATTTTATTTGAAATTTCCCTAAGGGGAATGTTGATTTTGCAATAAAGTATATCATTCTCATATTTTGCTCTCAAGGTGTTAATATAAAAGAACTTGCAGGTGAATGCGTAGTTGCTTGAGGCTTTGTCAGTATAAGTAATTATATACTGTTCTTGAATGGTCTTGAGAAGCTGGATGTTCAATTTACATTTATCAGGTGGTTGGTAAAGTTTATTATAATAATACTTGAAGTCTCTGCATATCATATATCTCCATTGATGGAAGGTGAAATCAGGCAAACTGAATCAGATGGATTGGTTATAAATGAATTTATCAATATCTTCTTGAAAAGCTTCATAAGAATTGCCATGATAAGGATTTCTATATTTTGTACCAAGTTGGAAAGCTTTAATTAAATTGTTATCTTCTAGGACATTACAATCTCCTGTTACTATATGTCCTATTAAAGGATCGGAATAAGGATTGTTTTTACAATTGCATTCTGTTATATTTTCTTTGTGTAGATTTTTACTTAATAAATTATAGTTAAAAACTTTTCTTCCCATAGGGATGACATATCTATAAGTAGTCATGATTTTTAAGTTATTTATAGGAAGGATATTTTGATGTTCTTTCAATATTCTGCGAAATGGAATAAGATTAAAGGTTTTGTTTTGGAACAGGATGTTTAAATAAGTTGAATAAGTGACTTGATCTTCTTCTTCGTTCTTCAATTTAATATTAAGAAAGTGAGATCGTTTTCTTAACCAATCGCTGATAGTAGCTAAATTAAGTTTCTGAAATATAGAGGTTTCTTTCATTTGCCAGATTTTTAATTGTTTGAACCAAATTGTCCAAATGTTTAGCATGAATTTTTTACGTATACTCAGTATATAAGTACTTATAAAATCAGGTTTATGGGTTTCAAATCCATATACTTCTTGTATAAAACCCCTAAAAGACTTGATGCAGAAATCTAAATGTTGCTTTTTTCTGTTTTTACTCCGGAACCATCTTTTACGTACTGTAACTGGGCTGTAGTTAATACTGAAGTTTTGTGGTGAATGATAATAATCATTATTATAGAGCTTATTAAACATAACAGAGTTGAGACTGTAAGGGTATATGGTGTTTCTCTGTAGAATATGAATGTTTTCCCACCATATACGATGTTGCTGTTTAATCACAAAGTCTATTATTGAGACTGTGATGTTACTGAAAGAATGCTCTTGAAAATGAGTGTAAAGCAATTGGCATTCCTGATTGTTGCCTTGGTTTTTCTTAATATGATTACGATGTAGGTTGATACGGATATTTAAAGGATTTTTTGTTTGTCCGATGTATGACTTCTCACAAGTATTGCATTTTATTAAGTATATGCATTGGAATGCCTTACAGAATAGGCGATATTTATATGATTGACCAAGGATGTGAGGATCTGCACAAGGGCAAAGCATACATCTTTTGGATTTACATTTTTGAAATTTAAATGTCTTCATATAACGAAAATTACTTCTATATACTTTATCTTACTATATACAGATGTTAAAACTTCTTCACTCATTTGTAGTTCAGCAGGTATATCACGATATGCAAAATTATCCACAGATTTTACATTTTTTAGTTGTATATCACGCTTCTCTACAGGTTGAAAATAATTTCTGATTGAATTTTTGGCAGGTTGCATGATATCGGTTGCATGATATTTTATATTTATAGTATACTATTTATATAATTTAGGCAACCAATCAATCAAGAACCGTATTGACCATTTCTCCAGGCAACCAACCAATCAGGGACCATATTGACCATTTCTCAGCACAAAAAGTGCCTCAACTTTGAAGAGCTATAAGGCAGTCAATTTTGGTCGTAAAAGGATGATTTTTTTTTTTATTTTGCATAAAATTGTATGAGGATGATTTTCCTAAATATAATTGGTAAGACCGGGGGACTGTATAAAAATTTATATTTCATATTTCTTTCAGAAATGTATTTATTGATTTAAACTATTTCTAAGGTAATAGATTTTAAAATTTAAAGTATTTTTGCAATTGGAAATGTATCTCTGTGAATAACGGTTGAGGAAATAGCCATTGGGCACCGATAGCACTGAACAGGACACCCTGTGTGTATATATGTATATATATATATATATATATATATATATATATATATACTGCTGGACAATTGCTAAGGACGGATCACAAATTGCAATGTAGCACAACCTTAAGCGGGGGTGGAGGCCCAGCAGGATAAAATACTGTTTCCACACTGTTTGGACAATAGAATAAAGATCATTTATTGTTCTGGAAAATACAGAAGGTTTTGAAACATCTGAAAGGAAAAAAGTGTTCATTTGATGCTGTGTACGGAGAAATGGAAAAATGCATATGAACGACAGGAAGCACCTTTGAGAAAGGTGTCAGCACGGGATATGTCCACTGTGGAATACGGTGCAATATTCCATACGTCATGTCATGCTTTACACATCATTATCCAGCAGCTGTTGATGCAAGTTATCCCACTCCTCTGTCAGTGCATGGATGAGGGTGTTCTTGTTTGTTGAAAGATATTTTCAACCAGCAAGTCACCTCCCCAAAGCATCCCAAACATTTTCAATGAGGTTTAGATCTGGAGAACATGCTAGCCATACGAGGCATTGAATACCCTCGCTCACTAGACAATCCTGAACAGCGAGTGTTAGATGACATGGTACATTGTCGTCCATGATAACAAATTTATCACTGACAGCACCACGGAAAAGACGAACATGAGGCAGTAGAACTTCATCAATGTATCGTTGGCCGGTCATAGTCCCAGTTGCAATCACATGTAGGGGTTTGCGGCCATAAATCATGATGCTGGCCCATATCATTATACTGCATGTCGGATATCGGTCCTTTTCCTGGATATTTTCTGGACGATAAGCAGTACCACTCTCACGCCAGATCAGTTGGCATCTACAATCCAATGACAGACTGACCCTACTCTCATCTGAGAATAGTACGCAAGCCCAGTCCTGTTCAGACCAATTGCGATGCTCACGACACCATTGCAAGCGGGCGGTACAGTGCAGTCTGGACAATAGAACACACACAACAGGTCTGCTGGTGTGTAGTCCTCCTTCTCCCAAACATCTGGCTACAGTTTTTTAGGAGATCCGTTGTCCTGTGTGTGGTAACAAGAAATTGATTTGCCACCTGCGGAGCTGTGGTGCACCAGTCCCTTTTTTCCAATAGGACAAAGTATCTGTCTCCTGCAGGTGTCGTACTTCTAATGCGACCTCCCTTGTGACTCATGCTACACATTCCAGTTGTTTTAAATGCTTTTCACAACCGTGACACAATGCTGTGGGCTAGGTTGAACACCCTGGCAACATGTGTTATTTTTCGCCCTTTTTCGATCTTTCCAGTAATACTGCCACACGTAAAATCATCTAAGTGATATCGGGAAGACATACCGAAAATTTCAAGTTCGTCAATTAAATCTTTTTGTAAAACTTTCACTTGGAGCAACAACTGTCCACACTCATCAAATCCTTTAAATCTCTTATCAGCGCTATCATGTGACTAACAGGCATTGAAATGAAAAATTTGCATATGCAGACCTCTTCTTACTGTATCCCGCACTTATTCTAATTTTCACATTTTGCTTCCTTTCACTGTGTGGTTGCTATGGGTGATAGTGTCATCCATCCTTAGCAATTATCCAGCAGTGTATATATATATACATAGTAGACTTTCTCTAATGCACACAGCTTGGGACCAAAGGTTAAGTGCGAATTATAGAATTTTGCAGATTATAGGTCATTGCTAAATAAACTAATATGTAAAAATGAGACATTGATACATCCTGTGTTATTTAATTAAGAAAAAGGGAGTGGTCTGTAGATTAACATAAAGTATTTTTTTTAATTGGACCAAAATGTGCTTTTTCATAAAAATGTTTGTGAATAAAAAAATCTTTAATTGCTACCGTTTGATGGTATTTCAATAAATGATCATTTATGCAAATTTTGCCATGAAAAATTAACTTTGCATTATTTAAAAAAATAAATTTTAATTGTAGGCGAACAATCACTCTATTGTTTCAATATATAAGGCCATTGCTACATCAGTACGGTTAAGGTATCCATGAGAAGAGCTAAAAATATAACGTAGTGTCTATAATATAAATAGGCTTTAAGAAAAATAAATTTTATAACACAGTGGCTATATAATGACATTTCAAAATCAACAAAGCACCAGATTTTGATCCTGTTGACATATAAGTGTCATAATATATGTCAAGTTCAATGTGCATTCACTATCTATTTGTAAAAGCTCATTTACTAAATCTTTGTTAATCTGCTATGCAGATGTTCAAACTATATTTCAAATTAAAGTGTGTGTCTTGTAGGTGTGCATAATATATTATTTTTTTAATTTGTGATATGTTTTAGTTTAAGTAACTACTTTATTACTCGGCAGGTCATCCAGTGCCAAGCAGCAGTTGCATGGGAACCAAAACAGTCTTTGACTGTTGAAACTATTGATGTAGCTCCTCCTAAAGCAGGTGAAGTACGAATTAAGGTACGAAACAGTATTTTTTACTTTTTATGTAGCTGGTAGCGTCCTATATTACGTGAACTTTGGTACAGTGATAGTTCAGGTCATGTCCTGACATACCTTGGATCACTTTTTAAAATTTGAATTAGTTTTTTATTTATTTTATGTTAAAGCACAGTTATGAGTGATTTTCATACATCGTTTCCGTAATGATTGAAAATATTTTCAGTGTTTCCATCTAGACACCATCGTAAAAGTGGAAGAACTTTCTGTCCAACGAGTTTTGAACTGAATCCGTAGAACAGTTCCTTCATATTTATTTATTTTTAAATACATGAAAATGTGTGCTTTTTATGCAATTTCATTTTTTAATCTCTTTACACTGGAGAATTGAAGATTTGCACAATTCTAATGTTAGGATGAATTCGTACAGCAGAAATTAGATGGGCGATGTACGCCGCAGATCATTCTTTAACATTTGCAGACAAATTTTCAGCTCTAGATTAAAATAACTATTCCCAAACTATATTTGCAGAGCAAATGCTTATCCATTATCTCATCCCCAGATAATCTACAGAACAAATGTACCCTTTGTTATGCATTTTTTTGTATCCTTCCCCCAACATGCATTCCTTTGTATCCATCCCCTAACATGTATTCCTTTGTCCCGACTAGGGGTGTTCTGATATCCAATTCCAATTATCGGTTTCACCGATCAATATTTTTCCTGATAACCAACGATAATCTGATAGTTGAAAGCTGATAGATCCTATACTTTTTCAATTTTATTCTTTTTCTCTACAGAATTAAGAAAATTGATTTTCTTTAACTATTTTGTTCTGCAACACAACAAAGTACAAAAGGACAATAAAATACAGTAAAACATCACTAATCTAAAGGTAAGCACTGGGCCAGGGCTTGAAAAATTTGCTTGATTATATGAATCTGCAGGAGAGCAAACTCCAAAATCGAAGATCCATTTGGTGCAGCATATGTTGTTTATAGTCAGTGGTCTCGCTCTTCTATTATTTATTCATCTTTAGAGGGATCCTTAGTTCTTGAAACATAAATTAAATCTCTTTTTAAATTTATTCCTGTAAAAGTCAGGCAATCGACTTTAAATTTATCCATTGTTATTAACTTTGGTAGGGTAAGAAATTATGGTGATGGTAATTTATTCACAATTTTTTTGATTTATTTAGTGATTTATTCACGATTTATTCACAATTGTTTTAAACAGGAAAATATTAGAGGAGTTCTTATACCATAAGTTACCAAAACTGCCGCCGTGTTCATGCGGAGTACGATCACGTTAAACATGTGGGTCCGAAAGTCCTTCCGAGAGGTTGGTGGTAGGGGAAGGAGGGTACGGTCCCTGTGGATGCCTCCCCCACTGGGTTCCGGTCTAAATTGGGTGGCACTTCCCGACCGTCCAAGTACCTTACACCTTTCTGGTAGGTCGGACGGTATGGGTTTCAACAACAACCATAAGTTACCATTTCAACTGAGCTTGCTTGCGTGCTAACCGCTCATTCCAGCTTTATTTTGTTCCTGTCTAAACTTTGCTTATTAGTAGTTTTGATTTTATTTAGACATATTTTTAGCATGTCTTTTTGCTTTATACACATAATTAGGGTGTAGCCACTTAGCAGACAATGCGCCCTCTAAGTGGGTGGCTATGCAGTCTACAACTATTGCAAGAAAGTTATTGCAAGTTAAGAGCATTTTTAAAAGATGACCAGGTTAGTCGCTGAGAGTACATCGACTCGATACATACTGGCCTATCTCGATACATACTGCCCCGCACTGCAAGTAGCTACGGTTTTTAGGAGCTGTTTAGGAGACTGGTGTTTATTTACGATACTGATGATTAAATAGGCATTTATTTAGCATATTATTGTGAATCACAACTAGCAGTGTTTAAAAACCGCAACTAGTATCATTTCAGAATTTTTATTACTATGATTTCCAGAAGAGCTTATAAATTATTACCATGTGTGTCATATTCAGTTCTGAATATTTATAAAGATGTCTAGTTATAAATAATGCCTGAAATAACTTTCATATATAACTTTACAACAGTTATAAATTTTTTAATTTATAAATGTAATATCAATCTAATCGGTATCGTATTTACTATCAGATTGGTATCTGATCTTTAATAATCCAATAATATTGGATACATTATTGGTTCTTTTTTGGTTTTGTGACATTCTTATTCCCGTTACAACTCCCTTTACTTCACAGAAACAGGTTCTCTCCTCCTCCACAGTAGAATTTCTTTAGCATTTACAACCTTTGATTTCATGAAAAATTTGTGGTCTTCTCCAATGAATTGCCAGGAACATGGAACGACATGTCCATCTGTCCCTGCAGGAGCAGTGGGTGGCATTTTATGTAAAAGCGAATGTTAGGTCATGTAAACTCACATAAATATGCTACATTTCATAGGGCATAACTTGCTGTTAGCTTTATTCTGGTTAACATAAATTGGTAATGAAATGTGTTGATTTTATAAGATCACCTTGTACAATACAATAATAGCCATCATAATTTTCGTGAGAAGTTGAATTTATCGAGACTTTAAAATTATGAAAAATAATTAAAAAGGTCCTGTAAGGCATACCTGCCAAAATATATGTGTGAAATTATCCTAAAGACATTATTCTAATAGCTGTCACTAATGTTCATTTTTTAAACTGTTAAAAATAATACAGGAAGGGGCAGCATCTCATAAGTTGATTTGCAATAATGTAAACTAGCATGCATATTCTTTGAACTTGTATACTTCCTCTGCTTACCTATTATGAGATTAATTTCAATAATTAAAATTGGGAGCATTTGCTGCCATTGATCAAGTGAAAATGAAATATCCCCCTCCCGCCTGTAGCTTTGGTTGTACATAATACATTTATTAAGTCAAACCATGTGTTATCTAAAGTTTGACTTTTTGGATTTTATGTTCTGAATGGCAACTATTAATTAAATTTTAAACAATTATTTCTACTTGTTACCATATGAGAATACTAATTTTTGCTATATTTTTAAAATATTAATTTTTTTTTTCAAATGATTATTTAATTAACAGCAGTGACTTAAAATTGAAAAAATGAAAATTATTATGTGACCATGCAAATTAATAGCATTTGAAAGTTAATGAAACCATCAAAATTTGATTCCGTTATTACACATTTACAATTATACTATGATCAGGTCATTCAGTGATTTCCACAAACTGGTTATTATCTGAGTAGAATATATTTTAGTCATAACAAAATTTTAAGAATTTTAAATTTTCTGTTGCCACTCTTAATATGTTACAAAATATGTTTGACATTTACAAACAAGTTCCATCATTAAATTCTTTATCTTGCATAAGTAGTTTCTCTGATTTACTTCCTCTTAGCTGCCATCATTTGTTTAAATATGGCCCCAGCCATTTATTCTGTGTTATATTTGTATACATCTTTGAATTTTCTAATTGCTATATAAAACTGCAACTAATATGACAACTGTTATAAATAGATGTTGGAGTTGGTGCTTTTTAAACTAGTTAATGTTTAATCTCAAATGTTCTTTGTTATTTTGAATATATGAAAAATATTTCTGATATCCTATTACTATATAGTACATAATGTGAAAGTATTATGAAGGCGTCCGAAATTTGAATTTGAATTTTTGATGAAAAAGCATGTATCAAGCATCCCTGAACTTAAATCAAATGTTTTTGAAGTGATATCTGTAAGTCTGTAAATGTGATATCTCATGAACGAATTCAGCATTTTGAATAAAATTGGTACAATTATTATAATTCATGAATACTGTAGACTTGATTTTAAACACAATCGAATGTTTGAAAGACCCCCCCCCCCCCCCCCCCTAGATTTTCAAATTCATTTTTGAAAAATCAGGACATTCAATAATATTTCAGCATTTTGAATAAAATTGGTACGATTATTATAATCCGTGAGTACTGTAGACTTGTTTTTAAACACAATCAAACATTTGGAAGACATTCCCCTCCCCAGATTTTTGAATTAATTTTTGAAAAATCAAGGCATTCAATAATATTAAATAAATAATCATATTATAGTACTTAATTTTTTATTCTATAGTGAATGACAAACTAGCTTGAACTTTTTTCGAGGTATTGCATGGTTTCCAAATAAATTTATCTAAAACATTACATAAAAATGGATATCATCGAATATATAGCACTTGGTGATTTATTTGGTGAAATATCTCTAAGTCGGCAACATTTTTAATATGGTGTCAGATTGGCAAAAATGACGTTAAAGTTACAAAAATGAATACAAATTGATGAATAAATTATTAACATATTTTAATGTAATGGAGTTTATTGCAGAGCAGGTGTTAACAATATTTCCAATTGTCAAGTTATATTTATCACCAGTAGTCCGAAATATAGGGGAATTTGGTACTTCAAAATAATTTTACATGTTGTCATCCAGAAAAGCACCCTATGTCAGAGTACTTTTCAATGTTAGAAACATTGTGCTGTAAATCCTATACATCATTATTTCATGTTGGAAGAAGTAAAGCCTTTGCATTATATAGGGAAAGTTATGTGCTGCCCACATTAAAATTTTTTAAATATGTGATAGAATTTTAATGAAAACCATTTGAAAAATATAGAAAATTTAAAAACATAATTTTTTAATATAGGTAATCAATTTTTACTTCATACTTCTTATAATTAATTATAATAAATATAATATATTTTTAGAATAGTATTATTTTCAAATTGTTAATATTGAAAAATTTTAACAATCAGCAATAAATGCTGTGCGGAAGTTCTAAGTAATAAAATTTATTTCAATTTCAGGTATTGGCTACTGGTGTTTGTCATACTGATGCATACACACTGGATGGCTTGGACCCTGAAGGTCTCTTTCCATGCATTTTAGGTCATGAAGGTGGTGGCATTGTTGAAAGTATTGGTGATGGAGTAACATCTGTGAAACCAGGTTTGTGTATTTTTATGTACTGTATGATACATTGCAGAATGTTTTATTTCAATTTCATACTCTCCAACCCAAAAGACTAAATAGCTGCACCGACCCTTTCTAGCTTTATTATATATCAAACTTCCTTGACCATTTTTACATCATGTCATACTAAAGGTAATATTTTAGTTAGTTATATGCTAAACTGTTCATAGCTTTCCTCGTGTAGTGATAAACTGATAATAAAAATTTTATTTGTGACTGAATATCTGATAATTGTCAATTTATCAGATATTCAGTCACAAATAAGAGATCAGATATTCAGTCAATAATTGTCAATTTTATGTCTTTTAAGCTAAAAAAAAAATAAAATAAAAAGATAGCATTCATTCATAGATCTTTTGCAATATTTGTTTAGAATGAAATCTGTTACATACATTTCAACAAATAAGTATTTTTCAATAATATTAAATATAGTTTCAACCACTGAGCTATATATAATACATCTGGAGTGCACTCTTTACATGGCATTTCACCATTTCACTTGAAAAACCACATCACTCATTTATACATATGCATTAGACAGAAACTGAATTTAAATGCATAATGCAGCAGATAGTTTTAACAATAAAAAAATGAGAACAGATATTTTATTTAAAATTTGTAAATCAAAGAAATGAAGCAGATATTTAGTAAAAGTGTCTTTTTTTCTAAATTTTGTTAATAAAAGAGAAGAATTTGAATTTTTGTTGGGAACTGAATACTTTGTCAACAAACTTATATTCTACGCCCATTTCTGGCTTACTCTATTTAACAGCTGTATTTTTTACACAGAGACGGCAAGGTATTAAAAAATTAAGCAATAATTTTTCGTAATATTACTTATCAGTTCTTTAGCTTTAGAATTGTGCATAGAGTACTAAGCCTAACTTTTAGACTGCCTAACTCACTTATGAAGTGCATCCTTCTGTGGATTCATATGCCACTGTGTTATGGAATAGGGCGTCTACACTTCAGATGTATTATACAGAGGATGTTCACACATTTTTGTAACGATTTTGAAAATATATATAAACATAGATAAGAATTTTATTTTCTAATATCTTCAATCTGATAACCCTTTTGTTTGAACTATCATATTACATCTTGATTTCCAAGATAAAAGAGCTTTTCGTAAAATATCAAGGTTGATTTTGTGCCACTCCTCCACCAGAATCTTTCAGAGTTCATCCAATGTTTTGGGATGTTGCTTATAAAGAGCTTGTTTTTAAAGTCCAAATGCACAGTAATCCACAGAAGACAGGTCGGGTGACTTGGGTGGGATGCATTTAAATAGAATAGCCTCAATTCTGGTTTCATTTCTCATTTTTTCAAAAAATATAGCAGTAGATTTTGAGGTATGGCTGGTATCCTTATCCTGATGGAACTTAACACAGTGAAGATCGTTTGGGTAAAGTGATGGAATGTCTTTTTTGAAAACAGGTGGTGAAACATATTTCTGATAGTAATCAGAGTTAATTTTGACATTTTTTTCCTACTTTCCTTATTTTAAGTTTTCCGTTATAAGAGAATCCAGCAATAACCATAAAACCTTTAGCAAAACTTTCCTTGTTTTTTCTGAACTAACCTTTGTTGGGCATGCATTTTTTACCTTTTTCTCAGTCAAATGTAATCTTTGGCATTTCTCTCCTTTTTTATTAATTATGTCACTTAATTTACATGTAGAAATATTAAAACCATGCTTTTCACATCTTTTTTTTAATAATCAAATAAGAGTATTATAATTTAATAAGAGTATTTTTCTTCGGAAAGCACAAAAATATAGCCTTCGATCCATTGTTTATTTCCTAGCGACATTTTAAAGCAAAGAATATTTTTAATGATGCAGATGATAATTAAACCCTATTCTGACTTGATGCCAGTCAGTTTTTTTTTTTATTATTTAAATTTAATTCATAGAGAAAGTCAAAATCGTTACAAAAATGTGTGAACAAACACCCTCTGTATATAACTCTATGGTTTTGACTTTATAAAAATGCAAATTTACCATTTCTGTCACTGTTCCCTAGTGATGAGTTGAGTTTTCATCCCTTAATTACATCCATAAAATCCTTAGATAATGGAAATAAATTTGTGATGCTTAAGAAATTACGATTTTAATGGTGTTGTTTAGTGAAATTACTGATACAAGTTTGTCACTGATAATTGGTGACAATGATATCTGAAAAAATTATTCTTTTCTACCACAGGATGGCAACAGCAGTGATTAAGTCAGTTGAAGAACACTATTTAGAGTTTTGTTCCATATGTATTTGAAGTGTTGGATTTTGCTATTAACAGGCACTTAAAAATCCCAATTTTATTTCTCATTTATGATGCATATATTTATTACATGTCATTTCTGACATGCATTTAGATATGAATGAAAATTTAAAATTCTGTGTCTCCTGTAAGTGCATAAAAGCGGGTTATGCATAGCACATACTTTGTTTCCCATTATTGGTTTTGATTTACGTGTGAAACAAAAACAAACCCATATGTCATTCCTGTCATGGTCATTTCTGCCACAGGAACATAATGAATATATATTAAAATTCCATTAATCATGTTAGATATCTCTGTCATCCATTAGAAATCTTAAAAGACATTTTCAAGATCTTATTCCAAACAATATTTTCTAGAACTAAGTTAATTTTTTTTTTTTCGGAACCTGAAAATTGATAAATATCAGATTTTCAATCTTATAGGTTTGTGTTTTAGCTATATAAATTCTTCATCTTTTGTTTTCATGTAAAGAATGTAGTACATTCTACCTTATCACTACTGTATATTGTACGATTTAAACAATGTCTATTTTGAGGGAAATGTTATTAGACTGTTAAGAAAATTTACCTCTTAGTTTCTATAAATGATTCAAAGTTTTAAAAATACAAATTCAATGTATTTGCTTTGCATCTATAATTTTAATTCAAAATTTTTGTATTTCATCTTAATAACTTTAATAAAGGTATTTAAAAGATTTTTTTAATTTCTATTTAAAATATTTTCAATAAAAAATGGCAGTGTTCTGTATCTTAAAAGAAAGATATCTGTGCAGACTGTACGGGAATCTAAGCATTGTACAACCATGAAATTTAGTACATAATACTTTAGGGTTCGAATAGATGCACTTCTACACTTTTTTTTTCTTAATGCCAAATTAGATTTTTAGTTAATTTATATTTTGCCCTGATTTAGACTAATATTTACATAAATCGATTCCTTGGTGACCTAAAATATGATTACAGAGTTTCCCTTGCCACCAACGGAAAGATAGGAATATTATCTTTCAAACAAAATTTGAACGGAGTCCATACTATGAATAGACAAATATTAATGGATTTTTTAAAAATATGTACTTTCATGCATTTTAAACTTTTTTATTAATAAATTTTTTTATTATGATATACAAAAATTGACATACCATCCAACATGCCATCCAACTTGTATAAATTAACAGCTCCTAAATATATCACAGACTACTGATTAAAAAATAATTTCCTCAACCCATCCGTTGATTAATTATAAATTTGTTTATCCAATAATATCTTCAAATTTTGTAATTTGCACATCATTTGATGGCTATCTCCAAATTTCTAATTTCTTACACTACCTTAATTAATCAAAGAAGCTATAAATTTCATATGGTGAAATTTCAGTGCATTTAAATTAAACTTTTTGTAGACTAAAGTTCTTAAAAGTGCACTTCAGATTCTTGAAAGTTAAAATTTTTCAGTGGGAAATAAGTTAGAACCTTGGAATGATACTATCTTTCCAATCCTTACACAATTAATTAAAAGGTATTTATTTTATTTTACAATAAATGAACTTTAGATGACAGATTCTTGTTACAGAAATTTGAAGTTTAAGATGTTTTAACAAAATAAACTACACTAGTGCAACTCAATGTTTGATTTCTATTTCTTATAAAGTATTGAAAAGGTGTTTTTTCCTCACTAGGTGACCATGTGGTTCCTTTATACGTTCCTCAATGCAATGAATGTAAATTCTGCAAAAGTACTAAAACAAACTTATGTTCCAAAATCAGGTAATAATTTTAATATTTGTCTATAATTTACCAGATATTATAAGTTGTAAAATAAAAAAGAATTCTGTCTCCATCTGTCATATTACTTTCCACAAACATTTAATTTAATGGTTATTCAAGCTCTTTTTAGTTTTCTCTATATATTAAAATTAGCGAATCTTGGACAATAAGATAACAGAAATTAACCATATTTCCTATTTTTATATTTCCAGTTTAGATAACATTTTGAAATTTTATAGCATAATTTTGTGATTGTGCATTTTTTTTTTTTTATCTGATGTGAATACAATGTGGTTAAGGTTTTTTTTTTTTATCTTTTGAATTTTTTTTTTTACTTCTTTAAAATGTTTGTCATCAGTAATTTTCACAAGTATTGTCAAAAAGAAAAGTTACTTTGTAGTTTAAAAAATTTGGCAGTTCAAAGTTTAGTGATTGGTTATGCCATTATTATACATTTATAATATTTAGTTTTTGACAATTATATAAAGAATGGAATGCAAATTATTGAACAAATAAAATTATAAAAATAGACAATTGTTAATCTCTTTCAGTCCTTTTCATATTCCAGTTGTCATTTTATTTATGCAGCGATTATGTTGTGATTTATTTATTAATTGCTATTGTGCAAAGTATATTTTGTATTTATCTTAACATTCAATAATTGAAAATAATATTTAATTAGAAAATCAAGTCCCCATTTAAAAATCTGTCAGTTCCCCCCAATTTAAAAATCTGTCTTACTCTAATTATTGTGTTTCTCATTTATTTGACAAATAAAATGTAAAATGTCTCAGCATGTGGCAGCCCTAGAATACCAAATATTGCAACACAGTAATTTTCCTCCATTTTCCTGTCACACAACCTATTTTGGTATCAAAAATCAGGTCTATCTCATTAATAAGACCTTTATTCAATTAATCCATATTTCAAAAGTTTAAATCAGGTCTATCTCATTAATAAGACCTTTATTCAATTAATCCATATTTCAAAAGTTTTCCTCCCACCCCCTTCCACTCTCAACTATAAATTTAAAAAACTTTCAGTGGGTCTTATCAAAAACTGATCACCCATATACAAAATTTCAAATCTCTCACCTAAAAAAAATACTCCTGTATTTGGCAAATCTATATTTCAATATATGACACCCCTGAAATAAAAAATATTGAAATTTTTCCTCCTTACTACCTGTGCCCAAATTTTCAGGTTTTATCTTATCACAAAGTATGCTTCACAGTTATTTCACATTTCGAGCATTTAGATGTGAATAACCTCTTTTAATAAACATTTTTTTTTATTATTTAATTTTTACCAGGAGTTTAATTGAATGATCATGCACTTTTTTTCAGATTTCTATTTCATTTAAAAGGATATGCTTCCCATTTACTCTGCAAATCAAACATTTTGGTCTGCAGCATCATTAAAGTAACAAATATTGGAGAAAATGAAATCATCCACTTTCTTCCAATACCCTTGCACAAAATTTCAAATCTATCTGATTGTGAACTACATTTTCTTATCATTTTGTATTTTAAACATTTTGGTGTGGAGCATCATTAAAAATTCGATTTTACCCAGGGCTTTTGTAGAATGATTGGCCTGTAAACTAAATTTCAAATGTATCTTCAGAAAGTGCATGAAAAAGGTGTGACAAATGGGTGCTTGGGAATTAGTATGCAAGGTGTCCCAAAAAGATTGAAATGCTCTTTAATTCTTTACCTGTTGGAGATAAGTAAGAAATGTAAATTGCAAAAATGTATAAAGTAAGGTAGGAAATAAAAGTACGTTAATGAAATAGTTCTCCCATTAATTTTCAAAATGTTACATGTTTTAAATTTTTATACGATCCCCTTAGACAAATTTGGTCAATCAGAAAATTTTTATTTTTAATGCAACAAGATCATTGAAAAAATCCGCATATCTGTATCTTTAAAATTGAACGAGTTATATATAATTGAACATTGTGAATGGGGACCATATATCAAATTAGAAATGTAAATTTGTGACATATCACAAAAAAAGATAAAACTGGATGATAATGCATAGGATACCCAACCACATGGTGAATACCACTGCTTTATATGATCTCTGTCTGTGTAATGTTTTATTTAGATGCATTTGTGATAAAAAATTTTGACACGTATTAACGTATTTTTGATCTAAACAATTTCCATCGTCAATTTGTTTATGATCCCTATTTTCACTGATGACAGTTTTTCACATGGTACGGAGAAATGGCATAAGTCAGATTTTTTCCTTTATCATAATTCAGTTGATTTTAAATATACAGATATGCTGATTTTTTTAATGATGTTGTTGCATTAAAATTAAAAATTTTCTGATTGACCCAATTTGTCTAAGGGGGTCGTATAACAATTTTAAAAATGTAACTTTTGAAAATTAATGGGAGGGTTATTTCATTAACGTATTCTTATTTCCTACCTTACTTTCAACATTTTTGTAATTTACATTGCCCACTTATCTCCAACAGGTAAAGAATTAAAGCATGTTTCAATCTTTTTGGGACACCCTGTATATAGATTGTAATACTCATTTTATTTTAGTTGTTACTATAAAGGCATTCTATATTATGAACTTAATCAAGCTCACAAATTAACTGTCAACCCCTGCTTGTCATAAGGCTTGTAATGATATTTTCTATGATTTCATGGCTGAATATTTGATAATTATCAATTTTCAGCTAAAAAAATTTAACTTCATTGTTTCTTGAAACTTTTGTTTGGAATAGGTTCTTGGAAATGTCTTAAGATTTTTAATAGATGATAGAGCTATTTAACATGATTAATAGAATTCCAATGCATATTAATTGTGTTCCCATGTCAGAAACGTTTCTTTAGTTCTTTTTTTTAAATTTAGATTTTTGATGGGATTTTCTCATTAAATATATTTTTAAATAAAATCTTATACTTGAATGGAAATGACTATTTTTGGCCGAAAACCCATTCTTCCTATTATTTTGCAAACTATTCCCTTTTAGTATATTTATGAATTTTTAATGTGTTTAATTTATTAATTACCGTATATACTCGCGTATAAGTCAACTTCGCGTATAAGTCGATCCCCCTACTTTCAGAGAAAAAAAAAATTGGAAACATTCCAGAACTTGAGTATAAGTCGATCCCCCAAAAAGAAAAAAAAAAATTCAATAAATTACTCAAAAACACTTGAAAACGAAAATCTCTGCTTATAATAAAACAGAGTGTGTGTTTGACGGGGAACGCTTCCGGGACAATCCACAAATAGAATCAAAACACAAATGTTTTACATTTGCCACCATCTGTCGGCCGAAAATATAACTAAAGTTCTCGCAAGTTAAATTGATTAGAAACTGCCTCAATAATATTCTCAAAGAAGTATTTTTATTTGTGATGCTCTTTGAAGCAATTAAAGTAGGTTTCATTTTTTCCCCAAGTTTATCCTCGCAGATAATTGCCTTACCAGAGTGGAGAGAGATTGTCAACAAACCCTGAATGTGATTCTTTTGCCTTGATTCATTCACCGTGTTAATTGGAGATTCTTTACAGTAATATTTTTTGAGCTAAAGACAAACAGCATTGATTTAATTATAATGTTTATTTATTTTTGTATATTTAAATATTTTCGTCAAAAATAAGATACTCAATACTCAAAACGATATAAGTTTAGGAAATGTTTGATTTTGCTGTTGGCAATTGGCAACTATAGTTTATATTTCGTTTTTAAACAGTTTTTTTTATTATTTTATCGGTAACGTTTCTTTAACATTAACGATTCTTCTTACAGTAACGTTTTTTGATTTTCTTATATAAAGACAAACAGAATTGATTTAATTATGTTGCTTGTTCACAGGTTGGAAGTAAGGGTAATCTTCATATCTTAGCTCAAAATGGTAGAACAACTAATATTATGTATCTAGAAGCTCTTCAATATTAGTATTAATAACAGGGTATTAAATGATAACATAAATGATACTTAACATAAATGATTTTTAACATAATTTGTTTGATATTTCACAGAAGTTAATCTTCTCTTACTGTACATACATTTTTTATATGCTGTCTAACTTTAATTTAGCCATTTCCAAAAATATTATGTCGAAAAGGCCCATATTATACTTGATACATTTCATAAATTTTGGCTGCAAAGAACTATGTAATTTTTTGGGGGAAAAAACCACTGAATGAGGAAATATGCCTATAGCAGAACCTGCCTCATTTAGCGGTATGTAACAAAAGGTATCATAAATGATTTTTAACATGATTTATTTGATATTTTACAGAAGTTACTCTTCTCTTACTGTATATACATCTTTTACATGCTTTCTAACTTTAATTTAGCCATTTCCACAAATATTATGTCGAAAAGGCTCATATTATTCTTGATATAATTTATGAATTTTGGCTGCAAAGAACTATGCAATTTTTGGGGGCAAAAAACCCGCTGAATGCAGAAATATGCCTATAGTGGAATCCACCTCATTTAACGGTGTGTAACAAAAGGGGTAACGCATCCATGTACTCTACCTCAAAAAGGTGCATGTGGAAATGAGTACAAAGGAGTAGCATTTTCTTTATTTTTACACTTCAGAACATGTAATTACAATTACAAGATTTAAACACATGATATAACTGTTTAATTGCATTTTTCTTTTTCATATTTTATTTCTTACCCAATTATGTTCTTATATTCATCAAAGATTTTTGATGTTTTAACTAGCAGCATCCCGTTAGGCACCCAGGGCCCGCCCACAACTTTGGTAAAAAATCGATATTTGCACATTTTCTGGTAGCTATACCAGACGAAGACTGGTCGCCGTAGGCAGCTAATACATACACACACATATATATATTATAATAATAATAAAATTTAATTTCCATAATAAAAACATCATCGGAACCCTTTAAACTCTGATTTCAAACAAGTAGGCCTATAACATATTAGCGTTGTCTCCCGTCCGTTTTGGAGAAGCTCGTTTTCGCGTGACAAGCTCCAGGCATTCTTTTATTCCCAGCACACACCTCCTCAAAACGAATGGGAAACCACTCATCCTTGTCTCTCAAGCATCCTTGACCCACTGCGCAATCAAAACAATATCTGGCTTCCGCTCGTTATTTGAGTTGATTTTTTTGCTTACCCTCCAACACAATTGTTATTAGATATTCTCTTCAATTAAAAAAAAACACTTTCAACTTAAAATCCTGCATTATAGTTTTAAACAATCTGTGTTACAGAATTGTTTCTGAAAAGAGCCATTTTTTTCAAAAACTATCGACCGTAATCCAAGAAGCGAGAGATAAACATTGAACGAAAATGCATTCATATTTTTTGATGACCCGATACACTGGTAGTTGGAAATATCAAAAAGGCAGTGACTCACAGAATTTTGAAATGCAGAGAAATTCGGAATGCATGATTGCATAATTACTACCGCATTGTTTTAAGAGGGATTGACTTGCAGGAAAAAGAACTTTTAGACTTATTATTATTGTTATTATTATTTTTTTTTAGGACTCCACATATAAGTCGACCCCCCCACTTCGAAACTTTTTTTTTTGTCACAAATTTTTCGACTTATACGCGAGTATATACTGTAGTAATTTGTTAAAGACTATTTAACAATATCATGGAAATTTGCATTTAGACATGATCTTTGGTATGTTTCGTTTTATTATTAATATCTAGTTTTGCAGTCTGTTTGCATCTACTAATATATGTATATTTATTTTCCTTTTTATACAGTTATATTATCTTTCAAACATATTATTGATGAATTGAAGGTATATTTTCATAATAATGTTATTGAAATATTATTGTTTATATAAGCACTTAGAATGATTTGAGTTCATTAGAAACTCATTTGGAAAAACACTCTGAAATCCTTCTCTGGGGAATCTCTCTGTTTACTTATTGTTTGAAAAATTAAATGAAATTTTCAATTGCTAATCAAAATCACTGGATTGCTACACAAGATAAATGTTGTGTAGAAAATATTGATATGCAATTTTTACTTTCTCATATGATAAAATATAGTATAAAGAAAGTATTATTTTCATGAAACTTTATATCCAACTCTGTTAATGAAAAACCTAGAGCTAAATATAATTTTGTGAAATTCGAGCAAAAATTTCGAAATTTTGCATTTTTTACCAATGTGTGCCCCATTTGTAGTGCTAATGTTATGAACTCGTCACCAGTGTGCCCAGGTTTAGATAAAGATTCCTAGAGGCAAGCTGATGTTTGCAGACTGTATTGGGGAGCTAGAACTTTTATGAACCGTCCCTGAGGTCGCGACCCCTTCTTCGACTTCTTCTTATTGGCCTTTGTGTTTATTTTATTTGTAATATTCTTGTTTTGTGTTTAGTTAGTTTATTTGTTGTCTACATTCGTGTCATTGTGAGATGCCAGTTATATAATGGATTGATTTCCAATAAAGCCATATGTAACAACAACAACATTTTTTTAACATGGCACATAGGACAAAAGTTAACGTAATCATGCATAAAAGAGGTTATTTATGACTTGATCATGAAACTTAACAGTTTCAATCATTCTAGTGAAAAATAGCCGCAATACAATTTTTATGTTCATGACATCTTACCCCCCCATCTAATGATGATGCCATTTTGATGTAAAGAAAGGATGATTTAAATAAACTATGTTAAGATGATGATCTTTTTCATAGTTAACCATTGTAATTAAGATATTTTTATGATTTGCCTCCATTAAAGCTGGTCATGGCGAGTTCTGAATAAGAGCTTTTACCCAAAGTATGTATATTTACTTACTTGCACATTATTTTACAAAATAATATATTTTTTTTTTCTTTATGTAGAGGAACTCAAGGCAAAGGTGTAATGCCTGATGGTACCAGTAGATTCACCTGTAAAGGGAAAACTATTTACCACTTCATGGGCACCAGTACATTTTCTGAATATACTGTGGTTGCTGAAATTTCAGTGGCTAAGGCCAGTATTTTGATAATTATTTTTTAAATTAATTATGCTAAATTTTATATTTGTTTTATATGAGTAACATTTTAATGATTACACAAAAATTGTGTTCTGAATTCTGTCATGCATTCTGAATTTGAAGAATTTCTGAGAATGACAGAATAATGTATTTAGACTTATAAAAACACCTAACGTAATATATCTATTAATATAACATAAAATATAATTCCTGTATAACCTAAAAATACTGAAGAAAACACCTTAGCTTAAATTAAATCTGTTCAAACAGCTACAAAAATAATTGTAATGTAAAAACTTTATCAAAAATACAGCATATGGCACACTGCATCTCCCACAGCTACTCTGTGCAGCTGAGACAATATCAGGTTTTATTGCCATTTTTTCAATGTTTGAAATCTAGAGAGAAGAAATAAAAGGTTTCCCATAGACCCAAACTGTATGGAATTCTGAAGCATAGATATTGTCATTTTTGATAAATTGCGAAGAAAATATAAACATTTGAAACAAGTATGGATGATGTGACTGGACTCTGCTTCATAACTCTTTATGCAGTACACATAAGTTACACGCTTGCAACCAAAAGGTTCCCAAATTTTAGTGAATGTCACTATTTTTGGTTTCCATGTGATGCTATTAACCAAAATGCCAACCTTTTTAACAGATTTCAGTTGCCACTTCCACACAGATAAATGTTATAAAAATGTGAATGAAATGAAATAGCTGGTGCATAGATCGTTCAGTATTAGTTTCTAAAAAAATAATGCAATGATAATTAATTAATCTGTAATATTTATCTTATAAACTGCACTTTTTTATACTGCTGCTCTTTAATATCTACTAATATTTTTAATAAGTCTTACAAATACACAAATACTTATTCATTCATTTTGCCATTTATTTCTTCATAGGTTGCTGAAAATGCACCTCTTGATAAGGTTTGTCTCCTAGGGTGTGGAATTCCAACTGGATATGGTGCTGCCCTCAATACAGCCAATGTTGAGTCTGGTTCTACTGTTGCTGTATGGGGATTAGGGACTGTTGGCCTTTCTGTCATTATGGGATGCCGTGAACGTGGTGCTTCTCGAATAATAGGAATCGATCTCCATCCAGAAAAGTTTGAAATTGGTAATGCACTGATTTTATGATATGCTTTTTTTTTAATGATTTTTTTTCTGTTTAGCCTGTCACTGTTAGAAAATAGTGTAAAAGAATTTAGCAACAGTAGTTTTAGTGGTCATGTAAAAAAAGATGAGCAATTTGTGATTTTACTGTTGAACAATATGCTGAACTTCACATGCGAACTCTCAACATACAGAAACACATTCATTTAGCTTTTACAAAGGTGTTGTGCTTAGATTCAGAGATTTATGTTTTCTAAAACTATTAATGTTCAAAATTCATAATTTCCCCCCTTACCTTCAAAATTCTAAATTAACAATTCTAAATGCTAGCTTATTATTTATTTTTATTAAACTTAATTTTCTTTCTTTCTTTTCAACAACTGTTTGTTGTCTATTACTTGATTGTTACATATCAAAGTTTCTAATTTATAATAATAATGTTTCTTTTAAATTCCTATTCCTGCAGTTTGGCCTGTGCATATTACTTTGTTGTTTACCTTTTAAAATACTCCCAAACCATCATCTCGTATTAAAAAAAAATTCACTTACCTTTATACCAAAATTAATTGAGCACAGCCAAAAACTCAAACACAACTAATTTATGTTAAATGAAACTTTCTTTATTAACAACACTTTAACTTAGGTACAAAGAAAACATCTTCTAAACTGTTATAACATAGAAAATTGTGTAGTGGATAAATAAACAGTACATTGTGTGGTAGTTATACTAAATTTAAAATAAAGAACTTAATTTAAACAAACTTCATTAACAATTTAAATACTCAAATTAAATAAACCCAGTTAGCAATTTATATCCCAGTTTACACTTTAAATACCCAGGATTCAAATTTAAAACGCAGGTTCAGAATCCACTCTGGTCTGAAAACCAGAGCTTGATCTGCCTAGTGAGCTGTCCACAAAAACATAATATTTGAAATAAAAGTAACAGAAAAATACAAATTGTAAATGTCATAATTACAAACATGCATGTTAAAAAACAAACTAAAAGTTTGTAAAGATGTAAGAGTTTAAAAAAATTCATAAAAATTATTAAAAATAAAATTCCCAGCAAACAGATTCACAGCCTCAACTACTTCTATTATGAAAATAATTATCATTTGGGCAACGATGATTCTAGTGGGTGAATATAGATGGCAGCACCACAAAAAACACTTAGATAAAGGAGTTGTTACAAGATTAAGACTGAAATAGAAGCACAAAGCCAACTTTAGGACAACATTTACAGTAAGGTATATCTGTGAAATTTCACTTTAGAACAGCACCAGACAACTTCATAATGAACAAAAACACACTTTGGGAATGGCCCGTCATCACCACTTTCAACTGACACGGCTTAGCAACCCGGCACTGTTTCGGTCCCTCCTAATTTTTCACTTTGAAGCTGGCGACGGAGAGGCATGATCAGACCACCGACTGCATTGCACGCTGATTTCTGGGGAGACCAGTCATCTCCAAATCAATTGTTGGCACATCAACATAGGTAGCAATATTGAATATTCCCAAGCACAACGGAGAGGCACGATCAGACCAGCTTGTGCCTTATGCTGATTATTGGCAAGACCAGTCATCTCCAAATGAATTGTTGGCATATTGACATTGGTAACCATCTTGAAATTTCCCAAGCACAATTGTAACTCCGCGGACCACGTACGCCTTAGCCAGGCCGCGTCATGTGTCCGACCACAACAAATGCTAGAGATTGAATGCCTCGCCAACAACATTTCTGCTTCCCAAGAGCCCCTAATCTTGTGCAAGTAAAAACGGACGCCTCATACAGAGTGCCTACGCACACTGTGTGAATAAAATAAAGATGCTTCACCAAAATCTGTGAGGCGCGGCCAAATATACGAAGCACGAAATTACCGCCGAAACTAGCTACAATGTATGCCAAACCCTATAGAATGTTTAACACCCCACTAAATCTGTTTTACATCTGGTTTCTACTGATAAACTGAGAAACGGCCAAATCAGAGTTTAAAAAATGTACTTTTATATACTTAAATGTACTTAATGTACTTAAAAAATGTACTTAAATGTACTTAATCATTGTTCAAAAGTGAAGGTGTAAAGCTGCAAAAATAAGTTACAGTGACACTGGCGAATTAGCAAAGGACTTTATGGATATATTTAGTGTTTGTAGACGCATTGCGTACGTAATTTAGAATATAGGAATGCATGAAAGGGATAATAAATAAACGTTAATAAGGGATAAATTGCCGAAATACACAATAACCATAAATTAATTTAGAATTTTGAAGGGTAGGAGGAAAATTATGAATTTTGAACATTAATAACTTTAGAAAACAAAAATCTCTGAATCTAAGCACAACAAAGGCGTTACATATATATATTCACCATATCTCACAATCGATCAACTTGATTGGACTAGTAATAAGGAGAGTGTATAATGATGCTGCCAAATCTCAAAGCTGTTTGTTACAAAAACTCATCATGAGATTGTAGTAACTTTTCAAAGGCACCATCCTTAGCACTTTCCGATATATGATTGGACTGGACTCAAACACTGCATTTTTCACTAACTGGCAATGCTGACACGCAACTTGAGCAGAGCCTTAAGACCTTCCAATTTAATTTCCTCATGTTTAATTAGCACTCCTTGCACATTTAGCTTTTTAAAAAATCTAGATGGCAGCACCGTACCCATTTTTTTTTTCAGTTTCCTTCTCATTTTTCTTAGTATGTATAACAAGCTGATTCAGCATTATGTGTAAAAAATGATTTTACTATTTATTATGCAAAGTAGCAATTTCTAAAAATAATATATAAATATATATATAAGTAATAAAGATGAATTAAATTAGAATTATTGAAGAGAAATAGTAAAGCATCCATAACAAACAAAAGTATTCAAGTATCAACCAGTAATTTTAATTGTACCATTTTTTAATACATTTGTATTGTTAAACTTACTAGTTTTATATGCTTAGTATTTTATATTTAAATTCTTTGATTATTTATATATATATAATATATATACACACACACATAAATAAATATATGCACCCATACAAAATTGAGCTACAGCCATGAAACTCAGCATATATGTGTTGTTTGAAAAGATATGCAAATGATTAGAATTTGGGAGCAAAAAACATGTTTTATTGAGAAATGGTTGCAACAAGATGACATTTTAGTAAGTGGTAAATCCTCCCCTGACAACTATACAAGCCGATATTCGGTGCAGAATCATTTAAGTTGCTGATGTACCTGTGTGGAAGATTCTGCCACAAATGTTTTAACTGGTCAGTTAATTAGTGGTATTTTGAAAAGGCTGCAATTAACATCCCAGCATGTCCAATGCATGTTCTATTGTTGATAGGTTTGGGGACATGTATGGTCATGGAAGGGTATAAAATTTTTGAAGACATTGTTGAGAAAGTCGTGCAGTATGTAGTCAAGCATTGTCTTGTTGTTAAGTGAAACCTAGAGCTTGACAGCATAGGCAAAACCAGTTTCGAAGGCAATAACAGCCTTTTGTGTCAGATACACAGAAGTGGATCATTCATCAGAAAAAGATCGACGACTTATGCAAGAACAGCAAACAGGACAAAAGCAGGGAAAGGATGTTGCCAATGGCTAGAGAAGTAAGAAGGGGTAATAGAAATCCAGGCAGAAGGAATAAGAGATAGGACTTAGTACATGAACAGTAAAATGCCAAAGTGGACATCCAACAAAAGATTCAAATCATTCGTTCAGTTATTCATAAAAATTTCTTTGGTATTCAGCCTTCAATGCCAAAAGGTTTGCCTATGTAATTTTGCCATTTTACCTTTTTATACATCTGTTAGCTATAAGGTCACCAATGTTCTCTCCCATTTCGATTTTAGGTGTGTCTTTAAACCTCTTAACAAAATTCATTTTCTTTCTCTTAAAGACCCTATTCCTGTCTTGGATTATGGGGTGTTTATCACATTCCTTGTGAATGTTGTCTTTGTTATGGTAGTCAAACAAAAAGAGCTCTTAAATTTTGTTTTAAGGAACACATGAGCCATGTTTCTAAACATGAAGTTTCTAAATCTGCCATTGCTGAACAATCTTGAAATCCTAATCATGTTTTTAATTTTTCTGAAGCTTAGATGTTTTTACTCTTAATTCCATTTTCGAATTGAACTTTCTTGACAGTTTCTCCATTGTTCCAAAATCTCTTATCAGTGATAATTATCCTTCTCTTCTACTTTGAAATCTGGTTTAATTTTTCTATTTCATTTGCCCCTTATTTCACAAATTTCCCTCCTTTTTCTAGTTTTTTTATTTAATTGGGCTTTAATGAATAATGATTTGAATCCTTTGTTAGATGCACACTTCCTCTTTGGTATTATGGTTCATTCATTATGATCCACCTCTTGTTCCTTCCTCCAGGATTTCTTGTACCCCTTTTTTTGGCAACACACTTTCGCTACTGTTGGGAGGAAAAAGAGCTTTTATGATATATCAAAAAACATTAAAAATTTTCTAAGTTCTCAAATTATCACTGTAAAGTTCTCAAAACCTAAAAGTCATCAGAAATATATCTGAAATACACTGAAGTCTTAAATAAACTGAAAGGGGACCTATTGACCAGTTTCCCTAAGTGTACAAATATGTACTAAACCTGTAAAATATTAAAACTGACACTTTCCTAAAAAATAAAAACACTAAAGTAAAATAAAAGAGAGAACACAGAATTTAGGTTTTCAAAATCTAACGTTTATTAAAATTTAAACTTCATTTTTATAGAAATTTCAAAACATTTTACAACTTTTAAACATCTCATTAACTAAACAAATCAAATAAACAACTTAAATAAATTGAATTTATACAAAGGCCAGTCGTTTAGTGGTTAGTACAAATGTTAGAATATTAAATCTAAAGTTAACAATGTTAAAATTATTCAATTATTTGTCAGACTTGAATTTAGAATAAAAAGAACATCAGTTAGCCAAAAGGGGAATTTAGAACATCCTGACAATAATCCAGGATTCGTAACTTAAAATATATAAGTTGAGGGGTCTTAGACATGCTAATTTAATTTAACTTTAAATACTGTAAAAGAATAAAATTAATGAAAATATATCATCCATAAACGGGAAGCCGCTGAACAGCCGAAATAAAAGTCTCAAGGACGAAATCGATGTCGGTCATCATCAGCTTGGGTGCAGTCCCTTTTTGCTCCAGAAAAGGCCAAATGGAGACGTACCTCCCGTAAAGCATCAGTACATCAAGTGAGTCCAACCATTCAAGTGGAATATGGTGCTCCAAAACTTCACAAAAAGAACACTCCCGAAACCTGATCTGCACAAAAATGGGCAGCTCCTTCACATCATATAAAATTCTCAGCCGAGAGTAGCAGAGCTCCAGTGGACATTGCTCGGAACAAAAGAACAGATAGCTCCATCATCAAAACCGTGAAGTAAACAATTGGAGGTCCGGTCCTGGGACACCGGAAAATTTAAACTACTCAGTTCACTATGAAAGAACAAATCCGACCTCCGGAACTAAGCAATTATTCCAAAGGCGCCGACGATACTTCAGTAGACATCAACCACTTCGCTCGCAACGTTATTTCGAGTAAACAACTCTCTGCTATCAGAATACAGCACATTTACAGGCAGGCCGGGAAATAAAACATTCGTTCCCCAGAACGCATGCCGCATTCGAATTCGAGTTTTCGAAGGGAGAGCACGTTTCAAGCATCCCTGATCACGAATCGAACATTTTTGAAGTGATGTCTGTGTGTGTGTGTGTGTGAAAGTATGTGTGTGTGTGTGTGTGTGTGTCAGTGAGTCTGTGGAGACGATAACTGACGAACGAATGGACCGATTCGAACCAAATTTGGTACAAAAATCACAATCCGTAAACACTGGAAGCCTATTGTTTTTATACGTGATCGAATGTTCAGAACGCCCCTAAATTTTCGAATGAAATTTTGAAAAAATCGTTAAAAAATCAAAACCGCTAATAAAGTTACGCACATAAACATTTCTTATGTAAATTTTCATTAGAAAACGATTGACATAAATTTTAGAACGCTAACATGAACCGTTCTCGAGATATTGTACATTTTTCAAAAAAATTATGAAAAAGTCACATAAGAAAAAAAAAAATTCCTATTGAGAAACATGTTCACTTTTCATATGTAATACCATGCGATAAATTGAGTGACATCATTCTCGTGGATCTAGCTCGTTCCATTCATGAAAAAATATACTTTGAATAATACTTTTGTATTAGAACGCCAATAGTCATTTATCTTCTGTAAGAATAACTTTTTTCTTAGTGCATAACTCTTGGCGAGATTTTGGCGACGAATTTGGCGGAATGTCGCCAACTTGGCGACTTTTTTGAAATGTTGCCAAATTAATGAAAATCCCGCCAAATGGATAAAAATGATGCTAAATCAATGAAAATGGCGACTAATTGTCGAAAATTCAATATCTTGGAAAGAATATTAGTATCTACTATAAGAAAATCCTATTACTTTCCTTATATACATAATGTATAAGGAAAGTATTGTGACGGGGTCGAAAATTCGAAATCGAGTTTTCGACGGGAGAACACGTTTCAAGCATCCCTGATCACGAATCAAACATTTTTGAAGTTATGTCTGTGTGTGTGTGTGTGTGAGATTATGTGAAGACGATAAATGACAAACGAATGGACCGATTCGATCCAAATTTGGTACAAAAATCACAATCCGTAAGCACGGGAAGCCTATTGTTTTTATACACAATCGAATGTTAAGAACACCCCTGAATTTTCAAATGAAATTTGGAAAAAATAGTCAAAAAATCAAAACCACTAATAAAGTTACGCATATAGACATTTCTTATGTAATTTTTCATTAGAAAACGATAGACATAAATTTTAGAACGCTAACATGAACCGTTCTCGAGATATTGCACATTTTTCAGAAAAATTATCAGAAAGTCATATAAAATAAAAAAAAAATATTTCCTCTTGAGAGACATGTTCACTTTTCAGTAATACCATGCGATATATTGGATGACATCATTCTCGTGGATCTAGCTCGTTCCATTCATGAAAAAAGATACTTTGAGTAATACTTTTGTATTTGAACGCCAATATTGATTTATCTGCTGTAAGAATAACTTATTTCTTTGTCCATTATGCTTGGCGAGATTTTGGCGGCGAATTTGGCGGAATGTCGCCAACTTGGCGACTTTTTTAAATGTTGACAGATTAACGAAAATCTCGCCAAATGGATAAAAATGACGCTAAATCAATGAAATGACGGCTAATTGTCGAAAATTCAATATCTTGGAAAGAATATTAGTATCTATTATAAGAAAAACCTATTTATTTTACTGTAAAAGTGGTAAATTCATTACGTTATATAAGGAAAGTCATGTGTTGCCCACATCAGATTTTTTTATCTTCAAAACTGGTCAATATGTTTTGTCTTGTTAACACTTTACAACATAGTTGAAAAGTGTTTATGACTTTGTTCATTCTGTCTGTTCGTTCACATAATAACTGCCGTAAAAATGACTATCAAAATGAAATTTTAGTATGTTGTTCAGACACTCTGTGGGACATATGGGAATGTAAATGAATAATATCACCCAATTAGTTTTGAATTGAACCCTGGTTGAAAAAGTGAAATACATTGGACCCTATGGGACCTAATTTTTCAAACATTTTTTAAGTGAAGTTAAAATTCACAAGTTGTTTTGAAAATTTTAGGAAATATTTAAATTATACCATAAAATATATAAAAAAATATTTCAGCAAAATATGTTCAGCAGTTAAGTAAAAATTACAATAATAATTACAACCATATTATATGAATAGATCACGTGACCCACTTAAATAAAATATGGTATCCATCTTGTATCAAAATCAGGATTTTTAAAATTCCTTTTAATTTATATTTAGAGTTGCATCCATCCTAAAACCGCTGTATTTTTGTGTAATTTCTGTGCATCTATATTCTGTGCCAATGCAATTATAATATTTTTGAGTTTAAATGATCATCAAACTTTGATTATTTCTACAACGAAGCCTAATTTTAACATATGCAGAATGTAAACACATCAAGCTGTTAGATGAGTTGTATAAGAATTGCTGTTTTTTTTTAGCACAAAATTGTTTAACTCTGGAGTCTGGAATATAGCTGATATGAATGAAATATTCATATATTTTACATAGAGAGGCAGGCAATTTTATAGCATTGCCTTTTTCGATGAAATTTTAAGCATGGAGTTAGAAAGTACTTTTACCTCCATGGTTTTAAGTTTTTAAGTAAAATAAATTACTGTAGTATTGTGATAATTTTAAAATTATCACTGCTGAACGAAAGGATTGGAATAAAAGTGTATGAATGAAATACTCATTGTTTTTATATAGAGAGCCAGGCGATTTGTATTTTAATGACATCATTTGAATAAAGTTCATTTTTCTTTTTGATGAAATTTTAAGTTTTCAAATATAATAAATTATTGTAGTATTGTGATAATTTTAAAAATGTCACCTGAAATGTATCGCATTTTAGAGATGTTTAAATAAAATTACATTGCAGTTGGAAAGTGTTTCATAATCAATGCTTTATGCATCATTGATCTTTCTTGTTGTATTTGCTGTTTTAATGAAGTTATTTTAATTCTGTTCTTTAGCAGCAGTTTGATCTATACTCATGTTTTAAGTGTTTAGAATGCATTTTGTTATTCTTAAAAATGTATTTTCAAAATTGAATATTGTTTCAAAATTTATTAAAAGAAATCAGCTTTATATATGGTATTGTTGTATGGAATATAGATGTACTTAACACAGTAAAATATGGAATGGTATTCCTATTACAGATAACAGCATCCATGGATTGATTTCATGCTCATGCATGAACATTCGATACCTTACTATGTGTCACAATTGCTGTAGCAGGTGTTCTATGAGTATTTCTTTAAAACAGATTATGAAATTGTATTGTTATTGCATAAATCTTATGCTTTTGTTAATTACAGCAAAGAAATTTGGCTGCACAGAATTTGTTAATCCAAAAGATCACAATAAACCAATTCAAGAGGTTCTTGTTGAGATGACTGATGGAGGATTAGATTATACTTTTGAATGTATTGGAAATGTTGCTACCATGGTGAGTTGTCTGCTTTTATGAATAAACTAATAAAATTAAAATAATTTCATTGAAAGCAGCATATAATACCAAATTTAATAGTATCATCCAGTTTCGAAGATAGAAGTAGCCTTCCTTGTCAGGATACACAATAAGCGCAGCCTTCACTCATCAGAAAAAGATCTGTGACTGATGTAAGAACAGCAAACATGACAGAAGCAGAGAAAAAGTGTTGCAAACAGTGAAAGAAGAAAGGAGTAATAAAAGAAACAAAGGAGGAAGGAACAAGAGGGGGGACATAATGAATGACCTGTAAAATACCAAAAAGAAAAGTGATCATCTAACAAAGAATTAAACTCGCTTATTCATTTGTTCATAAAGCCCAATTAAATTGATAAACCAAGAAAACAATGAAAATTTCCAAAATAAGAAGGTAAGAAGCAAAATTGAAAACTTATACTAGACATTTCCAAACAGAAGAGAAAAATGGATAATTATTATTAATAAGGGATTTTGACTGAGATACTTTCAAGAAAGTTCTGCTCAGAAATAGAATTAGGAATAAAAAGGATCTTAGCTTCAAAAAAATTAAAAACATGATGATGTTATTTTAATTTCATTCTTTAGCAGCAGTTTAAGCTGTATGTATAAACTAATATTTAAGCCTGTCAAAGAACTATCACTCTTAAACTGTCACTCTTAAAAAATTTAGTTTCAATTTTTGTTTAATAAATTTTATTTTGTTTAACATTGTATGATACTTACAAAGGAAGGCTTTGCGATAGTTCTCTCTAATTGCAATCTTTCATGTCCTATCTTGTAAAGGACCATGAATAATGATAAAACGCCACGGCTTTCATCTACTAAGTGATAGAGGGCGCCACAATAACAATCTGAAGTTGCCATGCAAACGTGCTCTACTGACGTGTATTATTAGCATTTTTGTGTGAAAATATTATCCTTTTCAATTATTATTATTATTTTGAAATAAAATGGACAATAATGGTAAGTAGTAAATGATAAATTTATTACTAATATAATTTATATCTTATTAATTAACTAAATAACTGCCAAGACATGGTCTTAAAAGTTGATCAAACACATCTAAGACAAAGGCTGAAATTTTTGGAAACCAAAACTGAACTAATCAACAAAACTATTGACTGTATTACAATGAAAGTCAAAGCAAATGAAATTTGTAAAATAATGAATGATTTAAATTCTTTGTAAGTTTGAAATTATGAATGGGAATGATTAAATGTATGATCAATACAAATGAAAACGTTACAGTGTGCACATTTAACAAATGCATAATCATTGCAATTTACAATGAAACAAGTTGCTGAACCAATATTAAATACAGTTGCCATTACCTTGTTAAATTTTGTAATGTGTTTTTCAACAGAATATCCAGCTTTTTTCCAAGAATATATTACCATATCTTGAAATATATCAGCGCCAAGTTAATTGTACACAAATGAATGCATTTTTAAAATAAATAATCTGTCATTTAACTTTCTGTTGGCTTCTTCATCGATGTTGGTTCAAAATTCATCGATGTCTTCAATATGGACCCCTTCAATGCATGGAGCTCGAATTTTTATGTAATCTTCGATACGTTTTTCAAGTTATAAGGATTGAAGAAGTTGTTGTTTTTTTCAGGTATTATTTAATACTAATAATAACTGAAAAGGATAATATTTTCACACTAAAATGTAAATAATACACATCAGTAGAGCACGTTTGCATGACAACTTCAGATTGTTATTGTGGCGCCCCCTATCACTTAGCAGATGGAAGCCGTGGCATTTTATCATTATTCATGGCCCTTTACAAGATAGGACATGAAAAATTGCAATCCGAGAGAACTATTGCAAAGCCTTCTCTTGTTAGTATCGAAAATAGTCATTTTAATTGAAAATTAGCACAGTTACGTTCTATCCTACAGTCAATATTGTAAGTGTGAAATGTTTCAGCCTTGTAGGTCACAGAGGTTCTTCTGGAGAGTCTAGAAAGACTTTTCATCCCACTACACCATATTGTTTGCCCCTGGGAGAGAAATCAAAAATCTGGCTCTGGCATATTCTGTGCCATCAACGATATTATAAGTTTGCAAAGTTTTCTATCTTCTAGCCTACCAGTGGCTTCTGAAGGGATTGGAAAGACTTTAAAAAGAAACCATTTTCTATGCCCACCTAGGACAAGCAATAAAAAATAAGACTCCTTTAGTTTCTATCTTGTGGTCGATACTATAAAATGCAAAGATTCAATCTTCAAAGTCACAGGAGAAAAGTCTGGAGAGTCTGGAAAGGCTTTTAAAAACACTTCATTTCTCTACCTTCCTCTTCTCACAGGGAAGTGGATCGAAGATCTGGCATTGTTAAGTTCAATTCTGTTCTATTATCAATACTATAAGTGTATAAAAAATTTGGCCTTCTAAGTCACTGGGAGACAGGGTACGATTTTGTCAATAGCCAATGGCTAATAAAAGCCAATGTCTAATTAAAAAAGTTAAATGTTAGTAAAAGAAAAGACTCATGATATTTTGTATAAAAACCATATATTTTTGTGATGAAAAATATCTCTATTTTTCATATCAAAAAATATCTATTTTTCATATTTTATATGTATATATGAAAAATATTTCTTACAATAAACAGTTTATATGTGTACTTGTTGAAAGTCTAGAGAAGTACTTGCTGTGCTATTTACTGTCTCAAAAAAGCCGTGGTGAAATTGAGAGATGTCAAGCATCTAGTAGCCGAGATTTACATGGCGTTCCAGTCCATCCGGTTCCTCCCTGATGTTTTTCAAGGTATCATTCAGATTATCTACAGATGGATAGATCCTTTATCTATAATAATAAAGATATTGGCCTGTGGGTCATTCCATATGGGGACACCCGATGAGTGTTGCTCTGTAGTCACAGATTTTTTTTAAATTTTTACCATGGATACACATGGTAATAAAACCCCCAAATCTGAATTTGTAATGTATATATCCCAATAATGACCCAGATACAGGCATTTGAAAAATGGTCATTTTTGCGAAATGGCGGCCATCTTGGATTTTGCACTAATGTTTAAAAATGTAATAGCATGAGAACTAATGGCTCAAATTAAATAATTCTGGTACCAATTTAAGGCTATTTATATCAGGAATATAAGTGCCATATCAAAACAATTAAAAAGATATATTTTAATATCGTTATTACATGAAAATTGCAAAAATCACCTTCGGATTGATGGGCAACTTAAATGGGCTATTAAAAAAATGGCCCCTAATATTTTTTTCTGAAACTTGGTACAAATACTAACTAATATGTGGGCTTTAAGTAAAAAAAAAATTAGAAAGGTAATATTTCTTATTGCAGAGAAAATGGCTTTAAAACATATATACATTTAGTTAACATTTGACATGCAATGCTTTAATCATTTAAAAGAAAATATTTTTTAAAAACAAATAATGAGCAAAAATAAAACATAGGCATTTTTTACACACTAACTAGTACGTGTGCTTTAAGTAAAAAAAAATAGAATGGTAATATTTAATTTAAATAATGACTAAAAAAATACTGTTATATGTACTATTATACTGTATGGGAAATCAGTGTAAAATTTCTGGAGTGCTGAAAAATTCTAATAAAAATCTTCCTAGAAACCACACAGTTATCTCTCTTGTATTTTATTTTCTTATTTCAAATTTTAAGAAGGTATTTTCTATATTCAGTAGAGCTAAAGGTGCACATTTTTTCATAGTGGCCACTGGCTTCTAAACCAATTTCACCTTAGAGGCAGTAAGTACAATAATCTTTGGCATATTGGTTATAAATGACAACTATCACTTAATGCTGAAGCTTTACAGCATACATATAGTTAATTCCACAAAAAATAATTTGTAATTAGATAATATAAAACACTCATTTTCATGAAAAGCATTAAAAAAAAAAAAACAGAAGCATGTTGATCACCAAAACATATCTTTAGCCTTCTGCCAACTCCAAAGGAAACACTAGGCAATATCCCCTATCCAGTTGAAACAGGAGCAACAAACTAAACATAAACAAACAAGCTATTGGAGAAGAAAATTATCCTACAGCACCAATATTGTTTCTGGAACATTTAAAAACACCTGTTTCTGGTCTTTGTGTACATAAGACATCAGCTGCCTATAGCCTCCAAAGTTTCAACTCTAATACTCATAGTTCTGTTATATAAGTAATAGCAATTAACATATACCAGTTGTCAGTTCTTGAAATGATTACGTGTACTGCATCATCTGTTTTCTCTTAGGTTGAATTTAAAGTAAGATACAATATTACATTTCTGGGTGACTTATTCCTTTCAGAGCTCATTTTTGCTCAAGTGTTCAGAGCTGAGTATGTTCAACAAATAAATCAGTGAATTGTGCTTCAATGATTATTTCTTTTATTTATGTTCCATGATTAGTTCTTGTTATAAAAATTGAATGTTTTGTATGCAAGAAAATCAATGTGTCATTAAGCCTTCCTGTTTATTCCTGTACTTGTGTTCTGAGTGGCAGTATATGCAAGGTTCACAAGGATGAATATCTGAAATGGTGCAGTTTAATTCAGAAAACTTGTGATCTATTTAATAAACCACCAAAATCAGAACTAAGTCCCTAAAACCAATTTCTCTCAGACTGTCAATGATAAATCAAGAATTACTCATTCCAGGGGGAAAAAATTCTGCATGTCTTGTTATTTTTCCTCGCATTCATCAATTAGTGAGCCAGAGGTTTCTACTGCTGACATGGAAATGACCAATGATGCAGATTATAGTGAAGTCACAATAGTAATCGAACAATTGAATAAAAGCTGTGAACTTTTGGATTTATCACTAATAAAGTTCAATAGATTTAACTCTAAGAGGAAACTTACTTATATGCAAGTTAAGGAATTAAGTAGCCATGTTGCTACTAAAACTGCTACAGTATTGGGTATTGAAAGTATTAATAAGCTACAAAATTCAAGACATTATTTGCCAAAATTGCATGTTTATGATGGAAAATTATTGAATAAGTTTTCTTTAGATGCATCATTTAAAGAAAACGTGCAGATTTTAAAATTAGTCCAAGATTCATGGAATAGTCCAACAAACAAAGGCATGTTATATTACTACAGAGAATTTAGTTAAAAAAGAAACAAGAAAAATTAAAAAAAACAGAAGGGATGTTATCTATGCCTAGTGAGATATAAGTGTTAAATTAAATTTGATACTATACAAAAGTTACTAGTTTTTATTATAACAGTCGTATGTGTCCAGGAAGAAAATATTGCATATCTATACCAAGTGAAAATGGAAAAATATTAAAACAAAAGAGATTACTTTTGCACAATTTAAAAGAATTATATGCTGCATTTAAAGAAAATCATAATGAAATAAAAATACTATGTAAATTTTGCACACTACATCGAACAGAATATGTAACTGTTGGAAACAAAGTTATTAATTCTGTACGTGTTTGTATATACCATCAAAATATTAAACTCATGCTCCATGCCATCCATATCAGTGAATATATTACATCATTGTTAAAAGAAACAAGTTTATTGCACTGAATCATAAAAGTATGGTGAGCTGGTGTGATAACTGTCCATCTCAAATTCTTAGAGTACCAATGCATCCCAATGAATTAGAAATTAGTGTGTGTTTTGTTTGTATTTGTTATGTTTATGTATTCTTATGGCTCAAATGCATTATATATATGGCCAAGACCTTTAGATGTGTGCCAAAGATTATGATACTTGCTATTAGATGAAATTGGTTTAGGAGCCAGTGGCCACTAGGAAAAACTGGATATCTTCTGCTCTACTGAATATAGAAAATACCTTTTCATAATTTGAAATAAGAAAATAAAATATAAAATGGATAACTGTATGGTTTTTAGAAAGATTTTTATTAGAATGTTTCAGCACCCCAGAAATTTTATATTGATTTCCCAGAAATTTTACATACATATAACAGTATTTCTTTAGTCATTAAATTAAATATTACCATCCTAATTTTTTTTGTGCTTGAAGCACACATACTAGTTAGTGTGTAGAAAAATTCCTATGTTTTGTTTTTGCTCATTATTTATTTTTAAAAAATATATATTTTTAAATGATTAAAGTATCACATGTAAAATGTATATATGTTTTATAGCTATTTTTCTCTGTAATAAGAAATATTACCTTTCTAATTTTTTTTGTACTTAAAGTGCACATATTAGTTAATATTTGTACCAAGTTTCAGAAAAAAATATTAGGGGCCATTTTTTTTATAGCCCATTAAACTTGACTATCCATCCGAAGGTGATTTTTTTCAATTTTCATGTAATAACGATATTAAAATATATATTTTTTTATTTTTTGATATGGCACTTATATTCCTGATATTAATAGCTTCAAATTAGTACCAGAATTATTTAATTTGAACCATTAGTTCTCAAGCTATTACATTTATAAACATTGGTGCAAAATCCAAGATGGCTGCCATTCGGCAAAAATGGCCATTTTTCAAATGCCTGTATCTTGGCAATTATTGCGATATATACATTATAAATTCAGATTTGGGGGTTTTATTACCATGTGTATCCATGGTAAAAATTTTAAAAAAATCCGTGACTATGGAGCAACAAGTTTTTCTTAAAATGGGTGTTTTCACGTGGAATGACCCCTGTTTGTTAGTCACATAGCGTAAAATCTAAGCGACTCACAGCCATGAAAGGAAATCCTTTTAGGAGTTGAGTACAGAGATACCTCGACTCCTAAAAAGAAGCACCTCATCAAGATTTTTTTTTAAGCTCGGTTTAGTTTAAATGTTATTTACTTAATAGCCAAATCTCTGCCCTATCCCAATACAGTGGCCAATTTTGCTTATTAGTGTCATCTACTGCATGTAACTAAAACAATTATACATACAACTCAAACTGCAGCCCTGTATCAGGTTGGGTTCTTGTGGTTACCCATGTTGTGAGTTGGGTTTGGGTTAGCTTTCCTTTATTATTCGAAATGGGAATTGTGTTTTCTTTACTTTTCAAACTGCGAATCGGATTGCACATCTACCTGCAAAAATTATGTTTAAAATCTATACCTTATCACATTTTTTTTATGAAAATATATAGATAAATACGTAAATAGGGGTTACAAACTGTAAACAAAAGAAAATTGTACACATGCAGTGAATATTTAAAACTTACTGAATAACATTCTAAAATACAATTCCATTACAGGTCACGGGTCGAAATTCCACTTATTTACTGCAGATTCAGGTTGGGTTGTGCATCAACAATTTTGGACAAGGATAACTCAAATTAATTTCTGAAATTGAGAAACTAAAATGCTTTAAATGATCGCTAGAAAGATAATATCAGACCGAAATTGCATTGCACAAACCAGAATGGTGCACTTAAATATCTATATAAATTAAGCGCTGTAGCCAGAAGCACAAAGCCTGTAATAAGAAATTCTCAGAAAATAATAACTTTTACAATTTTATTTTGGTGAAGAAAATATTGGACACAGCTCTCGGATCTAATCAGAAAAGAGCAAACCCTCTGTAATTTAAGAGATGCTATACAAAAGTAACAGTCTCAATCTCCCGTTTAGTGATTTATACCAAATTCTGAAACTTTTAAGAAGCATATATTAGATTATACCCAAAATAAACTAGATATTAATTAATGAATTATGTGACCATAAATTTCTGTTGTGTAAATTGACATCACATGTGACTTTAAATTTTCGGTGGGTAACGGTAATTTTCCAGAGGAAAATATGAAAATTCATATTAGAAGAACATTTTCTATAGAACTGTGAAAAATTAGTAGTAATTAGTAGTAATTCTGATCATTTGGTGGGATTAAAAAAAAAATGCTATTTGGCCAATTTTGCTCGATAAAACATTTGTTGGCACAAAATTGAGCACCATTCTGCTCAATTTCTGTTTTTGGAGTTTTCTGGATATCGGGACGGATATTGGATAAATAATCCTACATAATATTGTTAGAAATGAACATATTGAAAGTTGTGAAAATTATGAATGGTAATGGGAGGATAGGTCATACTCTTCCCAGTGATGTTAATTCTGCCCCCATTGCTTCGAACTACTCCAAATCACTGTGCTTGCTACAAAACCATTTTTTTCTTCAACATTTGCTTCCATCTTGCTCCAAAGCCTAATACATATTTAGGACTAACTAGTAGTATACCCGTTCTTTACGGAATGTATAATATAATGTAAATTAAAATTCACAATTATGTGCACATTATTATAGTATTTTAAATAATATTACTATTCAAAACATTCTATTAAATGTGTATTTTAATTCTCCTAAAATTTGTTCTTGCAATACATAACTATCTTCATATGCAGATCTGAAGAATAAAACATATTGGTCCCATTTGTAAACAAATTTATGAAAAATATGAAATTAGATCAATATATGCTAAAATGAAAGCGCTAAAATGGTATTAGAAGATGTACCAGTACTACTTTTATTTTGCTTCAACAATCAGCTAATCACAATATATGAGTTAAACACGATATAAGAGTGTGAAAAGTTTGCCAAAATAAAACAGATTACTTAAAAAATTGAAAATACAGCATTATCAGTATACATATACTATTTTTATTTTGCTTCAGCAATTGGCTAAACACAATATATGAGTTAAACACAATATATGAGCTTGAAAAGTTTACCAAAATTAAACAGATGATGTAAGAAATTGAAAATACCAATACTTGTCCCATAATCTTTAATCCCAAAAGCCTTTATTGAGGTAATCCATCAAAAATGCAACTATGATAAAATTTATATCTATTACATTTTTTTATTATTTAAATCAAAAAACAATTAATAATCATCTGCTGTATAAATGCACTGGATTTAATTCCGTTATTAAGCAACATAATATATTTTTCTTCAAATAAATTGGTGATAGAAATATCGTCTACATAATGTTATCTCTATAGGAGGTTCATTTTTTATTAATATCTCAATAACCCTTGTAAGATAACTCGATAACCCTTTAAAGATTGTCCTAGAAATTCGAAACATAGACTAAATTTTAAGTGGGCTATTTCAAATCTACCCCAAAAAGTTTCATCCAATTAGATGCAGTCGTTCTCCCTTGATGATGAGACAAATAAACACACAAACAGACAGATTTACAATTTTATTTATATAGATAGTGATCACTGGCTGCAAAATTTATGTAGTTAGTGATAAAAATTTTCTGTGTTTTAATTTTTCATGATCAATTTGTTAATTTTTAACAGATGAATTAAGTCAAATTAGGAATTGCTCTTTTATGCTTACATTCATTTCAAATTATTAATGTGCTTTAATATCATATGTTGGAATGTTTTACAAATCCTGATAAAGTACACAAGAAATATGTATAAAATATACACAACATTATGATTTAATTAAAAACTTCTTTAAATACACATATTTTTAAATTTTTATAGTATGCTTTATAGGTAAAAAGTTATTGTGGATGAGGAAAATGAAATCCATTCTTCATTCCCATTGCAGTCAGCATTTGGATAAATTTTGATCCCTTTTACTCAAAAACTACAATAGGTAGGAAGATGAAATTTTCCATACACAAGTTGCATGCAGATCCGAAGAATCATAATTTCAATAATTAATACGAAATGTATCAGGGTGAAATGCCCATTTTTGATCTATGCATGCTCACTACGCTTCATATAAATAGCATGTAAACAACAATCAAATAGCTAATCAAAGTGTGCACGCAAGTTGATTTGTTGATCATGTTCAATTCATCTCATGCCCTAAATTTTTTATAATAGTGAATTTTAGGCCCCTTGAGCTTTAAAAGAAATTATAAATAAAACATATGTTTTGCCGTATTTGTTTAGAATACAGTCTGAGTGGTGCCTGAACCCCCCCCCCCCCTCCCCCTTCTATGGGTGGTTATACCTAAGTGAAACTCTGCAGGGGCAATGTTTTATTTTTGTATGTTCTAGTGTTTAGGCTGTAATGTTATGTGTTAAAGAATTTTTACCATTTCTTGTAAAATATTTTAGTTAATTTGTGATATAATAAAATGTTTTTCAATGATTCAATGTGCATTGCATTATTATAATAATACTGTTTAATTAGCCCTTTCATATAAACAGCCATTTCAGTGATGCTGTCTCATTCGGATGACATGAATATTTTCCCTCATAAGAAAAAATATATTAAACTATTAGAATTCTAAGAAACTCTGAAAAGATCAACCATGAATGATGTTATCTATTTGCAAAAACGAGGCCAGTAAAATCTGTGTACAGTAAAGCTATGATAAAGTTATCTCTAAAAATTTACACCTAACGAGATGTTTTTGCAAAATAATTACATAATATTTACACATTATGCATTAGAAGTTATATATTCGCATTGTTTACTTGAGTTGGTGTGCAAACAAATCTAGTGTTTTGATATTTTGCACATTTTAGACACAAAAAATATGTGTCACCGAAATGATGTTTTTATCAAGTTTACATTCAAACTATGCATTAAAATTCCATTAAATAACACTAAACAGCTCAATCATCTATTAGGAATCTTACAAAACGTTACCAAGAACTTATTCGAAGCAAAAGTTTCTAGAAACTCTGAAGTTGAAAAAAAAAAATTTGGAACCTGAAAATTGATAATTATTGGAAATTAAGCCTCATATCACTCGTATACCTGGCCCAAAGATATTTCACATCGAGTTAAAATCATCCACAATTGAGTAATTTTACTAGTATGCTGTAAAATTGTAAATATTATGTTTGGCGAGGAATATGAAAATAATATTTTAAAAATACCTATATCATATTTGCTACTGGTCAACATATACAAAGTGTGTATCAAGACGTTGAGTCGCAATTGATATTTTAAAACTTTTTAGGTACATGATTTCTTTTTGTACTTTTTAACTGTATTTATTATGATTATAACTAGATTTTTGTAAGTATTTTGTGATAATTTCTAACTTTAATGATATTGAATTAAAAAAGTCTGCTTTTGAATCGAAAAGAGATTGTTGGTGTTCAGAGACTAGTACTGATCTATGTCAGTGTATTTTGAAGAAGTGATAGTAATGTTTCTGGTAAATGAATTAATGTTAGATGATCTTTTATTTCTAATTGTAGGTAGTAATTCGTTTATATTTGACTTAGGTGTGTAAATATTGAAATTCATTTTTTATACTTCTAATTTCATAATTTATTTGTTAAATTGAATCTTTCACTGCTCTTTTCTTCAAATGTGCAAGTCCAGCATTCAATGTCCGAATTTTTGATAGTTAAATACAGGGTAGAAAACCGTGTAGTTTAAAATTTTGTGAAGGGCTGCTCCCAAACCTTATGAACCTGCTCCGAAACAACATCATTAAATGTCATTAATCTGCTCCCAAAGATGCTCTAAATAAAGTGGTACTTACCATCCTTGTCTTCCAAACTCAAATATAAATATTATGGAAATTGTAAGTGGTAATTGAGCCCAGATGAAAATATTGTAGGTATGTGTGTGTGGGGGGGGGGGGAGGGCAGGATTTGTTTCACTACTATAGGGTTAAGATTTTTATTCAAATAATTAATGCTTTTTTATAGCTTGCATTTTATTTTCATATTTTCAGCAATGTCAAAAAATAAGCATTTTATTCTTTTACAGAGAGCTGCCTTAGAAGCATGCCACAAAGGATGGGGACAGAGTGTAATTATTGGTGTTGCTGGTGCTGGGCAAGAAATATCCACTAGGCCTTTTCAATTAGTGACTGGACGTGTATGGAAAGGATCTGCTTTTGGAGGTATAGATATTTTGTACTGATGTTTGAGTACAGTTCAGTCCTGTTAATATGTGTATTTCGTGAGTCAAGCCATGGTTTAAACTGTGTTAGTTATTTTTAGCATTTTACTGAAAGCATTTTACAGAGTGCATACGGATGCTTGAAAATTGCGAAAGTATTTGAATTTTAGATGACCATTTTCACAGTCTTAGAAGTACTTGAAAATTCCAATTTTCTTAGTTAAGTCCTTCTTCTTCTTCGACCCAGACCGTCCGACCTACCAGAAAGGTATAAGGTATCTGTTTGGACGGCCGGGAAGTGCTACCCAATTTAGACTGGAACGCAGTGGAGGAGGTATCTAAAGGGACCGTACCCTCCTTCGCCTACCACCAACCTTTCGGAAGGACTTACGGACCCACATGTTTAACATGATCGTACTCTGCGTGAACATTTTGGCAGTGGCGGGTATCGAACCCTGACCGTCTGAGTGCAATTCCCACTCGCTAACCACTGGGCTGTCGCACCCCTTAGTCCTTGAAAGTGTTTGAAAAAGGGAGGGATGAAAATGTTCCATGTATCCGCAGCATTATGTTTTTTTTTTCCAAGACATTCTGCTTTCCTTGGAAATTTCCCCAGCCATTTTCCAAAGCAACATCTTTCTTTTCCCAAAAATTTCTTCAACAATAAAGAATAAAATTAGTTTGCTATTAATTTTTCCTTACAGAAGCTCATACAACTTCATAATACAACTTCATAATTATTCTTCGATGGGTTGATTGACGTTCTTGAAAGAAAAAATTATATGATACTTGAAAGTCCTTAAAAAGTGCTTGAAATTTTTTTGAGAGAGTGCACTCACACTGATTTCAACTAAAATACTGAAACTTATAAACCCAGCATTAACACTAGTATTCTGAATAGCATGTATATACCGAGCAAAAGGAATTTAAATTGTGCAAGCAGGAATGATGCAAAAAATTCGCCCATACTATTTTCAGTTTGCAGATGTTATAATTGGGTAAATTGGACATAATAAAAAGAGGAGGGGACTGGAAGCTAGAAGCATGTACTTTTAGTTTAGAAACCAGGGAATTATTATTTATGTAACATCATTGAGAGATAATATTCACAGGGAAAGTTTTTAAAGTGAACCTTGCCTCAACTTACTACCATTTTAGGTTTACTGGACTATTTAGTTCATCCATGATTTTATTTGTTTTCTGACAACTAGAATAAATAGTAGGTCTAACATTCATAATTGAAACTATTTTAACCATAGTATTACAATTTTATAGGTGAGATTTTAGTACGATTTGTATTTCAAATCATTAGAATGGAAAATTTGTAAAAATAAGCATAAACTTGTTTGCAGACGAAAATCTTGCACTTATTTCACATTGATATTTAAAAAAAATCTGTACTTAAACTTTGACTAAAGGAAATCTGAAAATGCTAAACTAATTTCAGATATTTTAGCTATAAAACTAAAGATTCTCTTTCTGTTAGTTTAAACCCTGAGTTAAGCAGGCCAAAATATGTACCACAGGCACAATAGTGTGTAAGTAAAAATATTCCCCAAATGAACAGAAATACCATATGTGGTACAGGCATTACATCAATAATAAACAATGTAGCAACAATTCTTATTTTCTGTCATTGTATAGTATAACCATTGTAAATATTACTAAGTCACACATTTTCATATTGCTGAACAAAGTTAATTTTTCTAATTGGAACAACACACACAAAGATTAGTTATTGTCCAAAAGTAACGATTATCGAAAAAATAACTAAAAGACAGAATCTAATATAGTGGTGCCACCTAGTGTGACAAAAGAGAATAAAACAGGGAAAAGAAGCATTATGTTCCATTATGTGGATGATTGTTCTACTCTTGACGAATCTAATGTTGAAGTTTTGACTTCACAAAAACTCATATCGCAATTTCTGTCACTGTATCCCAGTGATGAGTTGAGATTTCATCTCCTTATTACCTCAGCAAAATACATAAATAGTAAAAGTAAATTGGTGAAACTTAAGAAATTATTATTTTAATGTAAAATATCTCTTATTTATAAAATTTTTAACAATATTAATTTGCAAAAATGTTTGCCTCTGAGAATGTTGTCTCATTGTTGTTGAATGTCTCTCATGTTTGTCTCTGAGAATTGATGACATGATGTTGTCTGAAAAGTCATCCTCTTATTCTCTAAATGGTGATGTTAGTGATTTTAAATCAGTTGTAAAACAGTATTTAGAGTTTTGTTTTACATTTGTTTGAAGTTGCTATTAACAGGCAAGAAGGAAAAACAATTTTTCAAATTTTTGATGAGTGTATTTTTATTACATGTCATTCCTGACATGTTTAAATATTATTAATAGAATTGAAAATTTAAAAATACAGTGTCTACTGTTAGTGCATGGAAGCTAGTTATACATAGTGCATGCTTTATTTCTCAATGCTAATTTCAATTTCCATGTGGAATAAAAACAAACCCATATGTAATTTCTGACACAGGAATGTAATGAATATACATTGAAATTCCATTAATCATATTAAACTGCTCTGTCATTAATAAGAAATATTAAATAACATTTTTAAGAACTTATTCCAAGCAGAAGTTTCTAAGAACTATAAGATTAAAAATTAACTTGAGTGTGACTCATTTCTACTTTCTAATACCAGAATCCCTTTTTTGGTAACTTTTTTGTTTTTGGTTTTCAAATTTTACAAGAAAAGTTTGAAAAATCTGTATCATGGATCCAAATGATTACAACTATAGCATGTTACCCTTCACTTTAAAGGGCTTGATAAAATCTGTCGATTGATACTGTACTTGACAATGTATTCCCTCCTCCAGAGGGTAACTTACTTCCCGAAAGGGCTAATGACATTATGGACAAAGAAATTGTATTGCAGCTATTTTTCACAACAATGATTGAAACTATTAAGTCTCGGAATAATTCAGCCATAAATAAATAAACCCTTTTATGCATGATTATATCAAATTTTGTCCTATACTGCCATGTTAAAAAAATTTTAAATTTAGAATGAATTTCAAAGTTTTTCTAGAATTTAAAAAAATTCACTCTAGTTCTAGAATTTTTGATTTTGATAACAATGCTGGATATAAAGTTTCATGAAAATTCATTAATATTTGTGGCCGCTATCACGTATACAAGAAATCGACCACAGACTAATAGACAGATATTACTCCTAAAATAGTCATAACATGTTCATAAGGTCTTAAACTATATATTGGCATAAAAATTTTGAATTTGAAAATTTTCATGAAAACAATACTTTATATTATTTTACATAGTTAGACAAAGTAAAAATATTGTTGGAACCAGAAGATTGGCAATTATCAGATATTCAGCCATATGTAGTATAATTGTATGGAATTTTGTAGGTGATTGAAATTGTAGATTGAATTTTGTAGGGGATTGTAGCTGAATTTGAAATATAGTAATAATTTGAAAAATGTTTTATTAATTACTTATAAATTTTTAGGATGGAAAAGTCGAGAGAGTGTGCCTAAACTTGTTAATCTGTATTTAGAGAAGAAACTTATGGTGGATGAATTTATAACCCATCATTTCAATCTCGACAAGATAAATGAAGCATTCCACTTGATGCATGCTGGAAAATCGTAAGTATTGATTTTTTACTTGCAGCACTTTGTTGCACTTCATTGTGATTTCATGCAATAATTACAGAAGTCAATCAATCACAGTTTCAGATCTGCTAACTGGTAAATTATGTTTAGTATGATGAATTATGCTGCAGTACAATATGATTTTACCACCAAAACTATAATTTAAAACAATATTTCTTTCCCAATATCAAACAGAAGTGGGGAATATTTTGCATATATTTTTTTCCTTGCCATTAACCCAAATTATTCAACCTGCTCGAAGGTTTTGCAAACCCAGACCACTCGACTGACCCAAAGGGTCAGTTGAGTGGTCTAGATGGTCGAACAGCTGTTTGAGTGGCCGGCTAGTTGAAGGTGTAAGGTATCTGTTTAGATGGCCAGCAAAGTGCTACCCAATTTAGACTGGAACCCAGAGGGGGGGAGGCAACATTCACAGGAACCATACCATCCTTTGTCTGACACCAACCTCTCTCTTTGATAAAAAAAAAAAATAGCATCTATGGAGTTTCTATGACAGAAATCAGAGTGCTACGAAAAATATAAACACTTTGAATGCCTCTGAACCTAATAGATAAAAATATAAATAATTTTTTTTGTTCTACCAGAAGCATGGTCTAGATTATGAATATATAAAAATCATTTTGATATTTTTTTTTCCATTTTTACTATTTTCACTTGAAATATCTTTGAAACTATTAAAGATAGATATATATATAGTGAATGACAAAATATATGCACTAGGAAATTTAGTTGCTAAATTTATATTTATTTTTAAAACCTTTTATAGTTTTCAACTAATTGTCTTGTCAAGTTGAAGAACATTGAAAATGTTCTGTTTTTCAAGTTTATAATGCTTTTCAAATACTAAAAGTACTAGCTATAAACTATAAACAATAATTCGTAGTTCTTTGAAAACATCACTAACATATATAATTAGATTTTGGATCAAACTCTTAGTTTTTGCAGTATAGTGATTATAATTTCAATATTTTGGCATTTTAACCTGGGTTTTTCAATGGGTGCTAAAGCTATAATACTTAAAATGTCACGATTGTTGCAACTTAATCTGTGTCCTTACTCTTTGGTGAAATATAGATACATAAGTATGAAATATTTTGTTTAAAAAAACAGGAGGTTAAATAAATTTGGGGATTCTAAAAATGTTTAATGATTGGTGAGGTTTGAACAGAATAGATGAAAATATACATATTTAAGTGCATATTTATATGCCACCAGCCAAGTGTATATATTACCTTGAATGTAAAATCTCAGCAGTTACACTGTATGGTTTTAATTTATATACCAAAAAGCAAGTTAGCAAAATAATTTGATATTTTACATGAAATTTATGGTCTAAGTATCTGGATGAAATCAAGGTGAAAGCTAAAAGTCAACTGTAAACAGTAAGTGTTTAATTTGTAGCGCTGTAACCAAAATAAATTTATCTGGATAAATTTAATAAACTTGATGGACTTTATTGAAGTTTTATTATACAAAGTTTTATTATCAAAATCATTTCGGTTCCATCGAACAGGAGCTACTTTTGATTCCTCCCCACCCCAAACCCCCCTTTTTTTTTAAAGATTAGATGTTTTTAAATTTCCCTATTTGGTTGAATTTTTGAAAAAAACAAAGTCAGCCGCACATGTTGATTTAAATAAAAGTGATATATTTATTAGTGGTTGCCATGTGTGAGAAATAAACAATGTTCATAATTCTGTACTTTTAATGGAAAGAAAAAGACCATAAGCTACATTATACTTTTCTAGTGGTTTCATAAATAGATTTTTCTTTAAATTAATATTTTTGTTTAAATTTAATAATGTTGCATGCTGAATTTCATAAGTAACATGTTTGCGAACTAGATTTAATTGGTTTTGCAATAAAATCTTCATGTAGAGTGAAAATTCTCTACATTCTGATCATCTTTTCTAGCTTTCTGCTACATATTTTTGGTTCTGAAAGATTGGCAGGTCTGCATTTTTTTTACTGTAATTTTAGTAATTGCTAATATAATATAGCAATAATATTTCTGGGGATGTCCAATTTCATCAAATTTCATTAAGTTTATGATACAGTTTAAATAATAAAAAATGTGTGTTTGTAGGTGTGCAGGGTCCAAGCTATGTACAGCTACAAAATTAAGTATGGGATCTGACACCTGAGCAATTATTTTTCAATTCGATTTAAATTATTAGTTATTTAATGTTTAAGTAGAATTTGCAGTGATTTTCACACCAATCTATGTGTAGCTATCAACAAAAATTATTGCACAGTTTCAATCTTAATACTTTCATATGGTATGAAGAGCAATTGTTATAATGATCTCTGAATGGAATCTGTAACCTGATTTCTTGATTTGCCGTAGATACAGGGTGAATCAGAGCTCTGGGGCCAAACTTTAAGGAGTGATAAATCACATCTAAACAAGCAATTTTTGTCATACAAGGCAGGGTCGTAACGCAAGAGATGAACCGCTAGACGTCGCTGACATTAAACGCAGTGACGACTGCGTCAGAACTAGGCAGGGTTTAAGCTGATTGTGTCATGTCTCCTGTCTCGACTTTTTCTTATGGGGCCATATGAAAAGTCTCATCTACGATAGCCCCATCGACTTTTATGAGGGCCTTGTTGCTAGGATTGCTGTTGCTGTCTGCATTGTCCAAGATATGTCAAGTGTTTTTGCTAACGTGCTCCGCTTGCTACGTCACAGGTGTGATGCCTGCATTACTGCTGGTGGTCTCACTTTTGAGCAGTACTTCATACCTACTCTGTCATTTTTGTTTCCTCTTTTCACGAGAGAGTCATCATTTCCTCATTTCATGAGCTACCACCTAGCGGCTCACCTCTTGCATTACGACCCTGCTTTGTATGACAAAAATTGCTTGTTTAGATGTGATTTATCACCCCTTAAAGTTTGGCCCAACAGTTCTGACTCACCCTGTATATAAAAAAGGATGTCTTAGGAGAGAAATGCATGTTTTTAAAGCTTGAAGACATAATTGTTTTTTAAAATTCCAACATTGATAAAGCTATCACAGTCTGGTCATAAAATTTTACCAGAATCAAAATATTCAGTTACTCACTCTTTTAAAAAATAAGTTATTTTTCTACCATGTTTTCTCAATTTTTGCCAATTTTTACTTTCTATAGCTAGTATTGAAAGTATTGTTTTTACGAAAATTTTAGATTTCGAGATTTTAATGCCAATATATGTTTTAAAATTTCCTAAACACATTTTGACTATTTTTGAAGTGATATCCATCTGTCTGTCTGTCTAATATCTGTGGTCGATTTTTTGTGTACATGATATGATAGCTGCCACAATTATTAATGGATTTTTATGAGACGTTATATCCGGCTTTGTTATCAAAAAATTTAGAACCAGATAGAATTTTTTTTAAATTCGCATGAAAACTTTGAATTTTATTCAAGCTTTTATATTTTTTTAACATGGCAGCATGGGACAAAATTTGACATAATCATGCATAAAAGGATTTATTTATGGCTGAATGATGGCTTAGTAGTTTCAATCAATGTTGTAAAAAATAGCCGCAATGCACAATATTTTTGTTTGTAATGTCATTAGCCCCTCTTGGGGAGCAAGTTATCCCCCACAGGGAGTATATTGTCAAGTATGATATTAATCAAAAGATTTTTTTCAAGCCCTTTAAAGTGAAGGGTAACATGCTATAGTTGTAATCATTTGGACCCATGATACCGATTTTCAAATTTTTTCTTGTAAAATTTGAAAAAATGAACGAATTCTGGTATGAGAAAGCCTGGTTGAGCCACATTCCAGTTAATTTAATATGCATTTCCATGTGGATATTCTTGATCAGGAAATTTCACAAAGGAGCTACTGTGCATGCATAATACAAGGTAGGATCAAAAAGTTCGGAGACTGTACCGACATCTCCAACCCTGATTGGAGGAGAGGGAAACTATTTTATCATGGCGTAGAGGCACATGTGATGCTAGATGTAAAAAAGGTATTTTTCCAGACAATGTGTGTCAGTGAACTGTAGTCATTCGTGTTGAAAATTAAAATGACGTTTAAAGAACGATGTGCGAATATCAAATTCTGTTGGCGATTTCCCCAAATGCTGCAGAATTTGATATTCGCACATTGTTCTTTAAACATCATTTCCGTTTTCGATGAACGCGAACGACTACAGTTCACTGGCATGCATTGTCTGGAAAAACCCTGCACTGCAGACCTGCTTCTTCCATTTTACATCTCGTGTCATGTGTGCCTCTACACCACGGTTAAATAGTTCCCCTCTCCTCCCATCAGGGTTAGAGATATCAACACAGTCTCTGAGTTTTTTGATCCTACCTTGTATTGGTAGACACACACACACATAAATTGCCATATTAAATAAAGTAAATTTCTTTCTCTACTTTAATAGGGAAATTAAAAATTCTTTAGGGAGAGAATTTTTAAGAAGTTCTGTATGTGCATGCTTTGGTTCTGGAATAATATATTGTAGGAAAAATAATTAGACAATGAAACTGTGATAATTAAATTTTTGATTAGTCAAGTTTTCCCTTTCAAAGAATATTGCTACTTATTAACTTCATTAACTGAAGTTTTGCTAACCCGCTATTTTCTCTCTCCTCGCAGCTTCAACTTCTTAAAGTTCCATTGTATTTCATTCTATTAAATGAGATATTGTATAACTTGTAAAACATGGCTTAAAATATTTTTTTTTCTTCTAGGTTAAGGAGCATTGTGAACTATTAAAAAAGTTATTCAATTTATCAAAATAACCTTTCAGGTTTGCTAAATAATCTTGAGAAGATGTATTTTATTGATATTTTTGATTTTTAATATTTGATATCAAATAAATATTTTGCGCAATATTGGAGTTATATGTTATTAAGTTATTAGTAATATCTACCACAATTCAATTAGTAACAACTAACAATCTGTAAAGATTAATCTTTAAACATTTATCAAACTATTTTTTGACCAAAATACTTAATTTTTCACTCTTGAATATGAAACATTTCACTTAATAAAAAATTTAATTGGTTTTCAAAAGAATGTATATGCGAAAAATTTTAGTCAACAGGTCTAATAAACAACTTTATGTTCGAAAGATACTCCCTTTGCAAATATAAGGTGAAATTTTGAAAGATTGTAGCTCACCATGTAATATTTGGAGAGGACAGCAGTGGTATCAAGTGTTAGGCCATGGATGTATGTGTGTTGTGAGGGTCTCATCAGGGGACATGCTCAAGAGATAGAAATGTGAGGCTGATAAGATAAGATAAAAGTTACCAAGCAATAATAAAATTGCCAACCTTTTTTTTTAATTCTGGTACTTATTAACATTTCATAATTGCTAACTTTGCAACTTATTTCTCTATCATAGACCACTGTTGCCAGTTTGTAGAAATAAATTAATTTTATATGTAAACCATTGTTTCATTGGCAAGCACCCATGTGACAAGATGTATTCTACATTACAGTCATACTTTAGGTACAACCCCTTGAGTTTTTTTTTTTAACTATGAACTCTGATAATAATTTGAAGACTGCCTTGGTTAGTTAATATATTAATATTTTGCACACTACCTACCAAAACAATATAAATGTTCTGACCTTCGTGCAACTGCTTTAAACTGAACTCCAATATGGATATTTGGCATCCATCTTTCCAATAGTACTGTACAGGGTTACAAAGAAAGTCTTTCCTCAGGTCAATATCTCACGAACTATGGCAGCTAGCTTTGTACCGATGCCGTTGTATAGGAAAACCCCCCTATGACCCACACAATGAGACCAGGGACTCCATGGCCCCTATTTTTTGTGGGTTAGGGGATTCCATCTCGACCCATTTTGCAGATAGAAGATGTCTTTGTCAAAATGCAGAGAAAAACATTTAGCCATTATAAAACATGTTTAAAACAGATTTCTGTTTGACTTCTTCAAATTCTGAAGCTTGACTATGAATTCTCTGCATTTTCTCAGGTAAAGATCATTATTTGCATTTTTTGTCAGCCAAATTTCTGGGCAAAAATGCAAATCTTCAAAAAAATTTGGATAAAAATTTCATAATTTAAGGATTTCTGGGCAAAAATGCAAATCTTCAAAAAAATTTGGATAAAAATTTCATAATTTAAGAATTTGGATAAGATTTGGATAAAAATTTCATAATTTAAGGATTTTAAAAATGAAATTCAATGCTTGGCAAAACTTTCTATACTCGGTTAAACAAAACCTGCACTTTAATTTTATTAGTTACTAATTTATAAAAAATTGTTTGGCAATATTGTGGAAACTGTCTTTTTGTGTAAACTCTATATTTTATTTGAAAATATTTTTTGTAATATGTTTACATTGAAGATTTTTATAATTATTTTGCTTTTTATATGAGAAAAACTATTTTTCAAACATAAATATCTTTAGCTATTAGCCCTGTGTACTTAACAACTAAATGGGTAGGTAACCTGGCAACTATATGGCTAACAGGACACACAAAATGTGCTGAAATCAAGTAAAACTGTAAGCAAGCATATAGGCTCAGCCCCCCCCCCCCCCCTTACAATTTTGTGAGGTCCCTTTAATGCTAACATCATTCTGTTCAATATTAATATAATCAAATATTTTAGTTTGGGAAGTCTAGGCCACAGAAACCCTATGCAAATGGCTTTGCTTTCAATATTCACGGTATTTATCAAGGCTTTGATATTCACTTTCATTATAAAAAAATTTATCTAAGACAAAATTATATGGAACTAAAAAGAGTTAAATCTTGCAAAAATTTTGTTACGTCATATTCTGATTTGGGGGGGCAGTAAAAGTATCCACATTAAGCAAGCAGATTTTATTATACTATACAGTCAAATCTGTCCTAGATGAAGATCTTTATAGAAGGATGTCTTTTTTTGTGTATCTTATTTCATAAAGGAAGATGTCTGTGCAGTCAATCTGTGGTGGAAATGTATCATACGACCATGACATTTGATACACAGGTACTTCAAAACCCGAATAGATGCACCTTGGTGTTTTTTTTTAATTTCCAATTAGGTTTAGAGTTATTTTACGTTTTATCCCGATTTACAGTGATTTTGGACAATATTCACAGAAATAAATTGCTTAGCTTCCTAAAATATTATCACACAGTTTCCATCTTGAAACCATTGGAAAGATACCAAAATGATCTTTCAAACAAATTTTGAATGGACTCCATATTATTAATTGACAAATTTTGATGAATTTTTAAAATATATATACTTTTGTGTGTTTAAACCTTTTAGATGTTTATATTACGATACAAAAAATTGATGTGTCATCCAATATTTATATTTTAACAGCAGCTCCTAAATATATCACAGACTACAAAAAAAATTTCATAAGCCCGTCCATTTATTAATTATAAATTTTTTAACCGAGCCATGTATTAGATTTCTTTAATGAACCTAGTGTTTCCCCAATATGAAGTGGACCCTTTTTTGGAGCCTGGAGCCACTCCCATGCTTACTCTCCGTTACTTACTGAAGTCACTCCCATGCACAAGGACTCTAATGATGCTCAGAAATTCTCTAAGAATTCTCTATGAGTTCCGGTGTAGTATTTATCAGTTTGCATTTTAAATTCTTGGCAAATGTGTACATTTTCTAGTTATCCATATAAATAAAATTGAAAATCGGTTTGTGTGTTTAAATGTATGTCTCTTCATGGGAGAACGGCTACACTGAATCTTATGAAATTTTGTGAGTAGCCTTCAAATAACCCCACTTAAAATTTATTCTATGTTTGGTGTTTCTAGGTTCAGGCATTGTCAAGTTATTAATAAGAAACGAACGTTCCATCGAAATAGCATTATGCAGACAATATTTTTTCTACAGATTTATTTGAAGAGAATTATATGTTACTCAGCATCATAATTGAATCAAATGTGTTTATATGGCAGACTATTTTTATTAATTATTTCCAATTTAAATAATAAAAAAATTAATTTCATAAATTAGCAATATTGCATTTTTGACTGAATTATATCAATTATAGCCTACAAGTTTAAAGATTAAGGGAATTATTGATGTTTTCAATTTCTAAAGTTATCTATTTTATTTGGGTAAAAATTTTTCAAACTCATATATTAAATTATCTCTGCTTATAATAAAACAGAGTGTGTATTTGACGGGGAATACTTCCGGGGTGATCCACTCGGGAATGCTTCCTAGACAATCCACTCCTGAGAATCAAAACAGAAACATCTTACATTTGCCACCATTTATCGGCCGAAAATATAACTAAAGTTCTTGCAAGTTGAATCGATTAGAAACTGCCTCAATAATATTTTCAAAAAAACTTTTTTTTGATTTGTGATGCTCTTTGAAGCAATTGAAGTAGCTTTCATTTTTTTTTCCCAAGTTCTACCAGAGCTGAGAGAGATTGTAAACAAACCATGGATGTGATTCTTTTGCCGTGATTCATTCACCGTATTAATTTGAGATTCTTTACAGTAACGTTTTTTGGTATTCTTATATATTAGGTAAAGACAAACAAAATTGATTTAATTATAATGTTTATTTATTTTTGTATATTTAAATATAATTTATTTTCATATATTTAAATATTTTTGTCAAAAATAAAATACTCAAAACGATATGAGTTTAGGAAATGTTTGATTTTGCTGTTGGCAATTGGCAACTATAGTTTGTATTTTCGTTTTTAAGCAGTTTTTTTATTATTTTTTCGGTAATGTTTCTTTAAACATACATCTACCCACAGTGAAAGATTCCAAAAATCGAGCATCTTTAAAGATAAATTTAGTATGAGGTGGGGCCATCTACTATTTTATATAAAAACTAAAACGTCTTATTGGCAGATTATATTCAATAAAGTCAATTTCGATCAAACACTTTGAAACTTTTTTTTATACATATTAAATGTTTAAATGCTTCAAAAAATATGAATTATATCTGCAAATGAGATTAAACTGATCTGAACTGCTTCTATAATAAAATTATCGGCTAAAAGCATAATAAATGTGTTTATTTTTTCATTTAATTTTAACTCTTATTTTTTTGTCAATAATTTATTTTTAAGCATTGACATCAGTTAAAATAAATTAAAAGTTTAAATTTCAGTTTTATTTAAATTAAATTTCATTTAGTCAATTCATTTAATTTCTGTATTTAGCAATATTAAAATTGTGTTGATTAACTTACTTTACTTAAACATTATTTTTTTTCAAGAAGTCAGAGTCTGTTCTGGAAACAGAAGTCGGGATAGTTTTTTCCTAACCTCTCCAACCCTTCTTATCCTGAAAACTATCAGAAACAATTTTCTTACACAACAAGATCCCCTTCATTTCCACCAATTAGCAAAAATATTGATGGTGTTACAGATGTAAAAAAAATGATGAAAATATTTCAAATAAATGCCTGAAATACATTAAATATCTATGTAAAACCACATAAGTACTTGAAAAACTATAAGTTAGAAAAATGTATAGAAGTATAGAAGCTAGAAATAAAGATTGAGGTGATCAAAAGGAGATATATATTTTTAATTTATTTTAATATTTTTGATTCATACTATTCCTTAATTGCTTCAGAATTAAAATTTTTGTAATGTTTAATATTGGAACTCCAGACTTATCTAGCATGTGATATGATACCATATTAATTAGGATTTTGTAGTTAATATCGGTTATTATTAAATACTGGTTAATAAATGCTTACTTTGTAATTTACAATTTGTATATTTTGTACATAGTCATTTTTTTAAAGTACATGCCACAGGGAAATTTGAAATTGACACAGACTTATATACTTATTCTAGAAAACTTCCTGTTATAACATTAAAATTTACATTGTCGAAGCAAGATAAAAATTCCATTATAAAAACTGAATTTAGACTTACACATATGGATAATCATATGTACATTGATCATATGTCTCTTATTTTGTTTATAAATTGGACTTTTAGCATGTTTCAAAGTAAACAATAATAAAAAGAAAATAGTTTATAGTCTTCATTTGTACCAGTAAATTTTCTCTGATTAACTAAATTCTACATTTTACATCTAGCCATATAAAGAGCATCAACTTGATTGTTATGAATGATATTTACTAACAATTGTACAATATAAAATTAGAATTCTAAACTATTCTATAATAATAATTACGTACAGGACAAGTTAACGCAAAATACAAGACAACCATCAGTAGATCCAGCTGAAAAATAACACGTTGTGTCAATTCAGATTGTGACCAATCAGAATCCGTCTTTGAAAATTCACCATGTCTTGAAATGTTAGAACTTTTTCACTATAGGCAGAGGCTTCTTTTCTTTAACAGTAATGATTCTTCTTACAGTAATGATTCATTACAGTAACGTTTTTTGATATTCTTATATAAAGATAAATACAAACAGAAATGATTTAATTACCTTGCATGATCACTGGTTGGAAATAAGGGTAATCGTCATAGCTCAAAATGGTAGAATAGCTAATATTGTGTATCCAGAAGCTCTTCAATATAATATTAATAATGGGGTACTAAATGATAACAAATGATTTTTACCATAATTTATTTCATATTTTTCAGAAGTTACTCTTCTCTTACTGTACATATATTTTTTACCTGCTTTCTAACTTTAATTTAGCTATTTCCACAAATATTATGTCGAAAAGGCCCATATTATACTTGATATAATTTATAAATTTTGGCTGTAAAGAACTGTGTAATATTTTGGGGAAAAAAGACACTGAATGAGGAAATATGCCTATAGCGGAACCCGCCTCATTTAGCAGTGTTGTTGTTGTTGAGACCCAGACCGTCCGACCTACCAGAAAGGTGTAAGGCAACTGATTGGACGGCTGGGAAGGCCACCCAATTTAGACTGGAACCCAGTGGGGGAGGCATCCACAAGGACCGTACCCTCCTTCCCCTACCACCAACCTCTCGGAAGGACTTACAGACCCACATGTTTAACGTGATCATACTCCGTGTGAACACTGCAGCAGTTTTGGCAGTGGCGGGAATCGAACCCGGGCCTACCGAGTGCAATTCCCGCGCGCTAACCACTGAGCTACAGTTCCCTTCATTTAGCGATGTGTAACAAAAGGGGTAATGCGTCCATGCTACATCAAAAAGGGTGGATGTGGAAATGAGTATAAAGGAGTAGCATTTTCTTTATTTTTACACTTCAAAACATGTGATCACAATTACAAGATTTAAACACATGATATAAATGTTTAATTGCATTTTTCTTTTTCATATTTTATTTCTTGCCCAATTATGTTCTTATGTTCATCAAAGATTTTTTATGTTTTTCTATTTGACTGCTCCCATTTCGCCGACCAACCATCGTCTGGTACAGCTATCAATTCTCACCCCAACAGCCACCTGGTTGACTTGCAGTACCCAACAACTTCCATTATCATGATGAGAGATAGTTTTTAAACGAGCAGCATCCCATTAGGCACCCAGGGCCCACTCACAACTTTGGTAAAAAATCGATATTTGCACATTTTCTGGTAGCTGTATCAGACGAAGGCTGATCGCTGTAGGCGGCTAGTAATCAATAAATAAAGTATACTTTGTGCAAAAGATAAGGAAAATTTGAGCAATGTATATAAAAACAAATGACACAATAGTATATTGTATTTAGCCAATTGTTAAAACAAAAAAGAAATGGTGGGTATATCATCTAATACCGCTTTAGCACTTTCATTTTGGCATATATTAATCAAATTTCATATATTTTATAAATTTGTTTACAAACAGAACCAGGATGTTTTATTCTTCAGATCTGCCTTTCAAGATAATTTTGTATAATAAGAACAGAGATTCTGATATACTTCTTTTTAGGAGAATTAATTAAAATGTCTTGATAGAATGTTTTGAATAACAATGTCATTTAAAATACTACTGGAATTTGCACATATTTTAAATCATGAGCAACATTGGGTATATCTGCTATTATCTGTATAAATAATATTGTAAGTTGTCTCTACTCATCTCTTTCTTTTTTGTTTGAATTATTATGAAATTTCAGAAAAAGATACTCAATATTAAAAGTTTACTGCAAATTGTGAATTTTAAGTTTCTTTATATTCTGTATGAAGAACATGTATACTGCTAATATGAATTTAATTTTACAATTATGGACCTGACAAATTTTTCCATAGTAGAGTTCTTCTTTAACCCACAAGCACAAGAAACTTTTTAATAACGTTCACCTGCCAGGGTTAAGAATTTATCTCATGATATATAACACTAAAATTGTATAATTCTGTGTTTTAACATTCACTAAACACTTCTACACATATAAATTAGCCTTCCCTCCTTCCCATGTGGACGTAAAATTGTAAAAATATATTAACTTTAAGCATATCGCAGATTTCTTTTTTTTTTTTTTTTAAATAATGTCCTATTTTTTTTTTTTACTTTACCATTTTTAGAATTTTTGCTTCACAATACACATAACTTCTGTCAAAATGAAAAATATATAATGCATACACATTTATATATATAGTATGTATATATTGATACATTGCGGATGTTAAAGATATGTGTACATTGCATTTGAAATTTTTGAATAATCAAATTTTGCCCAGTGAAAAGATTCATTGTCCTTGGTGTGCAATGAAACATGTATTGCAAAAATTGTTTTCACTGTCTTTCTATTAAGTCTTCTTAAGTACACAGATCAGATAATCCAAATAAATTCTTTCCATATTTAGCACATTTTGGAGGTGTTTGGAGTAGAGCACAATGTAGGTTGGAAAAACAAACAAAATTGTTGCTCGAATACCAAACTCGTAATGAAATTATATTTCAAAATTCTATACAATAGTTTTTAAATTTCTAATGCATATGCACAATTTTCTGCTGTTTACAGTTTGTAACCTCTGTTCATTTATATATTCAGCAACTCATAAAAGAAAATGTGATAAGGTAAAAATAAGTTTTGCAGGTATACCTGCAACCCGGTCACAGCCAGAAATGCTAAGGAAGCCTGACCTATAACTTAAAAAATAAAGGAAACCTGATCCGAAAAATGGTATCCAGCTCAAAGCATGGTTTTAGTCTGGTGTACGGGTTTTTTTTTTTTTTTGTGTGTGTGTGTGTTTACTTATAAGTTAAACAGATCCAACTGTATAGTAAAATTCAAAATGTTTTGAAAACTTTATAAATTATAATTAATACTTAGCGTTCTTCATAAAACTTCACAATATATATTCTTATTTTAGAAGATAAGAAACAATATTCTTTTAGGTACATTACTTCTTGATATGTATGTCACACATAAGTTTGTATGTGGTTAATGCTCTTCAAAGACTGTGGACGAATAGCACTTTGCTTCAAAAATCATAAGAAATGTTACATGGTCAATGCAGATCAAGTGCAATATAATTTCATATGTGCACAGTAAAACTGCCACTGTAAAAATTATGCTTAAAAATTTAATATTTTAAAATTATTAATCAATATATATTTTTTTTTTCGTTGTAAATTTAAATTTGAAATAAGCAAAATTAAATTAAAAATTTTAAGGGTTAGTGTTAACCTCTATATGTAGTTAACCAGTGCAACTATTTATCATAAGCTTTTTTATAAAAAAAAACGTTGTCAAAATGCAAAATACCGTAAAATTAAAAGCTGTCTCATAACTTTTTGGCCTGGCTCTTAAATTGAGAAGAAATTTGTCGAGCCCTGTTTTAGAACCTCCTGAACACAATTTGACTATTTTTGGAGTGATGGCTATCAACAAACTTTAAAGGAGCCCATACAATAAATATACAACTTTTAATGAATTTTTTAAAAATATGTACCATTCATGCATTTTAAACTTTTCCGATTTTTACTTTCTCATACAATTAAACCTAACATCACTCCAAAAATAGTCAAATCGTGTTCAGGAGGTTCTAAAACAGGCCTCGACAAATTTCTTCTCAATCTAAGAGCCACAGACTACTATACAGACCTGTCACTCTCGATAGTTTCGTTTTCGCGGCGGCCATTAGAGATAGACCAAACATTGGGTTGGCGCGCTCTTGGCGATGGTCTGGTTTGTTCCGAGCGCTTGGCGATAGTCTGGTTTGGCTCCAAGACGATTTTCAATGTTATAACCCTATTTCGCTCGGCGAAAACTTAGAACAGACTAGCGTGGTTTGAGTAACGTGAAAAAGGATTATTTGTTAAGTGTTTAGATCATTTCATAGAAATGGATTGATAAAAGAAAACTGGTTGCGTTACAGGGTATGTAATTTATGTTTATTAAAATTGAAATAATTTTAGTTATCACCATCCTACATACGTGTTCATTATAAGTATACACGTGTTCATATAAGTATATTAGTGCTGTGTTATTACTGCCGGATTAGACTAAATTTTAAGAGGTAGTGGTATAATTAGTTAAAAAATATTTTCCGTATTTTTATAAAATGTGAAATAATTGATATTTGGATAGCTTTTTCTTAGTTGAATGTGATATAGTATGTGTATATATTTATGTAAAATTTTTATTAAGTGCCTTATGGTGGAAAATCCCCCCCCCCCCCTCGGGTAATTAATGATTGAGTTCCACAACTTCGATAGTGCATTTATGTAAATTTGATATTTACTTTATGAATATTTTTATATTTAAAAAAAAAAGTCTATTATCAGTATCCCAGAATAAATTAAGGATCAAGTAATTAACGATCAACACGCTAGTATACTTTTTAGACTGAAAATATTATATAATATTTCAGTCTTTTGAGTATGTTAGCTTGTAATTTTTTGTGCATTATGTTTTATAGTGAGACAATGCAATGTGTGTATTTTTTAATCTATTTTATGATTATTTGAATTAAATATATAACTATGTTTATTTAAATATTCTTAAACTAATGAATATATTTATGTTGCAGATTAATGTATTTTTAAATCCTGATCCTTTCTATAGTTTCAAAAATTATAAAAGTACAGTCCTCAACATTTTGTTCCCCTCCCGTTTAAAAAAAAATCGCCAAGCGAGCGATAACGCGCCAAATCTGGCAGACGCATCGCACTTCAGTTGGTCCATCTGACTAGCGCTAGTGTCTATGCGACATCCCATGTTAGAAATGTTGCCATAGGATCCTATGGGAGTGAGCCTTCTGAATATAGTATTCTGTGCTAAGAGCCAGGCCAAAAAGTTATGAGACAGCTTTTAATTTTATGGTATTTTGCAATATAGTATATAGAGAACGTATTGTTTTCACAAAAAATTTTGATTTCAAGATTTTAATGCCAATATATGTATTAGGACCTCCTGAACACGTTTTAAATATTTTTAGAGTGATATCTGTCTATGGATTTTCATGAAACCTTTGACACGGCTTTGATAATAAAAAATTTAGAAGTAGATTGAATTTTTTTTTTAATTTGAGCACAAAATTCGAAATTTTGTGTATTTTTTTTAACATGACAGCATAGGACAAAATTTGATATAATTATGCATAAACTGAGTTATTTATGGTTCAATAATTATGAAACTTAGCAATTTCAATTATAGTAAAAAGTAACCTTAACATCATTTGCCCCCTTTGGACTGTTAGTTACCTATAATTTTATTAGAGTTAAAATAGTCAAAGAAAAACAAATTAACATCAGATGTGGTATTACATGTGAAGCACTATGAAAAGCTATGTGAAGCTGACAAAAAAAAAGTAATTTGTATAATGAAATTTCATAGTATTTAAAAAGAAACATTTTAACTAAGTTTTTTTTTTTGTAAAACTTTTCATAAAATTTCTGAAACCAGTTGTTTCCTACATTTTTTTTTCACTACACTACATTACACAATTCTGTAGATTTATTTATCATTATTTTCTTTTGTACATTTTGTTTTTGATTTTAATTGTTGAATTTTGCCCAAATAATTTCCAAAACTAATTGTTTTCTTTCAATGTTCATTATATTTTTATTAATTCTGCCGATTTTGATTTGCATGTATTATTAAAGTAGTAAGTAGTTTTATCAAATATTATTGTATTTAAATTTAGTTGAGAAATTCGCTTCTACAGCATCTAAAATCGATTGCTTCCTTCATTTTAAAATTTATTCTTCTTAATTCCACGGTCTTATTCATTGGTATTTTTAAAGTAATCTGATCGAATGTTTTTTAATTGATGAAGTTAGCTTATATAGGTACCAAAACTAATTGTTTTCTTCCTATTTTTCTTAATTCGGCATTATTAAGTTGATGTAGCTCATGTAGTTTTTCTGAAACTTGTAGTTTTCTTCAAATTTTGTTATATGTTTTTATTTTCTCTCAATATGCATCGTGTTATTTTTTATTGGTTTGATTTCATACAGAATAAATCTAGTTGCTAGTTTAGTAATTATTTTGTAAAATTATTGGTGGCAAAATACAAGGTGCCATCCAAAATTTTCCGGATTGGCGCTGTATAACTGAAATGTTAAATAGTTTCAAAATGCGCCAATAGATGGCAGTAGGTACTTGTTTTGTAAGCTAGTGTGCAAAATTTCATCGTGAATGAAGCAGTTCTTACTATTATAGATGCCATTTTGTTTGAAGTTGTTTACACTGCATTGCAATTTTTATGATAGATGCAAAAAAAAAAGAACAGTGTGTTTGCATTAAATTTTGTGTGAATCTTGCTAAAAGTGCAACAGAAACTGTGGAAATAATTCAACAATTATTTGGTAAACAATCACTGAGTCGAACTCAAATTTTCAAATGGCATAAGTGTTTTAAAGCTGGTCGAACATCAGTTGATGATGACGAACACACAAGAAGACCTTTGATGAGCACAACACCGAAAAACATCGACAAAATTTGACAGTTCATTCATAAAGATCGACGTCATACCATTCCAGATCTCTGTGATGAAGTTAGAATTGGATATGGAACATGTCAGCGAATTCTCAGTGAAGAATTGGAAATGCATCACATTGCTGCCAAATTTGTTCTAAGGCTGTTGACAATGGATCAAAAGCAACACCGAATTGATGTTTGCACAGAGCATCGGCAGCTCGTTTTGGATAATGAAACCTTCATGTCCAGAGTAATTACTGGCGATGAGAGTTGGATTTATGGGTATGATCCCGAAACTAAGCAACAATCTTCACAATGAAAAAGCCTAAGTTCACCAAAGCTAAAAAAATGAAGACAAGTGAGAAGCAATGTGAAGAGCATGTTGATTGTGTTTTTTGACATTAAGGAAATTGTGCATAAAGAATTCATGCTAGTGGGTCACATTATCAATTCACAGTTCTACTGTGATGTTCTGAGATGCCTTCGTAAAGATGTCAGAAGGAAACGCCCGGCATTGTGGCCAGCAAAATACTGGGTTCTTCATCACGATAATGCGCCCACCCAATGTTCATTCAACACACAACAGTTTTTGACCAAGAATTCGTTAACCATCATCCCCCACCCACCTTACTGACCAGACTTAGCCCCCAGCGACTTATTTTTATTCCAAAAAATAAAGTTTAAGCTAAAAAGCCAACTTTTTGATACCATTGAAGAAATTCAAACAGAATCGCAGGTGGTGCTTGATATGCTTACTGAAAATGGCTTCTAGAAAGCCTTCCAGCAATGGCAAAAGCCTGGGACTGATGTATAGCTGCAGGAGGAAGCTATTTTGAAGGTGACAGTGACCATTAACTGATATGGTTAGTTTTGAAATTTTCACAGCACCAATCCGGGAAATTTTGGATGGCACCTTGTATAACAATACACACAATTTTGATTGCATAGAAAATAATTTTAATTTTGTATTTTACTTGGTATATAAATCTTTGTATTTAAAAAACATTATAAAAAAATATGACATTTCCTTGAAAACAACATAGGAATATTATTTATTTGTAAGAGTTTACTTTTTAAAGTTAATTGCTTTTGAAAATGGTTCAAAGATTTATTGCAAATGTATCTTTTCAGATTGGAAATGAGTCAACCTAGCGAATAAATTAGATTCATCTGTGTTGCAGTTAAAACACATTATTTTTCTACCCTTTGAGTGCACATTGTACTCAAAATTTTCATTTTCTTGTATTATACTTCTATCATTATTTACACACAGAAATTATGAGAATTTTGAATTTCGCAAGCATAAATTCAATTTGAAAATTACAAAAAAATTTTACCTTGTATGAATTTTTATCTACTTCTGAATGTTGAGTTTCATGGTTATAAGTGCATTTTACATCCCACAGACAGAATTTTCACAAGTGCTTCATGACATGATTCCGATTTACTTAAAATGTTGGAAATAATGAGTCTTTTTCTGCTTATTTCCGTCAAAGCCCACATTTTTCAGGTTAAGTAAGTACTGGAAATAAATGATTTTCTTTTTCGGCTGACCAAAAGTTCCCTCTAATGTTAGCTCCATGAGAGAATGTATGTTTAATATTTGTGTGATATTTTTATCGCAATATTAAAATTGGGTACTTTGGAATTTTCCAAACTTGAAAGTATTTTTATCATCTTTTAATCTTATGCATTTTCAAAATCATGCAATAGATGACAACATCAGACAATAGAATTTTTCGATCAAAAACTCATTTACTCACAGATTAAAAAATATATAAGTTGCGAACATGTAAAATGCCCTTAATGGAATCTCTTTTGAAAACCAGACAGAGAAAACGCCTTTCCTGTGACGTAAATCTAGGAGTTGGAATTTCTGGACTGTCGGTTCGGCTTTCCAGGTTTGATGATTTATCACTAATTTGACAAAATTTTAAATGTTCAAGCACCTTTTTAATATAACGAATATTCTACAAGATGCTAGCCCCTTCTAGAAGTTTCTACATATAGTGCATAAAAGGAGTCATCACTCAATTGGAAAGCAGTTGACGTGATACGAGCTACATTGAACTGTGCCATACATCAATGCTTTCAAAATAGTAGCTGCTGTTTTGTGAAATGAAATACATCAATATTTTGAGAATAGTATCTGCTCTTTTGTGAAATTAGTGGAGCATTTATTTGCTGTTTTACCGTATCTGACTGTTGTTTAGTAATCACATGAAATAGTTATTGAGCTATGTAAATAAATGTGTTAGTTATCCATAAATTTGGACTCATTTTTATATCCTGAGCATATACTCAGGAATCTAGAGGATACATCGTAACAATATGAAGGATGGCTCCACTCGACTTTTTTTCTACAATTTATATTTTTGAGATGGATGCACTAATATTCCCTTTTCAATCAAACAAAATTACATTCTTTCCTGAAAAAGAAAAGACGAATTGAAATTCCTGTACCCCACATGAGATTTTCACAAAGGTAGGAAATATCTGTAATTTTTTATATTTTAATTACGCTTTAAAGCTTTTATATGTTAGTGGAATTATGCACTGAAGAAAGAAATTGATTTGCCTCCCAAGAAAACGTTAATATTTTTGCAATGTACATGGCAGTATCAGTCAGTTTCTTAGAATCCGAACTCTAATAACTCTGTAAGACACTGAAAGTGATTTTTAACTAAGCTTATGTTCCAGATATATTTCTCACCCATTTTCAGTGCATTCCTTTGAAATTATCAATTATCTTTGTTATGTAAAGGTGAATTAAAGATTGTAAAGAGTAGGGGGTGTACAGAATAGGCTGTTCTGAAAAATGAGTGACAAATGATTTCTTGGAAAGGCTCCAGTTTAATAGCACTATTGTTCATAAATGTGGCTTTGTTCTTGTGTTGTTCCATTCAAATAGCACTAAATTGATCAAAATGTTATTTCATTTTAATTTATTTTATTATCAGTACATCTATTTTTTTCAAAATATGGTTTTTGGAACCTGCTTTGTTCCTGGTTGTAAATCAGTATATTCCAGCGACAGAAAATATAAAATTTAATATAAATAATTTAACAAAAAAAAAGCATCAGGGCCGCCCCCACAAATTGTGGCCCCTTCAAACCTTTATTACCACCCTCCTCATATTTGGTTCTCCTCATTTTGAAAATTTTCCATATCTTCTCCGTAAAAGAAGTAAATGCCTAAAATGCAGAGAATCGCAGTACCATTGTCCAGTACTAGTATTTTGTTTCAGGTGAGAAACAGGAAATTTCCTGCCAAGTTGGCTTCTCATTACCTCGCAAAAAAGCCAGATTATTTTTTCCAGAATCATACCAAAATCTAATCAACACCAGGGTAACCCACAAGTGATTTATCTACCAAATTTTGTAAAATTTAATCTATTAGTTTTTCAGCTAGAGTGGATGCAGGCAATTTTTGCACAAAAAAAAAAGGGCAAGTTCGTTTATCCCGAATCGTACCAAAATCTAATCAGCACCAGGGTCACCCTCAAGAGATTTACCTATCAAATTTCATGAAATTCAGCCAATTAGTGTTTTAGTTAAGAGTGGACACATGCATTGCACAGACAGACACACACAAACGTCAGGCTAAAAATGGTTTTCTCTTATTCTAGAGTTATCAAAACGTGCAGCTCTGTTGAAAACTCGAGTTGCGATTTTCGACATGATTCTAATACTTTCCCTATACATTACCATGTATTGCTGGGAGAGTAAAAAGACAAGTTCTTTTATCCCAAATTGCACCGAAATCTAATGTGCACTAGTATATATATATATATACACTGGCTTCCAAAAGTTAAGCACGTACGGTAAAATCAACAAAAATGGAAAAGTAAAGCTTTGATTAACTCAAAATTGTAGATGAAGGTAGCTAATGTGTTTATGCATTAAAGAAAACAATTATGTACAAAGATGAAAAAAATATTTACTTTTCGTAAGTATATGACGTCACATTTGGGTAATTAACAAAATGATGTTTAAAACCAAACAAAACTTGCATTAATATGGTATGTGACCACCCTGGACCTTCACGCAAACTTTACAACGATTTTCCATGTTTTCAATGAGGTGATCAACCATCGCAGATGTGAGCAATGGTCATTCCTCCAATAGGGTAGTTTCCAACTCTCTTAGATTGGCTGGAGGAGGTAAACGTACAGAGAAGCACGCCCAAGGGCATCCCAAAGATTATCAATGGGATTAAGGTCGGGGGAATACGCCGGCTCCATACGAGAAATTCCCTCACTTTCCAGGTATTCGTCAACGATGTTAACTCGATGGGGACGGGCACTATCGTCCATGAAGAAATCGGGACCAACTGCTGCAACGTAGAGTCTCGCAATGGGGGTCTAGGACTTTATCCCGTTACCACGCAGCTGTCACAGACCCGCCTTTAAAGATGTGCAGCTCTGTGCGATATCTCAAGGTCGGGGTCAGAGAAGTATCCAGAAGAGGATATGATCCTCCCTTTAATCTTCTAGCGAAAAGATAAAAGGATAAGGAAAATGTGTTTCATAAAATGGATAGAATTTAAATCTAAGTTGTGCTTGAAGGGAGGGACATTGAAATTCCAGCCCACACCATGATGCTGCCACCTCTGATTGCGTGTGGTATGTCTTTTTCTCACCAGACCCTTACACGCTTATCTGATTCCAGGGCAAATCTGAACTCGTCCTTGAACAGAACGTTGCAATAATCTGAGACAGTCCAATTGACATGTTGACGACACCACTCCCTCTGGCTTGGACGGTTAGTGGAACACAAAAACGTAGTACTCGGGCGTACAGTCCCTTTACGTGGAGCCTTCGATGCACAGCCCAGGTAGAAAATGATGGACTCCAAAACCGGTCAACAGTTGGAGGTATACTTATTGACGTCGCTAAAGCCTTCGATACGGTGTGGTTCATCGGACTCATGTACAAACTCATTCAGCTCCGTATACCCCACTCTCTCACCCATATTTTATACTCCTACCTCAGCGACAGAACCTTTCATGTCCGTCTGAACAAGACACACCACACATATCCTGTCTGGAGTCCCCCAGGGCAGTAAACTTGGTCCCATTCTTTTTAACATTTACATAAACGACATCCCTAGAATCAACAACACCATTCTTTGTTTGTATGCGGACGACACTGCCATTCTTGCCACACACCACAACACCAACTACCTACACCGATACTTACAACATCACATCGACACTCGAACCCTGGTTAGAGAAATACCGTATCAAAATGTCAAACTGTACAGGGTTAGCAAGAAATAAGTTTCCCACTTCAGAGGGCTCTAGAATGCGTTCTATTGTTCCAAGTGAGATAAAATTTAAAATACAGATAATTCAAATGATGCGCTTGACATTTATTAAACAAAAATTTTAGTACAAAAATCCGCCGATAGGTGGCGCTGTAATACACATAACATTTAATAGGCTTTATAAATGTTAAATAATATTAAAAAAGTAGCATTAAAACTGCTCAATATGTCCTCCATGTTCAACAATGTGCTCTAATCGCAGGACCATATTTTCCACAGCTAACCGGAGTGAGTCTGCCAGAATATTAAGAACATGGCGCCGAATGCTGGCCTTTTACGGTAGATATTGACCTTGAGGAAACCCCACAACCAAAAGTCGCAGGGGGTGATATCCGGTGAACGAGGAGGCAATGCTGTTGCAAAATGCCGGCTGATTACCCGTTCAGTTGTGAAACGCTGTGTTAGCAATTATTTTACACTACGCTCAATGTGAGGAGGTGTGCCATCCTGCATGAAAATGATGTCCTGAATGCATCCACGCTGTTGAAGTTGTGGGATTACAAAATCCCTCAGCATATCACTATACCGTAGTCCTGTGACGGAACAGGTTTTGATTCCAATTGCAGTTACTTCTTCAAAAAAATACGGTCCAATGATAAAGGTAGTCGTAAAACCACACCATACTGTCACTTTTTCAGGATGCAAGGGTTGTTCCTGGACAGCGTGAGGGATTTCCGCTGCCCAAATTCGACAATTGTGGGTGTTAACATGCCCATTGAGGCAAAAGTGAGCTTCGTCAGTCCACAGGATGTTCCATGGCCATCTGGCGTCAACCACCATTCGAGCAAGGAACTGAAGTGCAAAAGTTTTACGAACCTCTGAGTCTCGGCCGTCCAAATAGATGCTCAAGTCCTCTGGATGAGTCGGGCGGTCTGGGTCTTCAACCTCTGAGTCTTCGTCCTGCAATAGGTTCACAGGCTTGATTTTGTAGGGATAAAAATTCAAAATCCGCCGTAAGATTTTTCGTATAGTGGAATACGACATATCCAATACACGGGAAACAACTGGCACACTCATACTACCATGAGGCGAATGACTGCTGGCTTCAATGACCGCGGTAGCCACATTTTCGACGCTAAAAAACTGAATTGGCTTTCGTCCTCTACCTGGAAGATTACCAAGTTGCCCAGTAGTTTCAAATTTCTTTATCATCTTGCGTAGGGCATATGAAGACATTGGACCTCTTCGTAGTATCTGCTTCATACGATGGAATTCTTTTACAACTGCAACGGAGTTCTGCTGGTTCTGATAGAACAATTTCACCAGTAGCGCTTTTTCTTGCAACGTTGGCATGATGTGCTGAGAAGTAACTAATGCTCGTGCATAATCCGCCTTCTTTTTATCCAAAGAATAATGCTACTAGGTATGCGCTGTAACCTAAATTTGGTCCCATTCTTTTTAACATTTACATAAACGACATCCCTAGAACCAACCACACTATACTTCGTTTGTATGCGGACGACACTGCCATTCTTGCCACACACCACAACACCAACTACCTACACCGATGCTTACAACATCACATCGACACTCTCGAACCCTGGTAAGAGAAATACCGCATCAAAATAAACCCTAATAAATGTCAAACTGTATTTTTCTCACATCAACGTTTTCCGCCCCAACCAATCATAATTAACAATAAGCCAGTTTGCTTTGAGAGGACATGTAAATATCTCGGTGTCACTCTTGACAGCAGACTAATATGGAAACCCCACATTGCAAAACTCAAAGATAAAATAAACTTTGTAAAAGCAGAACTGAGCTCCCTCCTGTACTCGAATGATGTCAGTATTGAAAACAAAATCCTACTTTACAAATCAGTTATCCGCCCCGTCATTCTCTATGCCTCCCCAATTTGGGGCTACGCTGCGAAATCTAATGTAAAAAAAGTCCAAATCATTCAGAACAAAATCCTACGTTCTATCAGAAAAGCCCCAAGATACTTGAAAAACTTTGTAATACATCGCGATTTCAAAATTAAAGCAAGAGATGCGAAAACTCTAACAATTTCTATGATAACCTCGCTAGGATCCCCAACGAACTGATCTATAATATGACCGACTACGACTTCCGTGAATTTCCAAAAAGACCCAGAACTATCCTAAATCCCAATTTAAACGACCCATGCTGATTCCTGACTGAATCTCTTCTGCATCCCCATAGGGGATATTCGCCTGTTCCCCCATCCTCCTTATCTTCAAAACTCTACAATATGACCTCTGTTTACAGCATTCTTTGTTTACTACTAACTTGTTTCATCAACATTATTGGGCCCCTATTGAAGGACTAGGTTCAGTGGAAGACTGTGACCCACATATATGTTACCTAATTAGAGATATGGAGCGTCTTACCAAGTGCTGCTGCAACCATGTAAAGGTTGTGGAGGTCGCTCGTCAATTCCACTTGACTACTATAGCAATATACCGATCATAAGAGGGGGTGGTAACTCTTGGACGACCGGGCACAGGTCTCCGGACAACTGTTTGACTTGCGTGGAATTGTTTCCATAATCGAGAAATCACCAAATAATCAACACCAAAGAAAATAGCGACATCTTTGATTGATTGTTCAGCTTCAATGCATACGACAGCGCTCACTATTTGTCATTCTTCTTTTTTCAGCCACAGAAACACGAATATCATCAAAAATAATCCTACAAAAGTTATAAATACTTCGTCAGAATGTTGGCGTCTTCAGCGACTGCCTAATTAGCATATATCCGGACAGTCAATCGTGATTGACTTTAACATATGATATTTGCATACTGCCATCTACATCCTCAGTGCTTTTCAGCCACTCAAATTCAAATACGCTTTCGAAAAATAAAAATTTGTATTGCGTACTTAACTTTTAGAAGTCAGTGTATATATAATTTCAATATCAAAATCGCTCATAGTCGAATTGAAATGTAAATTTTCGTGTGAAGAAACCAAAGAACTCCTGTAATTCGTCTACGACCATACATCTACGTGACGTCATACGAAAAGATCTGGCAAATGAAATCTATTGGAATGGCGGAGGTCTTCTGAATTGGTAATGATATAGGTATCACATGGTACTTTCCCGGAAGTTTGTTCTGCTTACCAGTCCATATCTCCATGATTTTCTCATTGATTCTGGTGTACCGGAATGATTTCTAAAAACACTTATTAGGCGAATCACTTGATCTCTTTTTGACTGATTGACAGGATTTATGTTTGAGATAAGTACTAAAACATAAATATTGAAATATGGATTTATAAATGATCATAATTCACATTAAGAACTATATTATGCTTTTAGGTAAAGTATTTGTTGATTTATAGGCATATTTATTTGATAAGCAAAATCTACATTATTTTCATGAAAGAAAATTTTGTTTTTCTTATTCGTTATTTGGGAAAATTTAATCGATTTTAATCATGATGCAATTTTCGTTTGATGCACTTGATAGCTACAAGATTAGTTCAGGAGATTTTTCTGAACGAATTGATTTAATTAGGCATGAAAACCATCAAGGGGAAAATAAATTTGTTTGCGGTATATGTAATATATCATTCACAGATAAAGAAATTCTAAGCATTCATCTTAGCATGCATCTCACGGGGGACAGACCTTATGTATGTCATTTGTGTGGAAAAGGCTTTAAATATAAACCACTGCTGGCTACTCACATTCGTACGCATACTGGTGAGAGACCTCATGTTTGTAATGTCTGTCAAAAAGCGTTTACCGATCGGGGTAATTTATCTAGACACTACCTTGTACATTCTGATGAGAAAAAATTTTCTTGCGAATACTGTCAAAGACCATTCCGAGAAAGAAGTAAAATGAATAGACACATACGTACTCATACGGGTGAAAAACCTTATACTTGTAATGAGTGCGATAAAAGATTTTCATACAGTTTTGAACTGTCTCAACACCGAAATACACACACTGGAGAAAAACCTTATATTTGTAAAGTATGTGATAAAGGATTTACTCATAATTATAGTTTGGTTAATCATCGTCTTATACATATCAGTGAAAAAACATTTGCATGTGAGTTATGTAGTAAAGCTTACAAGAAGAAGGCCATGTTGAACTTGCATATGCGGGTCCATCAGGAGGTAAAGCCATATAACTGTCCTACTTGCAAGAAAGGATTTATTGAAAGAAAGCGATTAGACAGACATATACTTATACATACCGGCGAGAAACCATTTAGTTGCAATATATGCCAAAAAGCATTCACTCAGAAAAGTGGTTATGATCAGCATCAGCGTGTACATACAGGTGAAAAGCCTTTTATCTGTCCTATATGCCAGAAAGCATTCAATAAAAAAGCGGGATTGGAAAGACATAATCTTTTGCATACTGGAGAAAAGCCATTTATTTGTACTATCTGCAGCAAAGCATTTACTCAAAAATGTACTTTAGATAGGCATATTCCCATACATACTAAAAGGCCATATGCTTGTACAGTATGCCATAAAACGTTTTGTCAAAAGCATGATTTGACTAAACATCTTCTTACATTGAATGTACATGATCCTAAGCCTCCCAGGAAAGCTCATCTACCTAAGAAACCTGAACCGTCTAAAAGAATTGAAAGATCCCGACGAAAAAGGAGAGTTCCTGAAAAAATTGAAATGGTACAAGACGAAGATGACTTCACAATCTCTGAGCCAGATTTGTCGTCGCCAATGCCCGAAGAGATCGCAGTGTTAGAGCCAGATTTACCGTCACCAATGCCTGAAGCTACTGTAAATGAGGACCCCTCCCCTTAAACACAAAATGCCATAAAACTTAAATGGGAATTAGAAAAATATGATGATAGCATTCATAATTTATAAAACATGGAATCTAAAAAATACAAAATATGTTTTTATATATTTGTTTATCAAATTAAATTGAACTAATTAAAAAATAAGTTATATGAATACAAAATACAACAATCAGACTACAATAACTATATTACACACTTGTTTTTGACTGCATATATTCTTTACTTTTTTGTAAAATTCAAAACAAGCAAAAGCTTGAAATCATAATTGTCAATTTTCAGGTTCCAAAAATTTATTTTAACTTTATCATTTCTAAAACATTTTGCTTGGAAATACCTTTTAAGGTTTATATGAATATCATAACTGTTTAACATGGAATTTTAAATAAACTGTTTAACTATGGAATTTTAATGCATATTCAATGTCAAACATGTACCTGTATCAAAATGATATATGGGTTTGTTTTTGTTCTGAACAGGAATTGAAACCGACACTGAGAAACAAAGTATGCACTATGCATATCTTGCTTTTATGTGCTAAGGGGAGAGATAGTGCATAAAATTTTCATTCACATTAATGTGAATTGAGAATAACTACATACAAGTCAGAAATGATAGGTAATCTTCAAAAACTTAAAATCCCTGGTGTTGCCATCTACGGATGAAAAGGATAATTGTTTTGGCAACATCGTAATATCACAGATTGTCTGGACAACAGCTAACATGCTTCAGCAATATAGTAAAATACAAAAGAATTTTTTTTTTTGTTAAAATTGTAATTTCTTAAAATTATAATTTCTTACCGATTTGCTTCTATTTTTTAAGTTTTTACTGATGTAATTTGCAAGGCTGTGCAGTCACTACCTCAAACCTTCAACTTTTCTTTTTTTACTTTCCCTGCAATACATGGTAATATATAGGGAATATTGGAATCATACCAAAAATCACAACTCGAGTTTTCGACGGATCTACACATTTCGAGACCTCTGGAATATGAAAAAAATATTTTTAGCATGGCGTCTGTGTGTGTCTGTTTGTGCAATGTATGTATCCACTCTAACTCAAAAACTAATGGACAGAATTTCATAAAATTTGGTAGGTAAGTCACTTAGGTGTGACCCTGGTGCTGATTAGTTTTTAGTACAATTCTAGATGAAAGAACCTACCTTTTTTGCAAAATGGCCCACAAAATTTGCCTGTATCCACTCTATCTCAAAAACTATTTTACCGAATTTCACAAAATTCGGTAGATAAGTAGCATGTGGGTTACCCTGGTGCTGATTAGATTTTGGTACGATTCGGAAAAAAATAATCTGCTTTTTCTTGCAAAATGGCCCGCAAAAATTGTCAAAATCTAAAATAAAAACTACATATGCTTAAATATATCCATTAAATGCTTATTTTATACATAATTTTTAACGAAGAAAAGAATAAGACCAATCCCATTATACTAGGACTAGCCGTTCTCGAGATATTTTAGTTTTTTCAAATTTTCTCTATACCACCTTTGAAAATAAGTCCAGTTACCAAATGAGAATGAAAATTGAATTAAAAGTGAATTAAATTTAATTAAAATAAGAAGAACGTCTGCAGGGAAAGTCATGTGCTGCCTGCCCACATCAGATTTTTTCTATTGTATGACTCCTTTTGTTTTCTAACATCCAACTTCAATAATGACATAAAAACCCGTCCCGAGAATCTTAGATGTTCAGCCTCTCTGGCAAGCCCTCGGGTTTGAACTGCAGGAATAACGACATAAATAGCATTTTTTTTTTTAATTTTTCATATCGATAGTTTCTTAACTGATAATGATTTGATGTTCCTTTTAATTTATTGCCTAAAAACTATTAAAAAATTATATAAATAAAATAGTTTTATTTAGGAGTCGAATTCTGCATATTTTTATTGACTCCAACTCTACCCCAAACAACTATCAACTCTGACTTCACAGCCTTGGTAATTAGGAGATAAAATCTCAACTCATCACAGGGGGGACAGTGACAGAAATGACAAATTTGTATTCTTATGAAGTCAAAACTGTATTTAATATTATTGAAAAATATGTAGAACAAATTCAAATTTTATTCTAAACAAGTACTGCAAAAAATATCTACCTTATTTATTAATATTTTTTTCCAAGCTCAAGGGATACAAAATTGACAATTATCAGATATGCAGCCATAAATCAAAATTATCATAAATTATATGTATAATATCACAATGTTTTTTTTCATTGCACATATTCTTTGATTTTTGTAGATTATTAATGAAAATTTATTAAGTGAAAGAAAATAAATTGAAATTGCATTTCAATCATGATGGTTTTTCACTGCACGGATTTGGGGAATTTTGAAGGAAATAAAATACATATAACATGAAACAATACTCAGATATATCTAGATTCTGAGAATTTACTCGATTTTATCATTCATATTTCATATCGTTTTTGGTACCTACACCTGTGTCACATCACAATCACACATATATAATCCATGATTTGAATAAAGTATTGTATTCTGAAATTACAGTAAATCACTGTTTATATGCTTCTCATTTATATGCTTGTTTTTTAGTTACTAGGTCCGTGATATTCTTATTCATTGATATTAATTTTAATTGTATTTTTTTAAAGTTATACACCTTTTTTCACTAGTTCCTTGAAAAGCATGTAAATGGTGCTTTATTATATCTAACCTAACTTTTTAAGAAAACTGTCTAAGGCCTCTTGATATATAAACCCCCTAAGCTGTAGCCTATATAAATTCAGCTTTGTACCTTCTAGAAACATTTCAGCATGGAAATGTTCATCAATATTTTACAGGACTATATTGAAAAGTTGATGATTAGATTATTAAATACATAAATATAATGGTGTAAAAATTTTTCTGTAATCTGTGTGTATAAAATAGGAAAAATAATCCTATAAAAAAAAAATAAAAACTGGTTGCCTGTAAAGTGATAAGTGTATACTGTGCTGTGTTATTTCAATACTTTTCTCTAAAAGTTAAAATGAGGATTATGATCTTCAGATTTTGATGTTCTAAAAATTTTTAAACTATGTAATCCCGTAGAATACTTTCATTGTGTATATATCTAAACACTCACTTTCTATGAAGTTAAAAAAAATTTAAATTCAATGTGTCCAGTAACTAGTTTAGCTGCTTATTTTTCAATATATCACAGCTATAGTTTATCAATTAATGCAGAAAATGTACTAACATTGTATCAATAATCTACCATCGATTACAGAATATTCGGTGTTTCCTAACAATGGGCACATTTGAAAAGTGTCTGCAGTTATAACTCTGTGACTAGTATGTAAAATAACCAGTATTGTGTCGCAGTTTGTGATGTAAAATTTGCAAATTACAATGAGACTTCAAAAATGCAATTATGTAATATTTTTTTTAAATGTTGCTGACTGCAAACTTGTATTCTTGCACATATATTGGTGAAAACAAATGCTTCCTGTAAGTAATGCACATCAAAATTCTTCAAAATATGATGAAACTATTAATTTAGTTACCATTGTCTGCTGTGTCTGTGATGTAGCCATGTTGCCCTTCTGTTCCTCCTACTGCTTATAATGTTGGTGGAAGAAGCAGGGAATTTCTTCTCTGAAACCACAGCTAATCTGCGTCAAAAATTTTTATTGTTGCAGTGAATTTTGCAATTTGGAAAATGCCAACTGTAGGGAGCTGGCAGATGAAAGGGGGTCACCATTGTTATGAAATGTAAAATGTTTCTTGGCATGTTACCTCTCTCTAAAGAAAAATGTTTATAGATAATCATTGTTATTATTTGGAGATCTTGCTTGATCTTTGTGACATATTTAGCAATATATTGTCAACTTTAAAAACTACTTGAATATTTTAAACCGCTGCTCTATGAAATTGTTTAATTGCTCCTCAATTTAAAATTTGAGAAGCTGCTGCCATTTGATTTGGTTTTAGTGGATTGATCTGGTTATAACCAGAATGACCAAGAATTTCCCCCCATTATTTATATGATCACGTGATGTGCAGAAGACTTGTTTTCACTGAAAATACTATGTCTAAACTGCTCAGAATATGCTGCTTTTTCTCTGCTAAGTAACCAGATAACCAAAGAAACAACAACGTGTCTGGTCATAACCAAGATGACCAGTCGCTTAAGTTTTCAAATGTGCCCATTCAAAAACTGTTAAATGGAAGTGGTTCTTGTATATAGATTTGTTTTATTACTGCATTGCTAGATTTTTATTGTTAATTTATTTCCTGTTAGTTTATATTTATTGTCTGATATATCACTTTAAGATTGCTTGACAATATTTAGATAAAGTTTGTAGTGTCAAGGTAAAATTAAGTTGCAATGGGTGCTGCTTAAAAGAATCATTCTTCTATACTTAATTTCATTTGTTTTAAGACATGTAATTTTTGAATGTGGCAATTTCTTTAATACTTTTTGTACTTGATTGTCCAATTTTGATTCTTAAAAGCAGCTGATATACAATATATATATTTTTTACCATTGATCATTATAAGTAGTAGTTTTATCCTTATTCTGTATGGCAGGACCAGTTAACAAGAAGTGTGAGAAGCAGTTATATTTGCTGGCAAGAAAGGGTGAGGTCCAAAGAATAATTCCAGCCTTGAAATTAACTAATATTCATTTAACAAAAGTTTTATTATAAAACACCTCACGTTTTAGTGTTTATTGATGTTAGTAGAACATTATGTGGTCAGCAAGAAAGTGTTTGCTTGGTGACAGGAGTGTACACAGAGGATAATGAGTTTCTTTGTCCTCATAGGTCAAAAGAAATTGATAGGTCTATGAGGGTTTCAAACCCTAAAGCCATCAGCATACCCCCTGTTTGATAAAACCCTTCAGAACCCTTATCCCAGTTTCAGGAATTTTGTTACTCTTCAGCCAGGTGTACACCAGGACTGATGAAATTATATTTGTATCTAGGAGCCTAAAAATAAAATAAACACTACAGTGCCTAACATTAACAGAATTTATCTTCCTAGTCATGTGTGATCTCAGTTTTTGCAGGAACTAGATTGTATGCATCAGAATTATTAAATAGTGAAATTTAAATTCTAATCGTGACGGAAATAAAAGATTTAAACTACTGAAACTAACTACTAAACTACATTCTAGGCAGCTCTCTATATTGTCTTTAAAGTAATATGCCTCTTGTGACCCCCTCCCCTCTATACCTTAAACTCTGTTTCAGTTTAGAATACAATGTGGAATTAGATAGGACTAAAGCAGTCTTGCTTTCTGATTTGTTGATCTAAAAAAAAAAAAAAAAAATGTAATACAATTACTAAAGATAAAATACTGCAATACTCAAAAGTAACTTTTGTTTAACCAGTTAAGCATGAACTGCATAATTATAATTAAAAATAAAGAAATTAATTTTTAGCTTAATAAAGCTTAAATTAAATGTCAAAAGTTTGACAGTTTTAAATTATTTTTTACATATTTAAATAGTTATATGATGTATATAAATAGTAATAGATGATATGTGTAATATACATCTGATTCATTTCAACTCTTACTTCTCAAATGTAGAAGTTATATAATGCATAGTGACATTGCATTATATAATTTCTACAAGGAACAAAATAATTTTAATATTACATTCTTTTTAATATTTCAGTAAGATGTTGCAGAATGAAATTTTTGTGGTCCACTCAAAAGTTTCTGTGGCCCTCAATATTTTGTATTTTATTCATGGTGCCCCAAGAAATATGCTGTGGAATTATATTAAGAACTGTTGCTCTAAAGTTCCAAAATTTTGAACTTTGCTATATTTAACTGAAACATACCATAATTTCTAGTAAAAGAGCCATAAATTCCACAGGGTTGACAATTCACTAGAAAAATCCAAGAATGATGAGAAACTTCACATAAAATTAAACAGTAGTAGTGATAATTTCCATTTTCTGTCATTGCATAACTAATGTAAATTTAACTGAATTCATGGCAAGCAAACTTTATAAAAATAATAAATACAGGGATCACATGATATCTTCTTTCTACTTTTTGAAGATGATTCCAACTTTCCTTTTCTTTTCTTTTTTTTCTTACTTTTCCACACTTTGCTTACTTCCTCTTCTTTTTCTTGTGTGACCAATCACAATCATATCATGAAAAATGAAGGAGTTTATGAAATGAAAAAATTCAGTCTGACTGAGCCTCTTTTATGAAGAAGTGCTAATATTCATAATCTTCATGTAAGAGTGAAAAAATCCTTAATGAATTTTAGTGCTCTTTCTCAAAAATTATTTTTGAAAATTAGTATAAAAGTTCATACTTTTTTTAGAAAAGGTGCTAAAATCTGAGATCATTAAGACAGATAGATCTTCCTGTTTTTAGCACTTATAAATAAATTTCTGAAAATGTTAGAACTTTTTTAAATAACAAATTTTGGTATTTAATATTACATTACATATTTTAGAACTCTAAAAATCACGAATTTTATCTCAAAATTTATTCTTCAAAAATTGAGATTTTCAGTGTTCTTTCTCAAATAATTTTCAGTTTTAGTACTCTATCTTAAATTTCACAATCACACTTTCATAAAAATCACAAATTTTAGCACTATATAAAAATTGCCAAAATACCAAATTTTGCTATTAATTATGTAACTTTGATTCTCAATAACTAAAAATGCACAAGAATAATTATGCAATGCAGTTATGTACAAATTATTATACAACACAACATACATATAGCCCATTTGACTTAATGCTTTATGACTTCATGTTTATTGAGGAAAAGGATTACATTGTTGAAAACCCAGATCACCTCACTCACCCTAAGGTTTGAGCAGCAATTTGAGCAGTCAGTCATTGTTGCATTGTGTAATAATTTATGCATAATTATACTGCTTAATTTTCCCTTAACTTTTATTTTATTTCAGTGCTGCATAATAAAATGCAGCATTGCTGCTTCTAATTTCTGCATCAGTGACAATATAGCTAATGCTCCTATTTCATATTTATATTCCCTCATGACCAATTCTTATGAACTGTTTCAAAATTTTATATATTGTATCAGATACAAAGTGTTAATGTTTTTTTTTTCTGGAATTTTCAAAATGCTAATTTCTTTGCTTCAAACTACTACAATTTTTTTTTATTTCTATAAAGTAACATACCATATGCAAATTTTCTCTGCTATAAATTTTACATTTTCCCTGCTCCAAATTCCAAGTTGTATTGTTTCAAACTCCTATAAAATGGTATTTTTATTGCTCCAAATGCTGTATGACACTGTGTTATGCATATTTCAACTCAAGGAAGAAAATCAACTCAATTTAAGGAAGAAAACATTAATTATAAGGGATTGAGAATTAAAATTCCTACTTTTTCATTCATTTTTATATATCAGAAATCCTAGTTACTCAACAAATACTTACCTAGTATAATACTCAATAAATTTTTGATTCGACAAATAAAATGATTATTAATAAATTCTAATCCATTAATTATAATCATTATTCTCTAAAAACTTTTGTGGCCTTAAGAAAAGTAAATAAGTATGAATGACAGTATTTATACATGCATTATCTCATATGAATGACAAAATAATCATTCAAATGCCATGGCTTTTGTACCAGAAATTATGTTACTTGGCTCCATGACTAGATTCCTAGTGACCTAGTACTCAAGATTTTTCCAATTCTGGTGTGGTGTAGATCCTGAATTAGATAACCATGGTAGAAGCTTCTTAACGGTGGAATGACACCTTATGAAGATATTGCCAAAACTTATTCCATTTAAATCAGATAATGGCAACTTCCTTTTAATCAATCATAAGAAGGTAACTTCATAAATAATCATTTGTTGATAGTAAATGCACCAAACAACGTTGATTAGCTATAAAGATAAGAGAATTTGTGTGGCCCACCAACCCAGAACATCTTTAATATATTTTAAAACAAATGATATTATTTTAGAATTATTTAATTACTGAATGAATTTTTAATATTAATTAATATACAACTTGATTAAAATATGTTAAGTATACTTTATATGTACAGGCATACCCCATACTTACCACATGTTAGATTCCAGATCACTGTCATAACTTGAAGCAATGCCTTTTTTCACTTATCTATGCATGTACTGTAACTGCAATTTTCATACGGGTAAACTTATTGTAAATCATTTGGTCTTTAAAGAGTTGTAACTACGAAGCAAGTATCTCATGTTGGGGTGTGGTGGCATATGAAAAGTGTTGTAAATGCAAATCGTCGCAACTCTGGGTATATCTGTATTAGAACTTTTCTTCAAACAGCAGTATCACACAGCTTTGATGTTATCCTTTAATTAAGCAGAGTGATGGCATTATGGATAGATGTTCACCTTCCGATTTAAATTTTTCTTTTATACTAAAATAACCCTCCATATACACATGGTTGCATGTGTGAATTGCATAAGTCAAAAAATAGTTGTAGACCTAGTAGTGCACTAATCTTCAACCTTGTGAGAAATTAAATGCCACATGTTTTATTTGCAAATAAATAATTTAAATTTTGAAATGCTTTTTTATTTTTAAATGAATTTTAAGTTTGGAAGGTTTTGTTTGCTTTTAATCCATGTAATCAGCAAATTAATGCATTTAAATTCAATATCTGAAGACTAGAAATATAAAGCAGGCATGTAACCATATTTAACATAATACCGCTATTAAAATTTAATTTGAAATTTCAATAGGGTGCTATTCTGTTGTTAAGATATCTATAACCAGGACACATGGAACTCTTTTATAGCAAGAATGCAAAAAATTTTCTGAAAAAATTCTAGAATTTTCGTTTGAAAGAATTTTGTGCTCCTTTATCATCTAATCCTTATTAAAGATCAGAAAATACTACAGAAAACCAGTCCAAAGGTTGTGAAGGGTTAAATACTTTTTCACTTATTTGTATCCTCCTGTTATATGGCGTAAATCTCTTCACTGTCATCAGGTGGCAGCTTTTATTTTATATAAATTTGTTTTATATTACTGTATTGTTACATTTTGTGTGTCAGTTTAATATTTAATATATTTTTATTACTTATTAATAGGTAAACTGTATGTAGATTTGCTAATTTTTGTAATTTGGTTATTTGTTTGTCAATAATTTGTACTATGAAAACTTACCTTTGTTGCTTATACGTGTTGCAGTTTTGGTGAATAAGCTTTTTTACTGGTTAACTCTATAGCTTAAATTATGCAGTAACCAGGGCTTTGTCAATAAGCCAAACCTTTGATTCCAACTCCTTTTTTTTCTACTGTCTGATAAGGACTTTGGTTCCTTCATACATAGCATATGTATTATTAATTTCTGTGGGATATCTCTCTCTCTCTTTAGATTTTGCAATTCAAATAGAAAAAGACCCAAGTAAATATGAGAATTATATCTATCAGAAGTGCTATAAAATATCAAAATTCTACTAAAATTTTCTATTAAAAACATATGTCATTGCATTATGTAAAGAAAATAATATGCTGTCTATATCATATATTTTATAATCTTGTTCAAAGGTCACATCAAATTATCATTAATAATTAATATCACATTAAAAAAATGAAATTTTTGAATGAATTAGCATCAAAACATGGAACTATTACTGATGTGCTAATCATAAACAAAACTTTTCTCTTAAATATTAGAATGACGTTAAAAATTGGAATTTGAGTTTTCGAGCTATAAAATATTAAAATTCTGCTGAAATTTTCTATGAAAAACATAAAAGTCATTGCATTATGTAAAGAAAATAATATGCTGTCCATATCAGATATTTTATAATCTTGTTCAAAGTTCACATCAAATTATCATTAATAATTAATATCACATTTAAAAATGAAATTTTTGAATGAATTAACATCAAAACATGGAACTATTACTGATGTGCTAATCATAAACTTTTGTCTTAAATATTAGAATGACATCAAAATTTGGAATTTGAGTTTTCGATGGATTTACATTTCTGGACATTTTAAAATATGAATCCACTATTTTTAGTGTGACTTCTGTGTATGTGTGTTTCTGCCATGCATCATATATCCACTCTAGCTCTAAAGTTATCTGATGAAATTTTTAGAAATTTGACAGTTAAATTACATATGTGTTGTTACCCTGATGCTAAATAGATTTTTAGTATGATTTAGGAAAATAGAATTTTTTTTTCTCTCTCAAAATGGCCCTCAAAAATTGACAATTTTTTTAATAAAAGACTAAGTGTAATTACTTGTTTTATATTATCTTTTTATACACAATTTTTGATAAAGTAAATAAAACCAAACCCAATACTTTGGGATAAATCATTCTTAAAATATTTATTTTATTTTTTTTATTTTAGTAATTTGGCAACATTTTAAATTGTTAAGTTGCCAAAAGCCATTTTCAAACATTTTAAAAACTTGATGTAATTTTGTGCGATTGTAACTCAAACTGGTGTATATATAAAGATAGAAAAAAATGTAGGTGAGTCTATAGGGAAGGTTATGTACAACGTGCATCAGTTTTTAACCAATATTACAAAAATTTAAGCAACATTTTTTTGTTTTTTACTGTATATGTGTGTATGCAAAATGCAACATTTTATATCGTTTAGTATCATGAATTATTGAATATTATATTAATTATATATTAGTATGTAAAAATTTATAATTTATGCCATGTTATTACTGAGAGCAATATTATATTCTTTGTTGTTTATATAAAGTTTTAGTAATAAATGAAGAATGACTATTTAAAAACTGAAGTCTAATAAGTGAGTTACAAAACTATAAAATCATAATTTAAGCTATAATTAACTTAGAAATTCCAGTTTTACTAAAGCACTAAATACCAGTGCTGAAACAAAATGTATTACTATATGAAAAATATAAGATTTCTATATATTTCAATGTGATGACATGTTTGTTATTAGATCCTAATTTTTTATTGTACACAGTTCCTTCTTGGCTATGTCTCCAATTTATAAATGTGTTTTACATAATCAAGCTTGGATCGAATTGTTTGACTCTTTTTCTTTTCAAAGTTATTTTTTCTAAATATGTTATATTTCTTTCTTAAAGTTATGGTAGTTGAAGTGCAGAAGCTGGCATTTATTCAGTTTTTGTTTATTTTCCTACAGATGTTTTATTTCAGCATTTAAATAAGCAAATATACTTTTATTTGCATTATAACAATAATTTCAATATTAAAATGATACCGGTGATTTTTTATTTTTCATATTTATCCAAGTGGTTGACTAAACATTTAATTTCTGTACTTCAACAACTTCTAGATTTTTAAGGGTCAAATAATTTTAATTACACAATATAACTGTGTAGACATATTTGAAGGGTCATTGTGCATGGGTCCTGTATACATATTTAATAAATTGCTGTAATGTATTTTAAGTAAACTTTTGTTTAATGCTATGTAGTTGGCATTTTTAATTTCACTTTTTTATTAGTTTCACTTTGCATCAATAATGACTATTCAGTTTGCATCGAGTAAAGTGACATTTCACCTAAAAGGCAAAACAAATAAAATTTATTTCTATAATATGGTATACTTTAACTCACATTTTAATATTAAACACACTGCTGAATATGAGAATACTACATTTTAGCATACCTATTTTTATTGCAGCAAGAAATGTATTATTTCAAGCTTTTCTGATGCAATTCTATCATTTTCTTTCCAACACATGCCTAAAAAACATTCTTATTATGGCAACCATACCATCACACCTACTGCATTTGAAGTGGTAGGAGTTTTACTTACTATTTCACCAGGTAAATTTTTCTGAATATATGTTAAATTACTAAATAAGACACCAAGTTTCATTGCATTGCATTGATTGACTATGTATGTAACTTGGGGACTTCCCCATAATATTTTTATTCTTAGAAAAAAATACTAGAGATTATAAAATACTAAGGAGCTATCATTCTCAACTACCTTTCTTCACTCAGCCCCAGCAACGTAGGGCTTCACCTCATGATTGTAGGAGCAGCCATTGCTTCAAAACATTTTAATGGGAAAATGCATCCTCCAGCAATGACAGTTCTTGTTTAGCAAAACAAATTGGTTTGTTCGATGACCTACATAAAAAAGCTGAAACAAGTTTCAGAACTCTTAAAACATGTTTATCCATCAAAATTGAAAATATTCGGGAAAATAATACTTTCTCTATACAATTAATAGTATGAAAATGTAATAAAAATGCATAATATCATCCAAAGAAACGAATACAATGAATGAGCTAGTTTCTTTTCCTTATTTCTCTCTCTTTTTTTTTTTAAAGTGTCTCTAAAGGTCAGTTCTTTTCCAGTTAATAAAATATTTTATTAAATATATATTAAATTAAGTCTATAAAATAATTTTTGGCAGACAGTGATATTCCTGCTCTTCCTTCTCTACCTCTTCATGCTTGCTCATCATCTGTACCTGCAGTGCAAATAAAAATTTCAGTTTGTCATGGGCACAGAATCTGTGGTCATAGACATTCTGGTTTGTAAGGAGAGGATTAATTTTACTTATCCGATATTACCTGGGTCCTAAATAAGATCTTGCTTTATAAATAATACAGGTATAGATAATACCACTGAATTTTTAAACTGCCTGTTTTGAACAAAAGTCGTCATTGCACTTCATTTTTTCTGTTAAAAAAAATTGTATAATGCAATTTAACAATGGTTATATAAATATGTCACCTCTCGAGATGAAATCTCCTGTGCTCCATATTATAAATATGAGAGGATATGTCGTCTGTTGTAATATGGATCTTTTAGATCTCAATTCTTTTATTCTCTTTTAATAATTCAGAAATAGAGTAATTAAAAAAAATTATTAGAATACAAAGATATCTCTCCATATTCATGAAAAAAATTATAATTGTGTGAATTTTCAATTTGCCAATGCATGAAATTAACAAGAAAGATCAATCATGCTTAAAGCATTGATTATGAAACACCTTCCAACTTCAATGCAATTTTATTTAAACATGTCTAAAATGCAATACATTTATCGGTAATATTTTAAAACTTATCACAATACTATATTAATTTATTATATTTGAAATCTTAAACCTTCATCGAAAAAAATGAACTTCATTCAAATGATGGCATTGAAATATAAATTGCCTGGTTTAAACATCTCTAAAATGTGATACATTCCTCGGTAATAATTCTAGAATTATCGTAATACTACGATAATTTATTATATTTGAAAACTTCATTGAAAACCACTGAAATTCATTCAAATGACGTCATAGAAAAAATAACACTCCTGACTCTCTCTATAAAAGCAGCATTTCATTCATAAATAATTTCCCATTCATGTCATTCATCACAATACTATAATAACTTATTTTATTTAAAAATTAAGACCATGGAGCTACAAGTAATTAAACTCTATGCGTAAAACTTCATCGAAAAAAATCGTCCTTCTCTTTGTAAAATCAATGAATATTTCATTCATATCAGCTATGCAGACTCCATGAACTAAATGATTTTGTGTTAAAGAAATACAGCAATTCTAGTACAACTCATTTTACGTATTTTGCTGTTTACATTTTACATAGGTGAAAAATAGGCTTCGTTGTAGAAATAATCAAATTTGGATGAGCATTTAAACTCAAATATATTGTAATTGCGTTGTTTCAGTATGTAGATGCACAGAATTTAAGCAAAAATAAAGTGGTTTTAGGATGGATACAACACTCAATATGAATTAAAAAGAACTTTAAAAATCACGATTTTGAGGCAAGATGGATGCCATATATCATTTTGAAGTGGGTCACGTGATCTTTTCATATCATGGTCATGTGATCGCTTCATATAAGAGGTGTTATTATTTTTATTTAAAAAACTACTGAATATATTTCGCTGAATTTTTTTTTTATATATTTTATGGAACAATTTGAATATTACCTAAAATTTTCGAAGCAATTTGTGAATTTTAAATCCGCTTAAAAAATGTTTGAAAAATTAGGTCCCATAGGGCTCAATGTATTTCATTTTTTCAACCCGGGTTCAATCCAAAACTAATTGGGTGATATTATTCATTTATATTCCCATAAGTCCTACAGACCTTCTGAACAACATACTAACATTTTATTTTGATTAAGTCATTTTTACGGCAGTTATCGTGCTAACGGACAGACAGACAGAGTGAACAAAGTCATAAACACTTTTCAACTTTGTTGTAAAGTGTTAAAAATGAATTATTTTCAAATGGCTAAAAAGTATATATTTTGGTGTATTGGTATTTTGTAAGAAAAACAGTTTTCAATATGAAGGAATTGACCTACAGATTTGGTTCAAAGTTTGTTAGAGAGAGCTTTTTTCAATCTTTTGGATGATGCTAAAATGGAAACTCTGGTAATACTTTAGATTGCTAAGGAACTAATTCATGTGAAAATTGCACTTCAACATACAATAATGAAACTAATCTTAAATCACTTCGAGGTAACTCAAGACCTGAACTGAACTATCATTGTACTTACTTTCCTTAGATTGTTTATTATTATTATTATTATTTTGCTAAGCTGCTGACAAATAAACAAACAGATATATTTTATTATTACAGATTCAGTAATTTAAATTTCCAGAATTACAAACTGTACTTTGAAAATAAAGTACATTAAAAAATAAATATTGTTGATGAAAAGTAAAATTTTTCTGAATATGAAAGGTTTAAAATTCTACTCATAGATTGCCATACAGTACTGTATAATCCTTGCAGAAGAAAATTTAAAATAATTTTCAAAATTCCAATGATGTTGAGCAATAAAATATTCATTAATTTTTTTTATTATGAAAACGTTTGACTTTTTAAACACTGAATGCAGCTAGTGAGCTGTTTCTGTAAAAATTCATCTCATAATTTTTTTCTAAATATTGACACAAATGCAATTAATATTTTTTTAGTGCATTTCACTTTAATAAGTAAAAACACTTCGCGCAAAGGATAAGGAAAAACTCCTAAACATAAAACAGCCTAATTAAGCATGAATTAATAAAATAAAGCAGTATACAGCTGTTTCGAGGATACATTGGATCCTCTTCTTCAGTGCAAGATTGAGCAACAAATACAAAGTGAAAAAGATGAAATAGGCACAAATGAAGAAGTAGAAGCAGTGGTTGGAAAAACTACTTTTTTGTAGTGAACTCCAACTACTTTATGGCAAATGTAATTAACTCCAACTTCTTTTTCAAAACAGTAGTGACTACAAACTACTTTTCAAATGTAGTCACTACTTAACTACTTTTATAGGACAAATTTTGCCAGTTTCATTTTGCACAAAAAAATGAGGATATGGATATACCGTAGTAATTTAACATACTTATTCTAAATACATAAAATTTACTTATCAACTTACCAATCTTTACGCTTTTACAAAATATATTGTTTCCATTTCTCCAAATATCATTTCTATGAACTTAAATGATTCTGATAAGTGTTATGAACCCCACAAAAACCTCCCACGCCACTGCCTGAAACAAAGGAACCATTTTGTTCCATATTAATGACAATTTGAGCCCATACAATAGTTTAGAACGAGTTTAGTTTTGGCCAATACACATTTCACCTATTATTTATTAGGTGAAATGTTAATAATAGTACTTTGAAGTGGAAAGGTATAACCCAACTTTTGTAATTGAAGGGTTTGCTGCAAAAAGGAGGAGGCTCCAATTTTTCAGAAAACCGTAAAAAATGTTTTAAAATTCAAAATTCTAAGTTGTGTGAAAATATTCTTTTTGATGATTTTCCATATTGTTCTTACATATTAGTACAGTATTTTTACTCAATATATCTTCCAGATGATGTAACATTTGTGTAATTGTTGGAAATACCTCTTTCTTGCCACAAAATGCATGTTCTATCTACTTCTAGGAAAAAGATTTCACAAAAAATACAATCTACTATCATAATATTTTATTTAAAGAAAATACAATTACATTTTTCAGTCGTCACATTCCCTTATGTTGCATCTAACTCATCTGGCGCATTGTCTGGTTGAAGTCCACCGTAAAACTACATATTTTGTGTGACGTATTTGCAGGCTAGCGCCATTACATCTTTATATTCTGCAGTCTTTAGCGGTAGGGAGTGGGAGTATACTTGCTGAAGGTTGTTTAACATTAAAGGGGTACTGCTTTGAAGGCTGAACATTCTTACTGTTTTGTTACAGAGTAGTCCAACACTCTCACTACATAAGATGTTTCCTGCATCGATGTGAGTTTTTCATAAGTGAAAACTTTACATTTTGTTATGAAAAACTTTCTGTCTTTTCCTAACGGGAATGCGATTGTTGTTTCCATCATCTTTGCTGGAAGTGATTTCTTCTCCTTCAGCAGGCTCAAATAAATCACCAGCCCCAGAGCTAAATAGTCTTTCCTCTTCTGAATCACTCATTATTCTTAAAACAATATACAGTATTATATTTATTAGAACCAAAAACACAAGACACGACCAAAAACACTCCACTGTTGATAAGTGTTGTGTAACCTTTCTGTAAACAACCACGTAGTTGGTTTGAGGGAAAAAGGAGGTAATTCCAGGAGCTACCTCTATCTTGCAACAAACTAACGAGACAGGCGGCTCCATCTGTGATAATCACGAGAACTAACGATCGGATCTACATCTTTTTTGCACCAAACGAAAGAGTTTTTTTTTTTTGCTACAAGATACTACATGCAACTCCAAACTCCCCAAGGATGGAGCTACCTCCTTTTTGCAGCAAACCCTTCAATTATAGAATTTTTTAAAAATGGTAAAAAAAAAGATAGTATAAAAAATTAACTATATTGTTTTCTAAAAATAGATGTTTAAAAAGTGGGTGAAGCATCCAAGTCTATGCCAAATTTGATTGATTAATTCACATTACATTGAATCTTCTAGGTTAACACAGTACAGCTTAAATCAAAAGTTGGGAATTTTTTTGTACTTGTGAGCCACATTCATCTTTACAACTTTTAACAAGGGCTACAATTAAAACTCCCACAAAACTGTTTCATGAATAAAAAGGAGGGTATTCATTAGATGAAGAAATTAAAATTTTAGCTTGGAAAACTATAGATGTAGAAATTTTTCATCTTTAAAAATGAAAATGACTAATCTGACATGTAGAAAAGATGGTGATTTAAAAAGAAATAAAAAGTATTTTATCCAGAATTTGATTAATTTGTTTAACATTCAGTTCAAAAATTAAAGAATTAAAATTTAATAAAAGCAATTGATAGAAAAAAATCATTAATACGTTCGCTGCCAACTACGAGAAGACTCATAGTTGGCAAACTGAGTTTATTTGTCAGCTACGAAATAACTCATTATTGATCGCCTTACCTAAATCACCGAGTACAAGTATTGCCATAGCAAATGCATGCAACATTTAGGTGTTTGGCGTACAGGAAGGGATTAATAATACTCTTGGCGTACTGAAATGGATAATTTATTTCTCAAAACGTAGATACAATAACTAAATGTTTAGAACGCAAAAACATATCCATTCACGATATATTTTGAAAAACACAATAAATAAAATATATTTTTTTATATTATGTTGAAATTTTAATAAGAATAATGTACAAAATTAAAAGCATAAAAATGCCAATATTATCTTGGCGCGTGTGAACAGATGCACCATATTAGTTTTGGCAGCGAATGTGCTAAGCATACAAAATTTGTATTGAAATCATTCAAAAAGTAACTATAATTTTAACCTTAATTGTAATGTAAAATTATAAAATATTAATTTTTATTGCATCTTGTGATATCATTTAAATAACATGATATATAGAAATTATTCCAGTATTCAACAAATCAGCAAATGCTGGAGCAATTTCTATTTTTCTGAGAAGTTGTTACATATTTTGGTGGATATCATCTCAATATAGATAAGGCATGAAAAGGAATTCACATGAAACAATCTAACAAAATATGATTTTTAAAAATGAAATTTTTTAAACCTACATAAATTGCAAATATTTTAGATGTATTGCACGGTATATAAACTAGTGAGAACTTGTGGGACACTGGTTTAAATTATTTTGTACTTTTTACCACTCACTTTTAGTGTAAAAAACAATTTTTTATTTCTAACAACACTACAATATAATAAAACTAAAATGACTTCCTATAAACTATGTACAACACAAAATTAATAGTGTTGACCAGTTTTGAAGACAAGAAATAGCCTTCTATGTTGGGACACATAAGCAGTGCCATCTTCACTTGCATCAGCAACTGTTGCTAGAACAGCAAACGTGACAAGCAGAAAAAGGGGGGAGATTCCCAATGGTGAAAGAAAACAAAAGAAGTAAAAGGTCAAGGACAAAGTAATAAGAAAAAGATAGGGCACTATGAACGGTAAAATACCAAAGAGAAAAGTTAACATCTAATAAAAGATTTAAAGCACTTGTTTAGTGAATAAAACTAACTATGAATATTAAATTAAAAAATGACAATTAAAAACAAGGCATTAAAAGGCAACTTTTCATAAGAGTCTTAATCTCTTGTTCCTTACTCCTTGGTTTTTTATTGCTGATCCAGCTCCCACGAGTGAAGGTTGCACTGCTTGTGTGTCCTGAAGAAGAAGACTATTTCTTGCCTTCAAAACCTGTCAATACTGATAATTTTCTGTTGTATGCTGATTTTAACAAAGTTATTTTAGTTTTACTATATTAGCAGCAGTTTGAGCTGTACGTATTACACTTTCAATAATAAATGTTAGACACACTGAAGAGAATAATTGAAATAACATTCAATATAAAAATAAAATCATTATAGATGCCATCCATACTTGATCCAATCTCCAAAAGATTTGATTTACTAGAATATTTTGCCTGGTTCTTTTTTTTTTTTTTTTTGGGGGGGGGGGGGGGGACTATCTACATATAGTCAACACATAAGTTATTAGCCATAGTTGCTACTAGTTGACAAAAATTTAGTAGCCAAATTTGTGATTTCTAGATGATTAGTTCCTATCAAATAATTTAAGTTATGTAAAGGATCATTTCAGAATGAAAAGATTAGTCTGATAATCTTGATCGCTTAACAAAAACTTACTATACAAATGAATTTTTACAGGAAATACATAAATTCAGATAGAAAGTATAAGTACAGTAGCCGTCATTTTTAAGAATCAGCTATCTTTAGAATCAAAACAAAAACTCTGTTTTAACATATTAAAACATTCACTTTAAAGAATCAATTTGTCGCTTTTAAGAATCAGTTTTTAAGCTAAAATTTTTTCATTTAATAAGTTTTAGTTTTTGTTAATAAAACTGACTGATAAGCAAAGATGGGTTTGGTTATGTGCTCGAATAAGATTTGTAAAGCTTTAGCTAGTCATTTCATATTTTTTGTAGTAGAAACATCATGTCGCAAAAGAGAAAAACCTTTAGTTTGCTCGAAAAGAAACTTTTGCTCAAAAAATATGTTCTTCCACCATACAGCCAAAGAAAAGTTGCTTCTGCATTAGAAATTACACAGCCAACATTATGTAAAATTCTGAAATGCAGAAAAGAAATTTTGATGGCTCATTGTAATTGTCAAAGGAAAAATAAAAATAAATGAAAAGCAACTGATGTCGAGGAAACATTTTTACAGTGGTTACAAAGATCAAACTGAAGAAGTTCCCTATCAATATTTGTAAGGTTTAGTTTGTAAAGTAATATTTTTGAATACAAAAGTAGATTTACAAATTTATTAATAGTCCTTAGACATATACATATCAATTAAATCCTATAAAACTATGTATTGCAAATACTATTTGCTATAAATGGCACAATTTTGGGTCGCAGCTGCATTAAAACATTTCTGCATTTTAAAATCAACTGCTTTATAAGCAGTTGATTTTTAAATACGAATTACTTTGATTCCTATAGAAACAAAGTAATTCTTATAAAATCAAAGGAAGTGAAATTAATGTAATTCTTATAAAAGGCAACTACTGTGGCTAAAGAGTTAGGCACACATTTTGTCACCTAATCTCTTGAGGGTCTGGTTAAGCCAAACCAACCTAACATAACTAAAGCTTAGCCGAACTCAAAATTTCTTAAATAGCAGACTGAACCATTTTTATAAAGTCTAAATTTTCTAAAATTTCATAGTGTCACATATTTTTAAATATGCCATGTCTGTGTGGCCTAATTTTTCTTTTCAACCTAGATCTATATGGCATAATAATTTCGACATTTGGATATTGCTAGGGAGCTAACCAATGAAGATGACTGTTTTGAAATTTTATATTGTTTTTTTGCCAGATTCTGATAATATACTGTATATTAACTTTTACTGTAACATATACTGTATTATTAACTTCTGCTGTATAATACAGCAAAAGTAAAAAAATGTGAGCCCAGATGGGATATTAAGATTTTTACTTTCTTACACTGTTGCATTAAGAATATATCGCTTTCCTGAAATTTTTCAAATTCAAGATTTCGAAGAAAGCATGTTTTAAGACTTTCTAAATACTTATGAAAAAATAACCACCAGTGATGTGTGAACTTGATAAATGCATGTAGGGTTAAACTAGAATTGGATGGAATTTTCTGCAATTTATATGATTGGAACATAAATTATTAAACATTTATGGTTGTTCTAGCATTATAAGAAACAAAAACATCTGGAACAATGGTCATTAGCATAGTATATGTGGAAAAATGATAGTTTGAACTAGGCTATGGTTGTAAAATTGGCATTGATATATACTGGTGCCCAAAATTACTTTTACATACCTAAAAATAAGTGGTGCAAGTGCTGTGTGCGAAGTATGCTTCCTTGCAAACTTTTACAATTCAGGATTTGATTTTAGTGTTTATTGACTCAAAACAGTTTTTTATGGCTCAAAAGTATCATTTGCAAAGAATCTTTGAGGCGGCAAGTTATCGGCCGTTTAGAGGCTGGGCAGACATTGGAGGAAGTGGTAAATTGTTTCCTTAGTTTTGTGTCATATGCACTCAGATTCAACTTTTCAGGATGAAATTCTTTTAAAAACTTGAATTAATTTTAATTTATCCATTGCAACTGTGCTCACATTTCAGACACAAGTGGTCTATTCCTGGACTTTTGTCTAGATGACTGAGTGCTATTTTCTAAATTCATGAATTTAAAAAATAAATTTTCATGTTTTGGAATTTATAATTATTTCAATACTAAAATGAATTACCTGACATTGCATAGGTCTTAAATAAGTGCCCATTATTTAGATAATACATTTACAAATAACACCACTCAATTTCCAAATTACTTCCTCCTTCTGTTTCAATCCAAATTTCCACACATGCACTTCACAACCAGAAAGCACAATAATAATAATAATAATGAAAGAAATAAAATTGTATCCTTTCTCTAGGAGAAAAGGTGTGGCTTAAACTGTACTGTGAGTTCCAAGGCATTGACAGATATATGTGTACAAATGTCTACTGGTGAGGAAAATATGCATTTCATTAATAGAATCTACAATTACAATTTTCTTGCATTTGCTTGAAAATTCACACACACACACACACACACAAAAATATAATGTAGTAGAAAAAAACATTCTTAGAATATGAAGATATATACACATTTTTGTCAAACTATAGAATTGTACTAATTTTCCTTTTTCAGATGTGGTGAAGAAAATATCTGATAACCTAAAAAATACAAATTTTGATGTATTTAAAAATAGATAAATAAATATGAAGGAATTATTCCATGGATTTGGTTCAAAAATCATTAGTTTGTTAAACATTTTTTTATTTTTCAGATAATGTCAAGATGGAAACTCTATGACAATATTTTCGATTACTAAGGATCCAATTTGTGTGAAAATAGTGTAAAACATAACTAAAAAATTAATTCAAATTTTTTTTAAATCTTTCTCGGATGTATTCGAATCTTAAAGTACCTTTGTACTAAATTTCATCTCTGTCTGAAGCTTTGATTTCCCACTACAGACAACATATGCACATATTCTTTTATTTACAAATGTTTTATGGAAATTTGACTTCAATCAGATGAAAACTCGCTGAGATGGCATTTTTTTTTTTTTAATTTTACTTCAGGGGTAAAGGAACTTTATTTTTCGACTTCAAGTGTTTCTTTTTATTTGTGTTTATTTCAAGCCATCTAAAATTCAAACTTCTTATTCAAACTCAATATTGGTTCTCTAACTTCACAAATTTAAAAGATTATATATTTTTTGTCAACAATCAATGAACCAGATGTTTGTGTATAAGCATGGCAAATTGCAGTACACTTATTTAGGGTGTATCAAAAAAGCTTACTTAGGGCATATTAGAGGTTATTTAGGGCACATTAAAGAAGCTTATTTAGAGCGTATTGCACTTGCATTGTATGATTGGCATGATTGCACATGAAAAATAAAAAAAGAATGCTGGAATGATGTTGGTTCAAAACAGGCAATTTGGAAATTGAGTGGTGTTATCTGTATTTGCATTATTTAAGTAGCTGGTGCTTATTTAGGACCAGAGTAATTCACTCTAATATGGAATATGAATGAGAAAGTCCTATGTATTGTGAAAATGTATGTGGTCTATGTATTGGGGAAATATTAAAAAACTATTTTTTTTTTTATATCAAGGAGCATTTTTTATATCAGAATCAATGAAATTGTGATAATGTTTTAATCGCTAAGGAACCAATTTGTGCACAAAATGGCACTTGAATATTAAATAAACTGAAAAACTACTTTGAATTTAAAAAAAATCTCAATGAGGTGTTTCTACTCAGGAGTTCAGGTACCACTGTACCAAATTCCATGGCCATATATTGTTTACATTTTTCCTCTACAGATGACACAGACATAGATCTAATATACATTCTTTTTTATATTTATGAATTAAAAACTCCAATTTCACAAGCGTACACATATATGTAGTGGACAGCTATTACAAGAAAGCTATCGCAAGTTAACAGCATTTTCATAAAAAGACTGTGCAGGTTATTGAAGATAGCTAGTCAGCTATAAATTAAAAAAGTAGCATAGCAAAAATTTTTAATCCATCTACTAGGGTGCTTTAAAAATTTATTATTAAGATTGACAGTAATGGATAAGGATGCTGGTTTCTAGACAAGCAGGAGTTCTTCACTTAGAGCAGGAATAAGAAGTAGAATGATTTAGCCCATTAGATTAAGAACTTGTTCTGCAGTTAATCACATGACTACAGGCAGAAGAACTGCCACATTTGGCGGATCTATCTATTACTCAGTGTGTTTGGTGATTGGCATCTCTAACATAACAAGAAATACTTGCCTGAAATAAGTGCCTACGAAAATATCTTTTTGGTGTGTATTTTAAGAATCCCCCCCCCCCCCCCCCACAAAAAAAAAATATAGTGCTTGTTAGTATTAAGGTGTGTACAGACGGTCAGTGAATGTTTGTCAAAGATGTCGATTCTCAGAATTGTGTTTGAAGTGCGCTTTGTCCACATGGGCACACATATTTGACGTCTTATGATAATGAGCTAGTTTCCTTTCATATCTAGTAGATGGCGACATGAAACTTATTTAGCACGTTGCAAGTAAATATAGCAGAAATATGTTTAGCTTTTATTTTTACAGAGCCATTTGGTGAATAATTCGGTCGCCAAAACGAACCGTTTGAATAATTTTGTATGTATGAAAATCATTTAAACAAATTTGACTAAAAACCCGTTTCTTTTATTAAAAAATGGCAAAAAAGTGTAAATAGTACATCAAAATATAAGAATTCATAAAAAAAAAGCAATATTATATAGCTTGCTACAATGCAAATCACAAATTTAGATCAGCCAGGCTGTTCAATAGTGAACTTAATACCAAAAACTACACAATAACAAAAAATTAATGAATAGTTATAAATAACAATGAAACGTTATGGATCCTCCTTTTACTTGTATTTCTGTACAATTGTAACAGCAGCATGATAAAACCATTTTAACCTCTTTTAAATAGTTAACTTGACAAATGTCCATTAAAATAACACTGAAATGACAGGAGATTCATGTTATTTAACGATGGAACACCAAATCAAGGATTATAGTAACTCTACTTCGTATCTCTCCTCTAAGGTTAACCAGTATATAAGGTTAACAACTATATCTCCTCTAAAGTTAACCACTATATCTCCTCTAAGGTTAACCACTAAGGTTAACCACTCTACTTCGTATCTCTCCTCTAAGGTTAACCACTATATAAGGTTAACAACTATATCTCCTCTAAAGTTAACCACTATATCTCCTCTAAGGTTAACCACTCTACTTCGTATCTCTCCTCTAAGGTCTCCTCTATTGGTTAACCACTATATGTTTCCATTATCACTAATTTTCTTACTAAAGACTAGGATGATACCAGATGTTAGATTTCTCCTGGAACAATTTTTGAAGTACATATATACTTTTGCAAATTCTTCAAACATGGAAATGGTACTCAAAGAGATTCTTCGTTTATAGTTCTAAAGGCACCAACACTCCCTTTTCCCATGAAATGAATGACAAAAAATAATTTATACCTTTAGAAGAGCTAAAATTCATAGTGAAAAAAATCTGGCTATGAAATCAAAATGGCTGTCATTCTTATTTTCTCATACAACTGCAAAAACAGCATTATTTCCCCCAAATTTTCAAATTCAAGATTTTGACAGATAAGAATGTTTTATAACTTCCTGAACTCATTTCAAATAATTTTGGAAATATGTCTGTCTGTGTGTGTTGATGAGCTGCATAGATGTGATAACTACAACTCACCTTCCTACCTTTACTGAAACTGTTGCAGTGCCACATTAAACATATGGGTCCGTAAGGCCTTCTGAGAAGAATTAAAATGAAAGAGTATGATCCCTGTGGATGACTCCCTCACTGGGTTCCAATCTAAATTGTGTGGTACTTCCTGGCCGTCCAAACAGATACCTTGCACCTTTGGGTAGGTTGGACGGTCTGGGTCGAAGAAGAACTAGAACTCACCAACACACACAGATGAACGTATTCCCCAAATGCACATTTATAAAATTTTATGTATAGATACATTATATGAAGAACACTAAGCATTGAATTATTTTTACACAAATTGAAAATTCTTGGCTTTGACAACTTTATTAGCCAAAACCTGATGATTTGTTTTCTAATAAATGATTTATAAAAATGATTGTTTATTTAACATGATAGAATTTTCTGATGTTTTTTCAAAAATTCATTGAATATGTATGAGCCTTTATGAATTTTTTTTTTCATGTTTCATAGATGACCTACTACATACAAGAATAATTATTTGTATGTGATCCTATTTTGGTCCCATGATGAAATTTATAGCACATATTGATTACTGCACTTTTTTGATTACTGTGTCTCTATATATTATTTTCAGATTTTTAAATTCACAGTTTCTATAAAATTCGTGGTGGAATTTAAATTTTAATGACCTTGAAATGTTAAATTAGCATTACTTCACCATGTTATATAGCATATGGAAACTTACAAAATAACCTTTCAGTAGAGTTATATTTTTTTCTTTATCTTTATTGGAAACCAACTTATACACAATCGAGTACCAAACTACATGAGCATTTTTCTGCTTTTAAAGCATCATAGTTCAAAATGAATTGCTTCAAAAATAAAACAAAAATATATGTGTGCTGATGACTCCACGGTAGAAGTGAAACTTATGTGGGAAAGAGAGTAGCTACTACTATGAATCTTCCTTTAGTTTTAGGGGAAAACATAATCAAATATGAAGTAAATATCACTGTAGTTTATTTGAATTGAACAAGTAAACAGACTACATATATGTTACAACATATAGATGCTCACGCATGTTAAAGCTTAATTCTCATTTTTAGTTAGTTGTCATGCGCCGGTAGGTTCATGAAGTTTAATGGCCAGTTGTTGACAATTGTAAATGTGCTACATTTTTTCAACTTGCTTAATATTATGCAAAATTGTGTTTAAATGTTATATAATAATTTGGAAATTTACAAATATATTACACTTACAGATTTATTATACAGTAGACATAACAACCAATCCTTCTCCCCCATATCTTGAGCTGGCATGTACTTCAACCAATGAGGTATCTCTGATTGTTAGGAAGAAAAACTCCCCTTAATAGATCTACTTTCATACAATCTATTATTTGGCTTTTGAGGTGGAAGAAGTGGATTTAAAAAAATTATGGAAAATTTAAGAGACTGGCAAAATATAAAACTTATTTTTTTCTGATGATAATACAAAGACAAATTCACAAAAATATTTTTAATTTTTCAATGAGTAATACTGTTAATACACATTTATTAATACTATCATTTTTAACATTTAATAATTTTTTGAAACTTATTTTAAGTGTCTTTTTTTTTCTGAAACTAATTATTTTTTAAAAAATTGCTTTTTATAGGCCATTGTCAGTATCCCCATTTTCTTATTTCTTAAAAATTTTTCAAATTTAGATTTTTCATTTATCCATTATCTGATTATTTTAAACATTCACTAATTTTTTTAACCTTGTTTTAAATCTTATCAATGATTTTCATTATAGATCTTTTCAGGTGTTTTATAATATTTGTTTTCCAAGACATCATAAAAATTCATTCACCATGAAACATTCAAATACTTTTGGGGGCAGTTTTAAATTCCTTTCCCCCATAAAATTTTAATTATTCAATTTTTTTCAACTTTGATTTTTTGCCATATAGATTTTTGAATATACCCGACTTTCAACCAAGTTTTTTCAACTGATTTTTTTATTTTTTACTTTTCCAAGCTGATGAAGCATTTATTATTATTTATTCCTCTTTTATTCTTAAGAAGACCGGCCACTAATTTTTCTGTAATTTAAGGGGTAAGTTTAGCAATGATTTTCAGTGATTTTTTATAAATTTATATTTTTATTTTTATCTTTTAATCATTCACTCTAACTTTCCAATAACGGTAATTGTGATATTTCGGTTCTTTTTCCCATTATATTATCGGAGGCACTTTACTTTAACAGCAACTTTTTTTTTTTTTTAATTTCCCTAAGATGTTTATTTCATAACAAATAAATTATTTATTCTTTTGAAGAAACTTGATTTTTTTAATATTTTGATGTTTCCAAATGTAAAAAATATCATTTTGTATTGCTAAAAACATCCCATTTTATTGAATTCAAATTTTCTGATCAACAGAGGGAAGGGCGTGAACCAGTGACGTAGCATCCATAGAAGCTAAAAAGCTAAGCCTGCCCTGTTTAAAATCCAATTTAAAGAGACTTTTATTTATTATAATTTTTAAAATAACTCTGCGAATATATACGTCTTTTTTTTTTTAAATGTTACACTTTACTTGCTTAAAGTAATACGTTTCAAAGTATTTTTTCCATTAAAACGCATCTAGAAGCTGAATACCTTTTACGGTGTATTGGAAAAAACATGGTTGTAAAACTGCCCAACAGTTAAACTCCTCCCTGACTGATAAGAAAGAATTAGAAGCTAGCTTCCAGAAAGGTGTCGCTATTGTTTCCCTCATTTTCAACTCTTTGTAAACAGCTTAACTTAAGACAATGGATATGGGATGTGATGTTTCATCAATGACGGATAGATGAGGGTTGGGAGAACGTTGGGAAAGAAAATTTCCTGGGCAAGACTAATGGATCCACTATATTGGGTCAAACATGGTTGTATTAATTAATCTTTGCAGAGAAAAATTATATGTACTAAAAAATATGAGGCATTTTCTATGAATAACATTACATTAACCTAACTTTAAACAATATCAAGACGAAGAAATACACTAATAATGACTACAATTAAACTTTAGTAGTTTACACAGCAACAATGTGGCAAAGCATCCGTTTGCATATTTAAGAATTTTAGAAAGAATAAATCTGATTTCCCTTTAAAAATGACGTTAACAAGAAACTCAGTTACACAGAAGTGATTGATAATTTTCTAGCAGATTTATAGCATATTATAGTTAAAATATTTTTAAATTTTTATAGTATTTGTAAATCATTAATATACAAAATTGTTTAAGGACATTGTTGACTGCAATGATGTTCAAAACTTACGTTCCAAATATATTTCTCACCAATTTTCAGTGCACTCTTTTGAATTGCTTAATTTTGTTAGTTCTATCTGTTTATATTTACGAAACTGATATATTTTTTCTATCACTTGCTAATAATATTTTAATATATTTCTACTTCATACATAGATACCCATAAAACTTTTTCTAAAGGTGGTAGTGGTGGTGCACTCAAGCATGTAACGTACATTGACTAACTTGATGCTCACTTTTGTTATATCGAATGCACAAGGAGGAGTGTGATCCCCCTTGACCTTCCCTATGGGCGACCATGTCTTTATATTTAATAAAATGATTGTAAAAGTTCATCTAATTTAGAAATAAGAAAACATTTAAAATGTTATATCTTGTATGTATTCCTCTTACATAAGTAATATATTTTAAAATTTCATGCATTTCATCCATTCTTTGCATTTTTATATAAAATTATTTTATTTTACTTACAAATAAATAAAACTTATGAAAATGTGAATTTTAATATAAATTTCAATTGTAATACCAAAACTTCTGCCAATCGTTCAGCCTCCCTAATAAAAATCTTCAGTGCAAAAATCTCATGGGCAGTTTACTGGCGTGAACTGTCCTTGACCATAGGAAAGTTGAAAATGAAACAGATTTAATGAATTGATAATAATTGTTAACAGTTGGCACTTCTGAAAATAACTAAGCTGTAAGCATTTTAGATGTCCATACAATTTTAATTTTTTACATCATCGATAGAGATTAGTAACTTAAAACAGGGTATAATCTATGAAAGGTAATCTGAAATTTCTATGAGTGAGAAACAGTCATGCACCAAGACTTTAAAAAATGTGAAATTCTAGTAACCTAGCTTTAAAATTAATAGAAAGTATGTTTAGAATAGTAGCCTTCAAATGTATAATATCAATGTACAATAATAGCAAATATATAATATCAATGTACCAAGCATTCCAATTGGGTTCATTTCTCTTAGCCAAATCTAGTATCTTACGCACATGCATAATATCCAATCAACACTGTTTATAAAAACAGAGTGTTGATTGGATATTATGCATGTGCGTATAGTTGCTGCAAATTTTTAGAAATTAGTCATTTTATTATGCATTGTATTTTGTATATTTGCTTGTATTATATGATGTTTTATTATTTGCTCATAATAAATGTAATGAAAATACATAAATATTTTATTATGTATACATGTATATTTTGTCTTTTCAAAATGGGTCTCTAAACAATTTCATATAAACTTTAAACATGGAGGTCACGTTCAACATGTAAGCAGCAGATAAACTTTCAAACTCTCAATCTCTGTTGCAGATCTCCTAGATACATCCTGCTATAGGGTATTTGTAATGAAATCCTTTTATCAAACATCTCAAACAGAAAATTTATTTTTAGTATGTATTTGTAAATATTGATTAAATTCATACTTATGATTTTATTGCTGTGTGTGCTCGTATATGAGAATTTAAATATGCCTCACTAGCAAAAGCCTTCTGACAAAAATCACATACATATTTCTCACCAGTATGTTTTCGTAAATGAGATTTTAAACATGATAATTTAACAAAACTTTTTTGACAAAAGTCACACACAAATGGTTTCTCTCCTTTATGTAATAGTAAATGATCATTTAAACATCTCTTTGTGGTGAAATCTTTTAGACAAACATCACATACAAATAGTTTCTTTTTTATTTGCCCCTGTAAATGAGACTTTGCATGTCTTTGTAAATTAGACTTTAAAGTAAATCCCTTTTGGCAAATATCACACATAAATGGTTTCTCTCCTTTATGTAATAGTAAATGAGAATTTAAACCTACCTTTGTTGTGAAATTCTTTTGACAAATATCACATACAAATTGTTTCTTTCTTATTTGTTTTTGTAAATGAGTCATTGTATGTCTTCGTAAATTAGACTTTAAAGTGAATTCCCTTTGACAGAAATCACACACATAAGGTTTCTCTCCAGTATGGTGTCGTAAATGCATCTTTAAAGCTGCATTTTTTGTGAAACTCTTTTGACAAAAATCACACATAAATGGTTTCTCTCCTGTATGCAAAAATAAATGATGCTTAAAACCTAGCTTTGAAGTTAAAACCTTTGGACAAACATCACATGCAAATAGTTTTCTTTTTGCATGTACCCGTAAATGAGAATTTAAACTAGACTTAAAAGGGAATCTTTTTTGACAAAAATTGCACTCAAATGGTTTTTGTCCTGAATGCATTTGTTTATGGCTATTTAAACTAGATATACATCTGAAATTTTTTTGGCAGACATCGCATACAAAAGGTTTCTCTACAGAATGTGTTTTTAAGTGTTGATTTAAACGAGACTTTGTAGAAAACAATTTAGAACAGTGAATACACAAAACTCTTTTTTCATGTGTTCTTAAATGTTGCTTTAAACGACCCTTTGAAGAAAATGCCTTTTGGCATTGAACACACAAAAATGATTTTTCTTCATAATATTTTTGTAAATTACTCTTTAAATTAACCTTTGCATTGGAATTTGTGTGAAAATCATCATTTTGTATAGCATGCTCACCATAATGAACAACTAAACTAGCCCTCCATGAAAACTTTGCTTTGCATATATCACAAATAAATGTTTTTTTTGTATTATGAATATGATTATGAATATTGAAAGAACATATTGACGGAAAACTTATTTCACATAAATCACATGTGTATAGTTCTTTACATGAGTGCTTAGATTGATGAATAATCAAAATTGTTTTCCTTGAAAATTCTCTTTGGCATATTTTACAAGCATATAATTTCTTTTGTGTATGTGCATGACGTAAATGACGAGTAAAACTGTACTTAATGAAGAAACTCTTTTGACAAATGTTACAAAAAAATGGTTTTTTTTCACTATGTAAATGTAAATGATAATTCAGACTTATCTTGTACGTAAATGCTGCTGGGCAGAATTCACAAACATAGGGAGTTTTGTATACATGCTGACGATATCTGATGGTTTTACTAATTGTATTGACATCCATTTGGCAAACTTCACTTGAAAAGACAGTTGGTGTAGTGTTAGCGATACAATTATTTAAATGACAAAGCCTGAGTATCTATTGAGCATGCAAATACACTCATGTACAATCCTCTAACAAGAAATTATGATCACTGAGAATAACATCAGGTACTTAAAAACTCTAACAATGCAGCCTTGACTGTAGATTTCTAATTATTAGTATATTTCTTCTAGCAATGAAAAATTAAGACAGTAATTAACAGATTAATTATGATGCTTATGATTTAGGAGTCTCACAAATTGGGGATTCCCAGAAACCTATATTTCTCATTAAAAGTTGTGCTCTACACAGTCTCACCATGATAACTTGCGACCATGTCAATATAGTTTTGCTTTATTTTATTCGACAGTTTAATAAACAATTAGTACTTAACTACATATGACAGCATCATATTTAGATACTTTTTGGAGACTAATCTAACAACTAAAAATTGGAGACCATTTACAAATTGTCCTGGACTCGACTTCATAGCAGGAATACATCAAATAAAATAAAATTACAGATAATGTTATAAAGATTTTAATAAGTTCATATCCCGAAATTCTTATAAGGCTATATTTTGAACATTAATGAATAAGTAATTCTATTCTAATTCTTAGAGATGAAAAAAAAATTAACACTGATTGCATTTTTAAAAATGTATTTTCAATACAAATGAAACTAGTTAAAATGAAATTTTTTTTTCAAACTCAAATGCATTTATTTTAAAACAATTTAATTTTCAAAATATACACCAGATGGCGATACCATTAGAAAACTCTCAGTGTCTCTAGAAAAGTAATGGCTCTAGTGGCCACTCCTACTCTCAACCCTTCATGGTTGCGCCTGTTCCAAAAACGTACGCGCTATACCCCCCTGCTGTGAGGCCGGTTCTTCGCTATTGGTTAAGTTAAATGACGTCATGGGCGGAGCCTAGTATACACTTTGAAGTTTGACAGTTTAAGACAAAATCTGTCGTCTTCGAGATTATACGTGTTTACATTTTCCTTACATACATTTCGTCATGTATTTTACTTCATACACACATATTTATTTGCTTTTGATATGATTTTAAACTAAAGAATTAAATAAAATATATTATTATTATTACGACTTGATCAATGATAAAAATGCTTCATTTACGGGAAAAAAATTATATACAGCATACAGTTTAAAATGCTTGTGTTATATGTATTATGTTTATTAAAGGCACCTTATGCCCATTTTATATTGTATTCCGTACGTGTATCGCAACTTTTTAATCCTATTTTCATTGATGACTTATAGCACTTGAGGCAATTTGTTTTATTTTATTAATGTTTTAACTTCAAAAAAGCAAGTTACCTATCCAAAACAAAATATATAACTGTTTAAATATGGGTTACTATAACCTTTTTTGAAGTCGGTTTCAAATATTTATGCAAGTTTGTAAACAAAACTATGTGTTTGATTTAAAAGAAAAAGCCATACAATGGAATATTTTGGACAAAAAATGTGGAAATTATTCTAAAAAATTAATCTGAAATTAATAAACATGCAGGCTTACAATGTAATCCTGGGTAAAATATTTAGTGTAGAGGGTGGGTAATCCATCCCACGCTATATACCCAGTGATGTGCTAATAATTTTCTATGCTAAAAATTTTTAATAACTGATATGCTTCGAAAATTATATATATATCAATTATTTGCTGTTCCCATTAAATTCTAAACAAATAGATATGCATATTGGTTTCTTTACCATTTGAATAGGTGTGAGTAATGCTATGCCACTGTCACTAACCGAAAGATAACAAAGTGGCAAAACCAAAAGAATGACATACCTATATTTTTATAAAACTGCGTCAATGGATTTACAATTAAAGTACTTCAATACACCTTCTTCTGGATTTTGAGGAAGTTTTTACACACATTAACAATTACAATATGATTTGTGTCTTGATTTAGTGTAATTAAAAAAAAAAAATAGATTTTTTCCTGTAGTTGGGGGGGGGGGAGGTATCTTTAACCAGGTAAGTCCATCCGTCACAACCAATGCATACTTTTAAATATATAACTTAATTTCTTGGCATTCTTTATTAAACTTTTATTTACTTCAAACATTTTTAATGTAACAACTGATACTTGAACATTGAAAATTTTGACAATCAGTATGTACATACTGACTCTAGTTCTTTAATGCTCGCTCCTTGTTTCTATGTGAATAAAAGATACCAATAGATCAAAATAAATAAACTGCTGCTTTTGAGAATATAAATTTGTAATACTTTCTTGAAGAATCTGATTTGTCACCTAATTTTTTTATGCCTGGTTTCTTTACAGAAGTATTAAAAAGTTATATACCAATAGAATAGATGCTATGGATTTGAATTGATATCACTAGAAATAAACAAGCTAGTTGAGATTTGCACTCTAACTTAGTGTGTTACCTGAAAAATTTGACTTTTAGAGGAATAGCTTTTTTTTTTACATTAATTCAAATTTCATGTTAACTACTTTATATGTAACAAATAAATAGGTATATAATAGAATATATAATATGCACTGATAGTGCCTAGCCTACAGTTTGTGCTAACTGATATTTCACATAAAGTGGTTTCAACTTTTCTTAGACAGCAAAACCCTCATATAATTCCATATTTTAATATCAGAACATTCTAAATTGATATTTTGTCTCTATGATAACCATCTACGTAATATATGTACACGTAATAGGTGAATAGAAACAAATATGAGTAAATAGATACAGCTTTCCGAGTTAGTGCATTCAAGTTAGTTTTAAATGCCTGAAATATAGCTAAAATACTTGTTCATCAAAGACGTCATGTGAAATATATTAGCTGCAGCCCCAATTTCAACTTCAAAATAGATCTGCTATTTATCTTGCTCATATGTGTTTCTCCAGTCATAATATTTTTTATGAAAATAACTTGATAAAACTGTTTTGCTCTTACAGTTTTGCAACATTCTAATATATCAATTTGTGAATAGGATATATTGGAGAAGACACTCCTATTGCAGATACTAGCATCCATGGACTAGTTTGTCACTTATTATATGCTCGTCATCATGAAATAGTCAAAATTTGCAGTGGTAGCATGAAAGTTAGCATGCACCACAATTTTTTAGAATTTCTATGCGAACTAACATTTTCAGTTCTTCCATGTGGCCGGCTCAAAATTCATATACAATTTTGCTCAAGCCACATGAAGCTGCAAAGGCAAAGTTTATAAGCACAAAGCCCATCTATAAGAGGCATTCTAAAAAATATGGGTGATATTCCTATTACACAGATACCAGCATGAGCATTCTTGGACTAGTTTCATGCTTATTTATTATGCATTTGTCAATATAGAATATCTGATATCTATAATGGTAACAAGAAACTTAATGTAGATCCAGGTATGGGTCATTGTGGCAGTTACCCCCCCCCCCCCCCTTTTTCAGATATATGTGTCATTTCTTGTGATTCTATAGATTCAATTATAAAAGTTTATTGCAATGTCATAAATCCCAAAATGGCATAAAATTCATTTTATCAGGCTAGTTTGCTTCATTTTATGATTAATCAAAAAAAAATTATCAGTTTCGATAACTATTTACTGATATACTACAAAAACAAATGTTCAATAAAAGAAACGTGTCGAAGTAAATCCCTTTTTATTTCTGCCTGAATCTGCCCTTGTAATGTACTAACCGTAAACTTTGCAACTACCTTTTAAATTTGGTTAACTGTACTCACGATTCATTGAATGATGATCAATTTACAAGGACCTAATTAACCTTCAGCTTTCTATAAGAAATTCGGATTGGCTAGACATGGATTAACATAAACACTATGTAATAAAAATTATAATGTTTTAAATTTGATTAAGTAGGTATTAGTCAATCAGGTTCAGTTGATTAAATATTTATAATTTTTCAAGATATTGTTCACCGGATGAACTAAAATATGTTTTTTAGGTAATGCATATGGTTATCTTATTTGTACTGATTTTTTCCCATCAGTAGTACAGATAATAGAATTTTGATGCATAAAAGTAAATTCCTGCCTTAGAGTAAAGGTAATAATAAATTTCAAAAGTAAATAAAAACATTCCATTTAATAAACTAATATCTATATATTGCAATTGTAACTGTAGACGAAGAAATTGAAAAGCAGATTTAGTTTTAGCTAGAATCATTGTATTATTAGAAAGAAATTGTATATATAGCTTGATTCAGTACTATCTTATTATAGTGGCTCCTATAAATCCGATTGAGCCAAGGTCGCAGTTAAGATTTCGCCAAGGTTTTCATTAACGAAAAAGCAATATTACAATAATATAAACACGTGCTGTTTCTTTAGGACTGCAAACGTTTGGTGAGATTTTACAACCTACCTTGGCGATAAATCTGGGACGCTTGGTGATTCATTCTCGGGGGCTGTTATAATAAGGAAGTACCCTTGATTCTTTAAAATTATAGAAATATATTTAAGAAATATTTTTTGTCTCTACACACCAATAGCATTACCAAGTAGGGAAATCATATGCCCTAGAAACCCATTTAAGTTCAGAGAAATTATATTTAGCGAAATGGGAAGCAAACTGTTTGGTTACCAATTTAACTCCCCCCCCCCCCCTCCTCTTCCTCAAAAAAAGAATTGCCTGGGGATGCTATGCTACTGTTACACACATAATACTAACGTTAAAGGAAAATATTGTAATATGATCAAATATTTGAACTATCAATGAATTTACATGTTTTTGTTTTAAATATTCTTATTTTCGAATTGAATGCTTTTGAGATAAGCATGTGTACTTTTGTAATCACTGATATCACTGATATCTCACAAATGATTCAAAAGTTAGTACTAATTTTCTACTACTCAATTGAATTATCATCAGGTAATGAAATATGGATAGTTATATTTTAATTTCAATATTTGTATAAAATTCATAATTTGTTGTCAAATCAAAACAAATTTTAATTTTATTTACATGAAAATGTTTCAAATATTTTGTTAAATCTTATATAGTCCAATTTCCTATTCTAATCAGTCAATATTAAATTTCAAATATTTGAAATACAGTACATACATCATTTATATGCATTTTTACATAGCTCGTGTCAAACATTCCTAACCAGTGACATTAATTTCAATTACATATTTTCACAGGTATACGCTTTATTTCACTGGTCCCTAGAGTAGTGTATAAATAGTGCTTTACTATAGTTAAAAATATGCATTTTCTGTTTAACAGTACAATCTGTTTGAACAACTTTAACTGCATAATAATAATGTTGCATGATATTACCTAATTTCAATTTATAACATGTTTATAAAGAAGGAGTTTATCCAACAGATATTTTAAATCAACTTACTGAATGCTGTTTTTGAAAATAATAGACAGTAGTTACTAATTTAATTTTATATGAAGATGGATTTGATATCCTAGGATGCATGAATAGATGCAAATTGACTTACCTAGTTAATAATGATGTTATCAGATTTATCCTGATGTAATGAGATATAATGAAGCTGAAAATACATATACCAGTTAAAAGTTTGACTAGTTATCACTGCGTCCAACCGATGCTAAAGTATTTCGTTAAGATTAGATAGTAATATATTATCTAAATCGAATTATAGTTGTTGAAGTAATAAAGATATTGAAATTAATATTTGTTTCAAATAAATAATTTTGGGTTTAGAAATTAATAATATTTTGACTAAATGTTTCAAACTGAAATTATTCAAGAGATTGAAAAATAAAATTTCAGGTTTTATATTTCGGATGTGTTATACAGAATAGCAAGTGTAAAGAGGATTTTAATTGAATTAACGTTGAGTTAAATTCAAAATGTTCTGAAAAATTTGAATGATGTATCAATACATGCCTTTTAAATTTGAATATCAAAATTTTGTATGTTCAAAATTCAAAGTGTAATACACATGTAATTGTTACATGCCTTTTAAATTTGAATATCAAAATTTTGTATGTTCAAAATTCAAAGGATAATACACATGTAATTGTTATTAAACATTTCCAAAGTTTAAATATTGGTTGTTAAATTTTAAACCTAATTTGAAATAAACATGTTTAAGAGTTAAAATGCCCATCGAAATCAGGAGGTTATAAGAAACAACAACGAGTTAAAATGTAAATAATTTTATCTCGAACACCAAATGAATTCTAAATGCACAATAAATGTATATTATGTTAGTGTGAACTGCGAAGAATAATAGCATTTGAAACCATAATCTTCCATAATAGCTTACTGGCTGTTAAAAATTTGGCAGCTCATTACTGGGTACAGATCAAACTTCAAAGTGTTTCATAAACATTAGATAATGGCTATTAGTGTTTACTTTCTTCAGAATGTTACTTAATATCAATAAAATCTCAAAATCAACACCCATACAATTGAAATGAAACTTCATATATATGCTATTTAAATTACAACTTTGTATATACATATAGAATATATATTAATGTTATTAGTAATTTCATTAATTTGTATAACATCTTTACACTCTTATACTAGCCGGTCGTCCATTTTGTTGCTCCAAGTCCTCTGGACGAGCCGGACGGCCTGGGGCTTTCACACTCTTATACTATAACACACTACTATTATAAACAAATGAACTATGAATCACATTAAAAAATATATTGCTGTCTTCTACACAAATTTAATTAGCTTAGAAGGAAATAAATCAAAGTTTCTCCTTTAATTTAACTGATGCAACAATAAAAACATCTGACCACTTAAGTTATTTAAACAGGCCAGGTGAAATATTGCAGTACAAGTTTTGATATATTCATATTTGGTCGGCGATCTTCTATCTAACATTAGGTACTATAAAAAATAAGTTAGAAAATCATTCAATCGTTTGATATATTCATATTTGGTCGGCGATCTTCTATCTAACATTAGGTACTATAAAAAATAAGTTAGAAAATCATTCAATCGGATTATTACAGATGTATAAGGTATAACATCCCAGTGTCAGCATTTTACTCGCAAAAATTGTAATAAATATATCGTATACTACTTACCTAAATTTAAGAAATTTTTGTTATTTTACAAACGTGTATATATCTCCATATATTGTTACACAACGTTATATCTTTGCACTATTTCTTTCTATCATAATTTTCTTCCCGATTTAATAGCAAACATTTTTTTCCATGTATAATCTCGAACACAGAATACCATATTATATATTAATATGTGATCTGGAAGACAACTTCAAAGTGTATACTAGGCTCCGCCCATGACGTCATCTAACTTAGCCAATAGCGAAGAATCGACCTCACAGCAGGGGGTATAGCGCGTACGTTTTCGGAACATGCCATGGTTGCCGAGCCGGTAAAATTTTTTTATCTTCCGTGAATCTTCGGATTGAATCATTTCTTGAATGATTCACTCACTTTGTTTTGACAGTAAGCAGACCGATGATGGTGGTTGATGTCAGATTATGGATTCTGTAATACTTCCGGAAAAAAATCTGCTGAGACTGGACAAAATATAGTCTGAGTGCAGCAGAAAAAGTGTACAGTACAGTGACTTATGCCATGGGCACTATTTCTTTTCGTTCGATTTATTAAGATATTACTTGCTTTGTTTTTAAGAAATTGAGAAAATGTCACTGTTCCTGTTAATAAAATTTATAACTGACAGAAAATCCTAGTTAATTACATTCCTTGAATATGTAACGTACTGAATGACATTCATTGCGAACAGTATTGAATAAAAGCCCTCATGTAACCATAATTTCCAAAATATGATATAAAAAACGTTTGAATGTTAATTTTTTTTAGTTTACATAACTGTGTGTGTTAACCTGTTAAAGAATGTAGAATGCATAATTGACACGATTTATGGACAGTTCTTCAAAATAATTTTATTAATATTGTTTAACAGTACTTGGCTGTAAAATTAATCGCATTGAGCAAAAAAAAATGCATTACAGCCCTAATTAATAAACAAACTCTCCTATATATAGGGTGAAGTGTTTTATCAAATTAGCTTTTGATATTATAAATATAGAAGTTCATGGCTCAAGAATTTAGGCTTAAAAACTGCTTTTATTATTAGATGCTTTATTTATAACATTTTTAAGTATTTACTTCTTAATTTTCAGAAATTTATTTTGATGGTATGTGCTAGTCTTTTTATTATTTTGGTTTTATAGATATTGAAGACTATTATCCGAACAATTATTGTCCCCAAAAGCACTTATGGAAAATCCTAAAAATCATCAAACAATTGAAAAACGTCATGTTACAAAGAAAACTTATGTTTGTGATAAATGTCATATTACATTTACTCATAAATGTGTTTTCGACAGACATTATCGCATACATACTGGAGAACTATTTAAGTGTAATATATGCTTGAAAGGATTTACTCAAAAATCTAGATTAACCGACCATTACGTTATACATACTGGAGAAAGACCATTTCCTTGCCCGTTATGTGATAAAGCATTTACTCAAAAAAGTGCAATGAAAGAACACTATCGTATACATACAGGAGAGAAACCTTTTGTTTGTAACATATGCCAAAAAGCATTTACCAGAAAAGGTGATATGGAAAGGCATATTCCTACACATGCTGTAGAAAAACCATATGTCTGTGATATATGTCAAAAACCATATGTAACAAAATATGGTTTGAAACTTCACTATCATAGCCATACTGGAGAAAAACCACATGCCTGTGATATCTGCAAAAAAGCATTTGTTAGAAAACACCATTTGGATGAACATTATCTTCTGCATTCACATGAGAAGCCCTTTGTGTGTGATATTTGCAATATATCCTATAGATTAAAAGTAAGTTTTAAAAAACATTATCTTACCCATACTGGGAAGAAAACATTTCATTGTGAAGTGTGTAAAAGGGTATTTACTCAGAAGAAAAGTTTAAATGATCACTGTTGTACACCTATTGAATAATAAAATCCATATACTAATTATGTTATGTGGCAATACTTTCATATTACTTTCCCTACATACATAGTATAATGTATAGAGGAAGCACTGTAATGAGATTGAAAGTTTGAATTCGATGATAGAGTATGTTTCAAGCATCCCTGAACTTAAATATTTGAGTGTGTATGTTAGTGTCTACAGGACTGCCCATACAAATTGTGAGCACAAACATTTATTACAGGCCCCTATCCATATTTGATTTTCCCCTTCTTTGTAAATATTTCATGTCTTCTCTATCTTAATAGAAAATTAGAGAAAAGTTTAGTACCCTCCACTCAAGTTGTGTCTATTACCCCCATGGGTGGCCCTGGTATGTATGTTTGTGTGTATTTATGAGTCTGTAGAAGCAGTATCTTTTGAATGAATGGAAAGTCTTGAAGGAAATTTAGTACAAATATTACAATTCTAGAATCCTATTCATTGTTTGGAAACCCTCCCAAATTTTGAAAAAATAATTATTACTATCGGTGAATATTAGAACCCTATTGATAATAAAATACAATCGAATGTTCAAAAAACCTTCCATTCACACCCCCAATTTTTGAATGATACTTTGTAAAAAATTATTAAAATATCAAGAGCTTTAAAAATGTTAAATAAATAATAATTTCATACATAATTTATCATTAGAAAACAAATTGCCACTAACTTTAGAATGTTGGCATAGCATGAACCATTCTTGAGATATAGCACATTTTAGAAAAATTTATTGAAAAAGTTACATAAAATTAAAAATGTAGTAAGTATCGTTAAATAGGCTGACTTTTAGCAACTAAATTGGTGAAATATCATCAACTTGATAACTTATTGAAATTGTCACCAATTGATTAAAATTCATTACCATAGAAAAGGAAGTTCAAATTTTTTATAATTCCTGTCACTTTGGAAGAATTATCCTTAATTCAAAATATAGTATATTTCACTATTAATTATGTTTCGTAAGTACAGTAAAACCTCGATAAGTCGTCACTCAAGGGTCCAAGAAATTTCGACAACTTAAGCGGAGCTGAATAACCAGTGTAACCAAAGTACTGAATATGCATTAATGTAATGATCATTTAAATTTTTAATTTATGGTGATATTCTTAACAATTATATAAATTAATAGATAGAAGTACTGATAAATTATGTAAATGATTAAAAGAATTGCCTCTTTTAAGGTTTATTTGAACATAATTCAAGCTTTAATACCCTAATTTTACATACCTACTATGATATCAAGTACTTGTCTAAATTTGACTGAAACACACTTGTCAAAATTACTTTCTTCTCTCAAAAATTTAGAGCTCTGATTCCTGTGGCGGCTCGTGCCTAGAGGTCACAATCCATACGACTTCCTCATAAAAAGCCCCTACATTATTATTTTTTTTTATATAAATGTATTAAAAATTTTTGTAAAAACATTTTGCATAATTTTTTAAAACACTTTTCCACAAAATTGTAGTGCTGCCATCTTATAACACATTCAGCAACTAAAATCGTCAATATAGTTGCTGAATGCGTCATAAGATGGCAGCACTACAAGAATATTCTACACTGTGGTGTTGTAATAGGGCCATGAATTCAGAGCGACCCAGATAGAATGAAGATACATAGTTTCAAATACTATTATGAGTTTGAATGAACGAATATGAACATTGGCTATTTTCAAAATATTGCGTGCCGCTTATCATTGAGCAGCCGTCACCAGAAAATAAGTCAATTTATCGTGGGTCTTCTAGAAATGGCATTATTTTGGTATTGACGGATTCTGTTGTTTTCCAATATAGTTTTGGTATTTTTAAATAAATCCTTGAATAAAATGACCGTTTATACAAGAATAACTTAGTTTATTTTTAAAGTTACATAAGTAATTACATAGTTTATATTTTTAAAATATAAAAGTTCATATATAATTAATAAAAAAATCATATATAATTGATAAAAAGTTGTTACATTCTCTACATTTATGTATATAAAGGGAAAGTGTGACAGGTTGAATGGTTAAATTTGTCTTTTTGACGGATTTAAATATTGAAAACATTCTTCAACTCAAATTTAACATGATCTACGTGTGTAAATGGCTGTTTATGCATGTAAGAATCTGTGGACACTATATCCAAATAATGAATGGGGCAATTGACCAACATTTTGTACGATTATATTGCCTATGAAGTATGAAATGCTATTTACTTTTAGCGAGTACAAATATACAGAACGCACACATATTTACGTTTCTTTAATATAAAATAAATAAATAACAGTCATTCATGTAAAATATTTTGATAATCAAAGTACATGATCATTTTATGAAAACTATTGTTCAATATAAAACGTTTTTTTTTTAATATAAAATAAATAACTGTCGGTCAATCATATAAAATCTTTTGATAATCGATATACATGATCATTTTATGAAAAATATTTTATAATCATCAGAAATTAAATTATACAGTAATTTTATTATCAAATTTATTGACAATGAATACCGATTTTAAAACTCTGGCATGCCCCGATTTTGAAATGTTGGTAGTTAATTCATGAAACGACTTATATAATAAACTTTACATGTAAAAATGGCAAATTAAATCAATCAACTCTTTTCTCATGCAGCATTTTCACATTATAGCACATTTGGAAATGTTGAATAGCGATGCCATCAATGTAGCCAAAAATAGCAAACACCAATCAAAGTAATACAAAGTCAATATAACCTTTTTAACACTTTACAACAAAGTTGAAGAGTGTTTATGACTTTGTTCATTCTGTCTGTCTGCCCGTTAGCACGATAACTGCCGTAAAAATGACTTTATCAAAATGAAATTTTAGTATGTTTTTCAGACGGTCTGTGGGACCTATGGGAATATAAATAAATAATATCACCCAATTAGTTTTTTATTGAACCCGGGTTGAAAAAATGAAATACATTGAACCCTATGGGACCTAATTTTTCAAACATTTTTTAAGTAAATTTAAAATTCACGAATTGTTTCGAAATTTTTAGGAAATATTCACATTATCCCATAGAATATATATAAAAAAAATTCAGTAAAATATGTTAAGTAGTTTTTTAATTAAAAATTATTTAATATAGGGATAAAAACAAATTCAATTAAATTCTGACTTTGGGATATCCTCCAGAAAGAAAAGAGAGATATATTATATAATAAATATCTTTCCAAGTGTTTAATCATTTTGCATATGAGAGAGGCTTCACATTTTAAAATAAATTTGGTAATTAACAATTTTTCATTTTTTTTAAATTTTATATAACTCTTCACGATATACTTATTTGATGGCATTTTTAATGCACTTTCCTACGTCCAGTTAAAATTTGGTACACAGCTTAAATTTGTTGAACATTTTATTCGACAAAAATTTGATGGATCTTTAAATATAGATCATACATTTTTCTCGAAATGGCCTGAAAATAATCCCCGTTCACTTCTATAAATCATTGTTGTAATATTGTTAAAAATTCTGATGTGGTCAGCACACGTCTTTCCCTGCAGACTCATATTCGTTCTCTTTACTTCTTAAATAATAATTTGAGTTTATCTGCACAAAATAACAACCATAAGTATTTTAAATGACATTGAATTTACACGTTAAATTTAAATTTGGTGCTCATTTGATAGCTGTACTTATTGCCAAAGGTGGCGTAGCGAAAACGCGAAAAAACTAGAATATCTGAAGAACGGCTAGTCCTAAAATAATGGGGTTAGTCTTATTCTTTTTGTTGTCAAAAATCACGTATAAAATAGGAATTTAATTGATATTATCGAGCACACGTAGTCTTTTATTTTTATATATAACGATTTTTGCGGGCCATTTCGCAAAAATAGCTCGTTCCTTTTTCCCGAATCGTACTAGAGTAATCTACAAATTATTTATATACAAAATTCTGTTAAATTTGGTATATAAATCACTTGTAGGTTATTGAAATATTATACACCAAATTTTGTTAAATTTGTTCCATTAGTTTTTAGCTAGAGTGGATAAAGGCAATTTCTGCGGCCATTTCGCAAAGAAGGCAGGTTCTTTTATTACGAATCGTACTATAATCTAATGAACATCAGGATTTCCCACAAAAAACATACCTACCAAATTGTATGAAATTCGGTCCATTAGTTTTTCAATTAGAGTGGATGTAATATCCTCACAGACACACAGAAACATACACAGATACACCCTTACACACACAGACGTCTTCCAAAAAATAGTATTTTCGTGTTCTAGAAGTCCCAAAACGTGTAGATCCTTTGAAAATTCGAGTTCCGATCTTCGGCACGATTCTAATACTTTGAGTACATACACATACACACATATATTATCTGTGTATTATCTGTGTATCTAAATTCCGTGCCTATGCAATTACAATAGTTGTGATTTTAAATGATCCCTAAACTTTTATTATTTCTTCAACGAAGCCTAATTTTAACATATGCAGAATGCAAATACGAGTATCTCAAGCGATTGTAAGATGAATTACATAAGAATTGCTGAATTTTTTTCACACAAAATTATTTAGCTCTGGAGTCTGGAATACATGTTATATGAATGAAATATTCATTGATTTTGCATAAAGAATCAGATGATTTATATTTCGATACAGTTTTAAATATTTAAGTATAATAAATTACCGTAGTTCTGTGATAATGTAAAAGATATCACCACTTAATGTATCACATTTTAGAAATTTTTAAATGAAATTACATTTCAGTTGGAAAGTGTTTCATAATCAATGCTTATGCATGATTGATCTTTCTTGTTATATATTTGTTGTAAGTGCACATAAATGAGTGCTATTATTAAGTTTATTAAGGCGTTGATAACAAAAGAACCAAATTTTAATATATGTGCGATTGATTTAACATTGTTCAAAGCTTTTTACACGTGACTATTAGATTGTTACAGAAATTAACTAACCTTGAAATGAAATATATTTATATGCGGCCTACATCATATGTTTTTGACTCTTGAATGTAAAAAATTGCGAAGAACAGTAAATATTTCATAGATGTCTATAAATCTAAAAAGGTTCAACATTTCTTTTTTAGCGCAGCGCGATATTCAACTATTAAATCTTTAAAAAATCTATCAAATTTAATTATAAAACTAAGAAACAATAATTTCCTAAGACATTTAAAATATATAGTAAAAATCATTCTCACAGCAAAATGTTTAAAAGTCTTGAATAAATAATATTATAATAAAACTTCCTTATAAGTTTTATTATAAATCCATGTTTTAGCAGCCAATTATCATTATACACAAACACATATACAAACATATTTTCAATTTATTTATATAGATATATATACAAAACCTTTAATCAGCGCCTCTCTTTAAGTATTGATCACGAGCCGCCACTATCTGATTCACCATATGTAGTATTTTGAACTAAAGTAAGGTAATATCGAATGGTTTCTAGACTTTTAGTTTTATGTTCGAGTAAGTTTTTACTTCACTTTGCTTACTTTCACTTCAAATACCTTTGATACTATAAAAAATATATATAAACAGTAAGGGATAAAAATGTTCAGTAGGAAATCCAGTTCCTAGATTTATAATTTGCTTTTACAAAGCTTTTATACTTTTTGCCTTGTCAAATTGCCTTATCTTATAGAATCATCTTATCAAGTTGAAGAATATTGAAAATTTTCTGTTTTCTTTTTAAAGTTTGCAATATTTATATATCAAAAACTCTAAAATGTATAAGCTATAAGAAGTAATTTATAGCCTTTTGAAAGCCCAACAAAAATATATACTAATTTTATTTTGGATCATATTCCTAGTTTTTGAGCTATAGTGGTTATAATTTTGATATGTTAAAGTATGTTTCCTCTTTGGTGCACAAATGTGAGATGTTTTGTTTTAAATAAATTAGACAGTGCATTTTCACAAACTCTTTTAACATGCCTGCTATGCAAGCATAATATGTCCATTGGAGCTCTACCCCTCACTCGCTGACACTCACTCTTTAAGCTCACTTAGTAAGCTCTTTTACCATTAGCCTTAACGATTTTAATAATTCATTTTTATGCATAAAGGGCGTATTTCTTGTGGCGATTTGCTTCTATTTGATATCCTTGATTCTTGAGTATAGCTCTAGCTCGAATTTTCCATGAAAGTAAACTTTTTTTTTAGCACCGTCATGTCAATTTTATCTCACTCATCTTGAGTCGTTTTCCAAAGTCCGTTCAGTGTTCTTGGATGCCGTTTTCCTAAGGCTCGTTTTAACAAACCGAAAGCGCAAAAGTCCATAAGAGAAGCGTCAGGTGATTTTACAGGTATTTCATTAAATTGGATACATTTTATTCCAGTTTCTGATTCTTTCTTTGCAAAATATGCGGCAGTTGACTTAGATGTATGACTAAAGGCTTTGTCCGAACGAAGCTTAACTTTATTGATGTCCTTTCCATATAAGGCTGGAATTTCTTCTTCAAAAATTGGTTCTAAAATATTCTGTTGATAGTAGAGTGAATTAATTTTATCTTTACTTAAGACTTTTCTAAGTTTTAATTTACCGTTGTAACAAAATCCTGCAACTATCATGAATCCCTTTGGGAACTTTTATGTACATTGACAAAGCCATTTTGTACGGTCATTTTCATCAATTGAGCAATAGAAAATTGCTCTTTTTATATTATGGTCACTTAAATACATCCATGCCTCATCGAGTGTTGCCACAAATTTCCATTTATCAGCAGCTAGGTGTTTTTCATATAATTTTCTACAATTTGTTTTTCTTTCCACAATATGCTTTGGCAAAAGCAGATGAACTTTAAATGTAAACATCTTTTCTAACTTCAAATGAATGATTTTACTTAGTGCCAGAAGACATTCCCAGTTTCGATGCAATGGATCTTTGAGTCAGTGGATTTTCTTTTGGGATCAGAGACTTCACTTTCTTGATATTTACCAGCATTCGAACAGTCTTAGGATGCGATTTGGCAGCCATTTTTTTCATTTTTACTTTCCGTTAGACGTTTTTTCCCTTTCAAATTTAATATATTAAAAATACCTTTCTTTGAAATGCAATAATTTTGATTTTTATACCTCTTTACAATTTGTTGATACGAATATTTTTCCTTGGAAAGCGCATTTACTTAACCTTGAGCCATCTATCAATTTGAGAAGCTATTTTCAAAATAAATCTTTTATTTTACATTCCAATCAAAACAAAACAGTAGCAGACGATTATATTGAAAATGCCAAATCTTTATCTCAAAATGTTAACGAGAAACATAAATACATAATCGTTTCCATAAAGGGCGAACGATCTTCTGTAATACAATTTTAAACAGGACCTTCATAATGTCTGATTATATGTAGCGTAAATAAGCTTATCATACATTCCGTTTTGACCCCCGGCTGGTTTGTCATTTTATCCAAGTTGAAATTTATCTTTTGGAATAAAGTTTTGCTGGAAAAGTACAGTTCTTGTGGCCAAGGGATTGTGATATTACATTAATTGTAATTAAACAGCTACAGAAAAAATATTAATGAAGCACTTGAAAATGCTGTTATAAGCTTAAATGAATTGTTTGATAAAGTGGTGATTGCTAAAAAATTGTAGTCTTTGAACTGAGACACAAGGAAAATAATAAAAATAAACTGTGAAACAAAGAAACTGTAAATATAAAAATTTTAATGAATTTCAGAGATAAAAAATTTAATACCCAATTTCAACAGAGTTATGGAGTATATTATTTCTCTACCAGATCCTTCCACTCTTGATGAAAGGGTGCCGAATCAACTAGGTCTAATGCAGGTGTAATGGTAAATCTAATGCTCTGTGAAATATACATAGATATAGAATGTTCAAACTTTTATAAAAACATTAAAAACATTGAGCATTCAGTTAAAAAGTTCACGCCGGCAACAAATATATGAATGGTCGAAATCAAGTAATTAATGTCTTATATATCAGGTTTTAATTTTGTTTTCCTGTATTCAATAAATAATTTTATTCATTCATTTATTTTGTTTTGTCTTGGTTTGGAAAACAATTTATATGTAAGCCTCAGCATAAAGGTTTCATTGAATGAAATCTTGATGACTAACATGACAGACAATTTTTTTTTAATGGGTGTCGTGAAGATGATTTTAGGTCGAGTGGCTGGAGTTTACAATTGTTACTTTCCCTGCAATACATGGTAATGTATAGGGAAAGTATTGGAATCATGCCGAAAATCGCAACTCGAGTTTTCGACGGATCTACACGTTTCGAGACCTCTAGAATACGAAAAAACCATTTTTAGCGTGACGTCTGTGTGTGTGTCTGTCTGTGCAGATTTTGTATCCACTCTAACTATAAAACTAATGGACCGAATTTCACAAAATTTTGTAGAAAAGTCACTTGTGGCCGGGGCTGGTGCTGATTAGTTTTGGGTACGATTCGGAATAAAAGAACCCGCCTTTTTTGTGAAATGGCCCGCAAAAGCTTGTATCCACTGAAGCTGAAAAACTAATGGACCGAATTTCACAAAATTCGGTAGATGAGTCACGTATAGGTCACCCTGGTGCTGATTAGATTTTGGTACGATTCGGAAAAAAATAACCTGCCTTTTTTTGCAGAATGGCCCGCAAAAATTATCAAAATCTAAACTAAAAAGCTACGTATGCTCAAATATATCCATTCAATGTTTGTTTAATGCGTAATTTTTAACGAAGAAAAGAATAAGACCAACCCCATTACATTAGGACTAGCCGTTCTCGAGATATATTAGTTTTTTTCGTATTTTTCCACGCCACCTTTGAAAATAAGTCCAGTTATCAAAGGAGAACGAAAATTGGATTAAAAGTGAATTAAATTTAATTGAAATAAATAGAACGTGGATATAAGTTTGCAGGGAAAGTCATGTGCTGCCCACATCAGACTTTTTTTTATTATCATAGAATTTATTATCTGTCACCCTTGAATTCTGCCGTCATCCCCACAGCAAAAAAATGTTCTGAGGGTACCCATGCAAAATCCCCAGAAAAAAAAGCCCTGGCCATTGGAAAAAATTGTAGTAATGATTAGTGGTGAAGCATGATAAAATAATTTGGGAAGACATAAAACCAGGAACCAAGATTAACAAATAAAGTTTCATGCTATATAACAAGATTACAAATAAAGTAAAATATAATAACTGAATTACAATAAAAATAAATGAACAACATTTTACAATCTATAATAAAGGAAGATGTCTGTGTTGTCTGTAGTGGAAAATCTAAACATCGTTCATATCAACAGGAAATTTGGTCAGGATGATATACCTCGGTGAAAGATTTTCAATTCGAATTAGTTTTTGTTATTTTGTGTTAGTATAATTTTGAGCGATTTTGACACAAATTGGTTTCTTAGCGATCAAAAATAATATTACAGAGTTTCCATCTTAGCACCATTCGAAGGATCGAGAAATTCTCTTTTAAACCAACTTTAAATAGAATTCACGTGGTTAATAGATGAATTTTTGTAAATTTTTTAAAACTATGTACTTTTTTGCATGTTTAAAACATCACCAATTTTACTTTCCCTGCAATACATGGTAATGTATAGGGAAAGTATTGGAATCATGTCGAAAATCGCAACTCGAGTTTTCGACGGATCTACACGTTTCAAGACCTCTAGAATACGAAAAAACCATTTTTAGCGTGACGTCTGTGTGTGTGTCTATCTGTGCAGATTTTGTATCCACCCTAACTAAAAAACTAATGGACCGAATTTCACAAAATTTGGTAGGTAAGTCACTTGTGAGCGAGTCTGGTGCTGATTAGTTTTGGGTACGATTCGGAACAAAAGAACCCGCCTTTTTTTGCGAAATGGCTCTCAAAAGCTTGTATCCACTCTAACTGAAAAACTACTGGACCGAATTTCACAAAATTCGGTAGAAGAGTCACTTGTGGGTTACCCTGGTGCTGATTAGATTTTAGTACGATTCGGAAAAAAAATAACCTGCCTTTTTTTGCAAAATGGCCCGCAAAAATCGTCAAAATCTAAACTAAAGAACTAGGTATACTCAAATATATCCATTAAATGCTCGTTTAATACGTAATTTTTAACGACGAAAATAATAAGACCAACCCCATTACACTAGGACTAGCCGTTCTCGAGATATTTTAGTTTTCCGTATTTTCTCTACGCCACCTTTGAAAATAAGTCCGGTTACCGAATGAGAACGAAAATTGAATTAAAAGTGAAATAAATTTAATTAAAATATAGCGAACGTTAATACAAGTCTGCAGGGAAAGTCATGTGCTGCCCACATCAGATTTTTACTTTCCCTGCAATACATGGTAATGTATAGGGAAAGTATTGGAATCATGTCGAAAATCGCAACTCGAGTTTTCAACGGATCTACACGTTTCAAGACTTCTAGAATACGAAAAAACAATTTTTATCGTGACGTCTGTATGTGTGTCTGTCTGTCTGTGCAGATTTTGTATCCACTCTAACTAAAAAACCAATGGACCGAATTTCACAAAACTTGGTAGGTAAGTCACTTGTAAGCGAGTCTGGTGCTGATTAGTTTCGGGTACGATTTGGAATAAAAGAACCCGCCTTTATTCGAGAAATGGCCGGCAAAAGCTTGTATCCACTCTAACTGAAAAACTACTGGACCGAATTTCACAAAATTTGGTAGATAAGTCACTTGTGGGTTACCCTAGTGCTGATTAGATTTTGGTACGATACGGAAAAAAAAATAACCTGCCTTTTTTTGCAAAATGCCAGTAAAAATCGTCAAAATCTAAACTAAAGAACTAGGTATACTCAAATACATCCATTAAATGCTTGTTTAATACGTAATTTTTAGCGAAGAAAAGAATAAGACCAACCCCATTACATTAGGACTAGCCGTTCTCGAGATATTTTGGTTTTTCGTATTTTCTCTACGACACCTTTGAAAATAAGTCCGGTTACCGAATGAGAACGAAAATTGAATTAAAATTGAAATAAATTTAATTAAAATAAAAAAAGAACGTGGATATAAGTCTACAGGGAAAGTCATGTGCTGCCCACATCAGGTTTTTTATATTATGATACAAAATAATTGACTGACAATCCTATCTTCACAATTTACCATATGTTTCTTTGAATATCACACACTGCTGCAATTGGAAAATTATGTTTCTGCTGTGTTCATTAATTATGAATTTTTATGTAAAACCTCTTAAATTTTCAAAAGAATTCTAACACCTCACAGGACAAATGAATAAACAGGTTTTCCCCCTCGTCCTTGAATGCACCTTGGGCAGGGCATTGTTATTTCAATGCAATATCATCAGTGGAACCGATGCCATTTGTTTAGGTATTTATTTAAATTACCATTTAATATTAAAATTGAAAATATAATCAGACTTTACAAAACTTTTAATTTACAAAACATGCTGTTGATTTTAATCGAAGAAGCTTATGTAGTGAATCGAAGGAGCATATATAGTGTATCAAAAGGGCATATTTAAAGCGTATTATGCCCAGAAGATAAAAGAGATTTTGGGGGCAAATCAGGAGATATTATTTATAATGTACCAAAAGAGCTTATTTAGGGCATATCAAAAACTTGTTTAGGGTTTATCAAAGGAGCTTATACACCAGCAAACAGGACAAAATGCATATTTAGGGCATTCTAGGCAGTTTTATTAAGACATAGCATTATGTGCTCAGTGCCAGAACAAAGGCATATTTCGTACCTGAGCAGGGGGTCTAAGGTGTGATTAGGTGCCTATTTAGAATGAGCATGTGGCCGTGTGTATTTTATAATTAAAGTGTATGGTCGAGTAACATTTTACTAAGCCTTTCAAAACACTTAATGAATTCAATTGATCCCTGCTATAAGTCATGACGAGTAGAGTTTCTAGTTTTATTATAACCTTCGATTTGTGTTTCTCTGTGGAACCAGGGCTGGCTCTACCATTAGGCCACCTAGGGTGCGGTACTGATGTCTAGGGTGCAGAAATTCTTAGAATTAGCAGAAAATTTTCCTTTTATTAAATTTAAGAAAAAAAAAACATAATATGAGAAATATATAATAGTTCAACGTTCATAATAGTGTACAGTTGATTATTAATTCTCCTTCCTCATTATTAATTCCCACTCCAGATCCCCTTCCTCAGTGCTAGAGAACTAACAAACCCGAAATAAAAAAACACAATGGGCCAATTAATAAGTAAAAAAATACTTCAAAGAATAAGGAAAACTTGAGCAATGTATTTAAGTACAAGTAAAATAACAATGCACCATTTTGAAGACATGCTGGATTCCCTCTTTAAATGCTAGAGAACCAGCAAAACTGAACTTCAAAATGATGAAATAGGCCCATTTTGTCTTTTTGATTTCAAGTTTGTTAATTTTCTAGAACTAATGAAGTGGATCCAGCATATCTTTGAAATAGTTGTATGTTGCATTGCTATTCTATTTGTGCTTGAATATGTTGCTCAAGTTTCCCTAAATGTGAAAATGTTTTGATTCCCATATTCAGGGGTTACATTCGTGTCAACTTTGTGTATGCTACTGGGTATGATGTTACATTAAAAAATGTTTTAAAAGGCACACAACATCTAATTGGAACTCACAACAATTTTTATATGCTTTTTATACGTTTCTTCAAAAATTATAAGGAAGATTGTCCCATAGCAAATATAAGAGAATTGGGATTTGAACAAAGTCAAAGCTCCCTATTTTTGTGTACCTGCTAGTTAAATAAATACCATTTAATAGTAAAAATTTCACAAGTAATACATTATTATTTTACTAAGTTACAATCGAAATAATAAAAATTCATAACTCCAATTTCATGACATAGAATTTAAATTTTTTTTATGAAGTTTAGCTATTATATAATTTGTGACGAAATCAAAATATGTTCTGGTAAAGTTTGCAGCAAAACTAAGTACACTGTGTTATATTGGTAGAGCTGTTAAAGTGTCAGCTATTCCATTCTTAACAGACATCCGGAATTTATTAATTATTACATTCCATTGGTCCTAAATCTATCCTAAATACAAAATATACATCTAATAGATATTCATAAGTAATGTAATCTGTATCTTCCAAAGTTTACATTTAATTTACGTCAATAAATTGCATTCTGTGGATGATTCCGATTTAATTTCCACTTCACATCCACAAACGATGCAATATGGATGACATACATATCCATATTACATCTGTTATGGATGAAAAATAGACCTATCCAGTGTTAAACAAGATCAAGCTGTAACACTGCACAGCTTTTTGACCTTTACCTTGCCATCATGATCAGTGTGATTTATGTTGCAATTTAATTTTTCACGTTGAACTCTGATATTTCTTATTCCAAAATTTCACAAAATAACTATGTATGTCATGCCGTCATACGGAATCACATACTTCATTTTTACAAATTTAAACTTGTAAAAATGAAAATGATAATCAAGTTAATAATTTTATGATCTCCCCAAAACACCACTTCCAGGTAGAAACTTCCCACCAAGTACTAAAAACAAAAGCATCCTTTCAAAAAAGTTATGAATTCTCAAAATGGTTTGCTCCAAGTTTCAGGTCTAGCATACCTTGCTGAAAGATATCTGAAACCCTTCTTCAAATCACATATAGCCCTTTTTAGTCATATTCATTAAAAAAAATTACTACAACAGGACAGGGTTATGTGTGATTACGTGAAGGGTTAGGATCCTTCAGCAGAGTACCTTAGACTTGAAATTACAACACTTGTCCTGCAATCATTTTGAGATTACATAACGTTTTTAGAAAGGTGTTTATGTTTTTTGTACTTGGTAGAGATTTTTTGCTATGAAGTTGTGTTTTTGTGAGAGTTTAATACATTTTGTAGAAATATTTATCAAAATGATTACATAATAATGACATAGCAGGCATTGCAAATTTTACTTTACCATCAACCATAATTTATTTATATATATATTTTTTTCAATTTTTGAAATTACATATTAAATGTATATAAGTTCTAAAAGAAAAGTATACCTCATACCAGAACACACAAAATAAGCGATCATTGATTAAAATCAATCCAGGCTGTAGGTCCATCAACATTGAAGAAAATAAATATGGGCAAAAATCATAAAAGTTCTATTTTATAGTTCCTTTTTCTCAGGCACCAATTCACTGCACCAATTGTAATTTTTTTTTGTGTGTGTGTGTTCATATTACAAGAAAAAACGATCAAATGTATAGCTATCTTGGGGCTGAACTACAGACGTATGAAAATTGGGGTTTGCCACACCATGTATAATATACATTTTCCAGCTATGGACTTAGATAAAGACTTGGCAGTGTGGAATGCTACCACATTCCTAAAATAATGATTTCTAATATTTATTTGAAAGCAGTGCATTCATTTTACAAAAATATTAAAAATTCCAGCTTTTCCCCTGACTCTTAGTATTGTTATACACAAATCATTAGAAAAATATTTCATTTCAGTTTGAAACCATTTTTTGTTTGAAAACAATAAGAATTGTATAAAACCACAGTATATTAATTCTAAATTATAGTGACCATATGTTGTGGGTAACTACAAATTTAATGAAAGCATTAACAATATGGAACTTTATATAATGATGTAAAAATCAATATATTATATATGATAAACAAGAAACCTAGTATAGTGCATATAAATACATTAAAACCTCTTTTAAGCAAATCCATTGCATTTAGATAAAAAATGTTTAATAAAAGATGAAAAATTTAATTTAAAAAGGTGTTATGAAACAGTAAGAATTATATAAAACTACAGTATATTAATTCTAAATTATGGTGACTATATATGTTGCAGGTAACTACAAATTTAATGAAAGCATTAACAGTATAGAACAAATTACTAATAATGATGTAAAACATAACATAATAATGATGTAAAAATTAATATTATGATAAACAAGAAACCTAGTATAGTCCACTGGCTCAACACACAATGCACCAATTATTTAGGGATTTTGAAAAAATATTGCTCAAATTGCTACTTTAAATAATTTGAAAATTAAAATACATCATTATAAGACAGTTCATTACCAATGACCAACTAGCTTACAAACAATGCTACTAACAAAGTATTTTAATTTTCAAATTACTAAAACATCTTTATTAGTAACACACAAAATAAATTATATTCATGATATTTAAAATCAGTTGCATATATTAACAATCATTACGAGAGGTTTCTCTACAAATTTAAAGAGAAATCATTATGCCTTTACAAGTAATTTGAATATAAACTGTCTAAAATGAAAGTTATCAAATTACATTTAAATTACAAACTTTTTGAAAAGCATAATAATATAGAAAAACCCCATAATTAATATTATCTATTTGAAGTACATATGAAGGGTATATAATTTTCTATTTATCTTTTAAGTGAGAGTAAAACTCAAGAATACCATTTATTAATTACTTGTAAATGCATTTCACTACAATTCTTAATGTGCCAAGAAGGCATTGAAATCACACATGGGAGACCCTGGTTTGATCCCCACCACCTAAAACTATGCTTGTACATAATGTTGAGTACAGGCACAGTAAATCTAGAAGGTCTAGAAGATCATCTGAGTTATGGGTTAGGGAAAGGATGGTATGGTCCCTGTGATTTCCACCTTTATTGGGTTTCGATCTAAATTGGATGGCACAGTCCCAACCATCTAAACAGTTACCTTACTCCTTAGTGTAGGTTGATGGTCTGGGTATGAAAAAAAAATTTTTTTTTATTAATGCATCATAAAACTCAAATACATGATCTTTAAAGTTAACTAATATTATATCCTGTGATAATATTTATGTTTGCTGAAATAAAAAAGGACTAAATTAGATTCATTTTTTTCTAGCAGATTTTTATTTATAATGGGGATTAAATTTCACACTGATAAAGAACAACAATTGGCAAAATTAAATCTTCCAAAATTATCAGAAATTTTCCTTAAAAAAACATCTATAATTATATAATAAAGCTAACCTCTATTAAATGATTTAGAAATTGATTTCAGATAACTTTCTTCTTTATTAGTAATAAGTAGTTCCAGAGATTTTAACAAATAAGGAGTTCTATGTTAGTAACTTTTACATAACATTTCATAATTGTTTTTAAGGCAAGGTCATCTTGCTTAAGATAAGTTGATGGTTTATTTTCAATAGTAGCTGACTGAAATCAAAGAGATTATAAAGATCGAACTTGCACTCTTCCATCTTTGGCCTCCATGACTCAAAATGGACATGTCAAATTCAGGGCAACAGTATTTTCGTTATATTGATGGTTCAAAAGTGCAGTTTGAAACTTGAAAGTGAATCAAATTTTCATTAAAAGGCATTTTTAGTTGTCATTTCAAGCTTACTTGGATAATAAAAGGAGTTTACGAATTAAATTGCCCTGCAATTGACCATACAAACTGATCAAATCCAAGAACAGAAGTGCTGCTAATAATCGTTACTCTATGAATATAACTTCTTTGAATAAAACATGTTAAGATTAATTGCATGATTTTTCACAATTATATCATATATAAATATTCAAAACAATTGGTGTTCGCAGGACAATTTATATTTAAATTACTTTTAAAATAACACAGCATATAATATACATGAATACACCACAGCTATTATTGTAAACATGAGGAGGACAATGCAACCCCCAAATATAATTTCTCTTCAGTAATGTGTTGACTGTTTCATCCCAATATATTACATAATCTGAGTAACAGTTAAAAATTTTTAATATGGGATCATAAAAGTCAAAATTTTTTCCTTCGAGACAGACTACAACTAGGGGCAGACTGATCATAGAATGGTCCAGTGCAATCAATGGGCTGGGTTCAGCCAGACATATCACAGGGCCACTACGATGTCATCCCCCCCCCAAAAAAAAGTGCTTTTGATTTATGCTACCCTTCCCCCCACCCACCGGCGATTGGCCGCACGGCCTGTGAGGCCAAGGGAGTGACATGGGAGGAGCTGGCAGTACCCTTCAAGTCCAGTTAACAAGCTCCCAACTGATGATGTTATGTGACATCAATACATACAACAGCCAGTGGCAGAGAGAAAGAATCCTATTTTTGCGACCACCCCTTTAAAAGCACCCGAAGAAGGTAGTGGAAGCCTCCAGAAGCTACTACAGCGTCCTCCTAATCATTCTTACCAGAACTTATCCTTTTCAGGTAAGTCTAAGTGTTACATAATTCATATTTTTAACAGTGGTGCATTTTATTTTAATGTTTTGTTCATTTATTTTTTAAATTATGTTCTAGAAAAAAGTGATTATGAATTGTGAATGTTCTTTTTAATTTTTTGAATACTAATTTACTTTCTGTTTCAATCTTTAAGAGAGATAATAATTTTTTGTTTGTCAAATATTTTGGAGATTTATGTTTTTAGCCGCATGTCACAAATGAAGATATAGAGTAACTTTCCCCTTCAAACGTACATAACTCTCAAATTAAAATCGGCATATTCCAAAAATAACGCTTGGAAATATAATAATTCAAAAATAATGCAGAGAAATGTAATTTAAGATAGAAATTGGCCATCTTCTAAAATAAGCCGCCCTAGACAGCTGCTTTTGTGGTTATCTGCCACTATTGTCATAATGGACTATAAAAGGTATAAAGTAAAAGGTGGAGCAGAAAAAGCATGAGAGAAAAAACAAAAAATTCTTGCAGAAGAAGCAAAGCAACGTCCATTTTTAAAAAATAATTTTGCTTCCACAGCAGATAAAAATATGTTTGAAAATAAATCACAATACAACATAGAAGGCATAGATATTGACATCCTGCCCCAAAATGATAATAATAACGACCTCATTTTACCCATCTATTCAGATAAAAATTTTGATGTATCTGATACTGCTCCCTCAACACACAAAGATGCAAATAATGACCTTAATGAACTTTGTACTGTTGAAATTGCAACGAATGCCATATGTGAGTCAATTCTTTTAGAAAGTGATTTTATATATTTTGCTAAACCTTCACATTCAAACGTACAAAATTTTTTAAGTATCACCCAAATCAACCTTCTAATGTATCTGCTGTACGATCTTCCTTCTTCAGCCAGAAAAGTATTTTTAAAAAAAGATGGAACTAAGCGCAAATGGGTTTCTATATGAGAAAATACTACTCCCTCTTTTGTTTTATTTGCATTGAATTTGGGAAATCAATGCAAAGATAAGAATATTTCATAGAGATTTTCATCAAGAAGATAAGAATATTTCATTTACAAAAGGAGGTTTTGACTTGTAGAGTCATTTAACGCAGCGAATTGACTGCAAAATTTTTTCTAAAAATATTCTCCATCACATCACCTCTGTCAAAATATTTGCAAACTAAAGGCATTGATATTTTGATGGCCCATAAATTAGTAACAGATGCTCTTAAAGAGTTAAAATAATTAAGAAATAGCTTTGTGTGTGATGAAATTAAAGCCCAAGCCAATAAGTTTATTTGTTGGGTAAATAGCATTTTGGATGATGCTGTTGTAGAAGACTCACTTCCAGATATGTAAGAATTACAACAAGGAAACGCATGGCTGGAGAAGTATCAGAAGAAAATACTATCCATATCCAAGATAAAAGCAAGAGATACAAAATTGAAATATTCTATGTATCAATTGATTTAATTGTAAGTACTATTCAGAAAAGATTTACTGAAGATTCTACTTTCTATGCAGGCTTGAGTTTTTTAGATCCAAAGAATTTCTTTAAAACAGAAGAAAGGATGCCATAAGAAGCATTTAGGAAGTTGAATGATGTATTGGTTAAGTTTACTTTGGACATTTCTCCACAAACATTAAAAGAAGAATATAGATTTTAATAGAAAATGGCCTTTGCTGAAAAATAATATTTTTGGTGAATTCAGATGTATCGAAGACAAATTGCATGAGGAAAGTAACGAAGATGTAGTGGAAAATGGAACAGAAAACAAAGAAGATGAAAAGAGACAAAGAAACAAAGAAGATCAAAAATGTGTGTGTGTAAAAGTAAAATATGCAAGAACTGTCCCAAGTGTTGTTACCAAGTATTAAAAAAGTACAATTTGTATAACAATTGTTATGGGAATATAGCACTTGCATACCAATATTTGCTTACATTGTCAATTTCACAAGTTTCCTGTGAACGCGATCATTATTTAAATTGAAATTTATTTTAAATCGTTTACGTAGTACTCTGTCACAAGATCATTTGGAAGCTTTTATGCTGATGGCAGTGGAAAAACACATTTTAAGAAAAAAACTTTCACATAAAATAATAAGTGAAATTAAAAAAAAAAGCAGTGTATATAGGAATTTATTTTACTAATGTGTGTAGTATATGCAATGTAAAATTTGTATATAAATTAAACATATATGTGTTCATATTTCTCAACTGCATCAATTTTGGGGCTGGTAAACACTGATAATTACCGGGCCGCTTTAATATCCCCGTAGGCCCTCGACTACAACTAAACTGAGTGAGAATCACTACAAATTGGTATAAATAAATATTTTGCACCATATAATGGAAGAGGAAGCCACAAGCCTGTAAATATGTTTAGGGTTATTAACTCTGAAATAGATAACACAACAGGGGGAGTATCGTATGATTGTTTAAAACTTCATGAAAAAAAAAGCATCTATAATTTACATCAAAAAGCCACCCTTTTCATATGCCAGGTGACTTTTTAAACAAGGTTGTGGAGTTGGTACCTCAAACCTTCAACTCCAACTACTCTTTTTTTTTCTACTGTCTGAAACTGACTCCTTATTTTCCAATATCTGACTTCGATACTGGTATAAATAGCAATTAATTTTATTTAAACATATTTTGATGAAACAAAAGTTCTTGTATGAAATTAAATAGAAATTGATACTTCTGAATTCATAATATTGTATATGGGACTCCATGTAATCACTATCTAAATTTCATGAAAATTTTAATATTTTGACAATGATTGGGATAGGTACAGCATTTTCCATGTATGTTAAAGACCTAAATTGTAAAAACTAAAAATTCTACAAAAACTACCAATTAATGCATAAAGTCAGAGTTTGAAAGTAGAAAGAAAAAGAGAGAAGCCAGAGTTGAAGTCTAGTGTGGAATATACTAACTCTACAGCCCTATTTATTAGAATTATATCCTGAATTAAAAAAATTTCTTTGTGCCTCCTTATTCAATGCAGTGATAACAAGTCAGGAGGAGCTGAAACATGAAAATAGAAATAAAAACTCACAAAAAAAAAAACATCATGAAGAATGGGATGTCTGAAACAGAAATTAAGTCTTACAAGAATCTAAATCTGTTTTGTCACTGGCAGTATGTATTTGATAATGTCTATTTAAATTAGACTTCAGATTAAATGCCTTTGAACAAATAGTGCAGACAAAAGGTTTTTCTTGAGTATGTATAATAGAATGTCTTTTTAAGACATCTAGTTCAGTAAATGCTTTTTCACATTTATCACATGCATATGGCTTCTCTTTAGTATGAACTCTACGATAATGTCGATCTAAAATGTAACTATCAATGAATGCAGATGAACACAGACTACAGATAAAAGGTTTCTCTCCTGTGTGTGTACGATAATGTTTCTTTAGAACACTTTTTTGAGAAAACATTTTTAGACATATTTTGCAGGGAAACAATTTCTCACCAGTATGCACAACTTGATGTGCAACCATATGAAATCTTCTTAGAAATGCCTTGCCACATATTTCACATGCATGTGGCTTTTCTCCAGTATGCGTACGAACATGGATACGCAATGTACTTTTCTGACGATATGTCATGCCACATGTATCACAAATATAAGGTCTAGCATCACTGTGAACAATTTTATGATTTTCTAATTTGCTCTTACAAGTAAATACTTTTTGGCAAATATCACAGCTAAATGAATTTTCTGCTGAATGAATATGCATATGACGGACCAAATCACTCTTTCTAATAAATCGTTTTTTACAAAGATCACAGATAAATAGTTTTTCACTAGCATGAGATTGACAATGGTAATTAAATGATTTCTTATTCTTATATGACTTTTGACATTGATCACAGACAAATGGTCTTTCATCAGTATGAACAAGATAATGAATTTTCAAAGTACTTTGATCAGGATATGCTTTTTGGCAAAAGTTACACACATATGGTTTTTCACCAGTATGTAGACGGCTATGGCGAAGCAAATCACGTTTTCTTGTATAGCATTTTTCACAAACATTACATGCAAATGGTTTTTCCCCCGCATGTGCACGATAATGGTTATCTAATGAACGTTTTATCTTAAAAAACTTTTGACATATATTGCATTCAAATGGTCTTTCATCAGTATGTGCACGTAAATGGCGTCTTAAGTAATCTCTAGTAGAAAATGCTTTGGTGCAAGTAGTACAGACAAAGGGCTTATCTTTAGAATGTGTACTACTATGTATTATCAAATCATTTCTATTTACAAATTCTTCAAGACATATTTTACAAGAAAAAGATTTTGCCTTAGTCCTAATATTACTGTTACTTTTAGGCATATTTTTTCCTTTATCAGTACATAAATGCAATGTTATTTATTGTGACATTCGTTTGTGCGTCCTGCAAAGTCTTAACAGTATATAAAAGTAGTAATACTGATCAAATAATTTCTTGAGACGTTTTAAAATACATTAAATGATAAATTGAAAAGTTAAAAGTGTTAACAATAGGAAGTATCAGTTTAAATTATTGTCATTAGAGCATACATTATGGCTTAAAAATATAAGGGGATCTTTTTTTATTCTTTCAAAGCTGATTATCTAAAACTTATTTTACTGAAAATATAAATTCATTTGAGACAAAGCAAAACAATCCCAATAAAAGTGTCGATAATTAAATAAAAAATATATATATAAGGCTGAAAGAGTTTGACATAATCGTATGTAGGATTTGAATATAGTTCCTATTATTAAATATGTCCAATGTTCACGCTGTAAAAAGATGTAAAACATCAACTAATATTTAACACACAAATTGTAAAGAAAATACCCGTAGGAAAAGATTAAAATGTTTTTCTTTGATTTGGTACATTGGTGATTCATGTTATGAATCATTCAATTTCAGGAACCGTTCGTACATATTAGTGACTAGCGTCTCCACGCAGTTCTCGATGGCTGTGGAAAAAAGCTTTGCGCTTGCGCTGAAATTGGCTTTTTCCAAAAGAAGATAAGATGCTGGTTCGACTTTTAACAACCGCGAAAGAACGGCTGCTCAAATCCTTTTGGAATTTGTACCAGTGTTAGAATGGTATATGTAGTATTTTGTGTAGTCAAAAAATTCGTATAATATTAATAAATTAATTATCTATATATAAAAAACTCGAACAAGATAATATTAATTTTTAGTTTAACAGCTCTGCACTAGATGGCGATATAGAGGCGTCACATAGCTATCAGGGTATTCTAAAAGCCGTTTTCTTATTTCCTGGCCGAATATTTTAAATTTTCTGACTACACAAGAAAACAGAGCTTGAACTTTATAATATACACCCAATTGTTTCCCAGTGTGTTCAGTAATTTGCCCGTTTATGCTGTAATACGATTTGAAGTGGCAGGTGAACATTCGGACATTTTTGCAGTCAATGCTTAAAAAAATTGACGTAAAGCCAGTAGCACAGAAACCCTAGCTGTGAAAGTAAATAAAGACACTTATGCTTGGATCAATATTATATATGATACATTTCTAGCACAACTCCATTATTCCAATAAAAGGCCATGTCTGTCTGTGTGTCTTATTCACTATACGTTCAGCGACCGCGCGTCGGAGAACTACGAAATTTGGCAATTGGAAACCCGAGGGGGGGGGGAGGGGACACGTGAAAATGGATTTTTAAAATTTGAATTAATTTTTTAGTTATTTAATATTTTATGCGATTTCGATCGTTTTTTCACGTTTTTCTCCACGATCCAGACGTCGTAGAAAAAAACAAATCACACCACCGGAAAGAGCAGACAATTGCGAGTAAAAATATATCTATTTTAAATCTTAGGGACAAATTCTAATATTTTTTAAAGATTTTAAAACAAAAGTCACTTTAGGCTAAAAAAAAATGAACTTTGGTTTTTAAATTCTGGTATCGTAAAAAGTACTCATAATTTCGACTAATAATTTACATTTTTAGAAAGCTCAAACATCAGGGATTCTTACAAGCCCAATCTGGTCAAGAAATAATAGAAAATGACCGCAGGATCGGAATTTTAAAGAACTAATGATTTTAAATTTCTAGGAAGTTCCGATTTTTTTCCGCCGGTGACGTCACGTGTTCCCATGGAGACAGGTTAGAAAATTACTTGTAATTTTAAATCATGGAATTAAGAGCTTAGCATATGGTCATTTTAAATGGAGATTTTAATTTATGGATATTTTAGGCCTGAGTTCGATTCCCGCCTCTGCCAAAACTGACGTCGTATTCATGCGGAGTACGATCACGCTAAACATGTGGGTCCGTAAGTCCTTCCGAGAGGTTGGTGGTAGGGGAAGGAGGGTACGGTCCCTGTGGATGCCTCCCCCCTGGGTTCCGGTCTAAAGTGGATGAATAAAAAGAAAGTTATGGAGATTGTCACGGAGGGCACGATATCCCAGTGGTTAGCAAGAGGGAATTGCACTCGGTAGGCCCGGGTTCAATTCCCGCCACTGCCAAAACTGCAACCGTGTTCACGCGGAGTACGATCGCTTTAAACATGTGGGTCCGTAAGTTCTTCCGAGAGGTTAGTGGTAGACGAAGGAGGGTACGGTCCCTGTGGATGCCTCCCCCACAGGGTTCCGTTCTAAATTGGGGGCACTTCCTGGCCGCCCAAATAGTTAACTTACACCTTTCTGGTAGGTTGCGCCAGCGAGTTTGTCACGGTCGGAATTTTCAAGGGTACCGAACAGGCTGGTCGCCAAAGGCGGCTAGTATGTAATAAAATTTGAATTCTTCTGCAGTTTATAAGGTTTGGTTTACCAGTCAAATTGACAATACAAAGTGGATTTTTTTTCTGTATGATGATGTAAGCTAGAAAATTTTTCTTGATTTGCACCTTATCATTAAATGTATTAAAATTAAACTTATGCTGCAGACAGCTTATGTTGGATGAAAACAAAGACTGCAATACACTATTATTTTTTACAGTAGGTAGTATTACATGAAAACATTGGATAGTTTGTAGGTCGGTATTCCCAACATTGTGTTTTATGGAATACTGATATTCTAAGTTATAAATAATGGAAAGGTGGTGGTGCACATTCTTACTATTTATCTTAAGATATTGAAAATATTTATGAATGGAAAATTAATTTATAGTAAAGTAACTAATTCAAATTGAAACAACTGGTTAACAAGTTTAAGGAAATCGAAAATTACACCTTTTTTATGTTCTAGGTAATCATGATGTGCAATTTCCAAATACCATTGGAGGATTCACCTAAGGAATGAATCTTGTTGGATAATATCCATAATAAACATAAATCAACAATAAAATACATCGATGTATTTTACACTTTTTTTAGAATTCTGCTATCGCCCTTGAAAGAGGTTTCAGCGCTTTTATATTATATTAAACCATATAATATGAAAAGTTTGAATGCTACATTGCTATGAGGTTTTAACATTCCAGCATTAATCATGTATCAAGTAATTATTTGGCATTATGTAAAAGATTGGCATTAAAATATAAATTCTATAAATATGGATTCCGTAAGTAACAGAAAAAAAAAATTTGTGGAACAGAACCAGTGTATTCGAAACTTTGAATAATAAAATTAATTAATGGTTATTCTGAAAACTGAATAGTGAACCGTTATACTTCTTATAAAATATTACAGAATTAAAAAAAACATTTTATTAGTAGCTTCATAAAATATTCTAATTTAAAATGTGGTAACTGAAAGGCATTTTTTGGACATGGTATTCAGCATATGTGCCTGTTACTGCAAATTCAACTGAACTACAGATATAAATATTCTGTAAAAAAATAGAGTACATAATGGAGTAGTAGTTTGCTGTATTTAAAACTGGTTTGTTATAAAGTCCTAAATAAAGTGTCAAAAAGTTGAAATTTAGCATAGTCACGGAAGAACAAAATTTCTCAAATTTCAAATACCACTTAATTATATAAAGTACATATAATTTTAGGTTGCAAACATTGAGGCATCATATTATAATCATCGTTAACTAATATTTATGACCCAGGAGAAAATATAGAGTAGAATGAATTTTTTGTCTTTTTTTTTTCAAAAAATAATTTATCAGTGTTTTTTTTATAAACCAGATACTACCTTCACACCATCATCATCTGCATGTGAGCATTTGCCTAAGATAGAGTCATATAAACTCTTTACTTCGCATCTTTCTCATCTTTACTTCGCATTCAATATAACATGGGCCCGTGACGTCACGCTGGCAATTTTGCCCTTACGTTTCCAAAACAAAATACTCGTCTGCTTAGCAATAGTGAAGTTTTCATTATTTCTGTATTAAAAACGGTTACTTTAGAAAATTATAATAATTTAACCTCTAATTTTAGTAGGATATATCTAAATTTATCTTCTTTGATAGATATTTTTAATTACCGAAAAATAAAATATTTACACGTGTTTTTTTTTAAAGAAAAATCGTTATGTATATTTCTTTTCTCGTTCACATATACACAGAATTTGCTAGTAAATGTATACAATTTTAGAACGCTAGTTAGTGACTACGGTAAAAATGAATAATTGTATATTCGCTTAAAATCATCAAGTGCACTTTAACAAATGAAATCTTTAAATATATATTGTTATTCAAGTATTCTAAATAAAGTATTTTAATCATAAAGATAAATTTCGATGTTTAATGGGTTTAGTTCTAATTTTTATTTGCCATCATCATCGTTCGTTTACCATTACACGCTATAGTAAAATTAATGCCCTTTTGTCCTTACGTTTCTGAGCATTCCACCACGCAGGTTGTTTATTACGCTCATGCTTCAGCAAGTGGGGTCAAAGTCCCTTAGGCTATTACGCCTGCGTAGCAGCCGTGAAGAAAGAGCGTGTTAAGCGAGCTCCGGCGATTAAGGAGTGTCAGCGAACCCTTAAGTCCCAAGAGTTTGAGAGTTTCAGCGAGCTGCTGGTAGGGGGCTAGGTGGGGTGAAGGAGTTCGCAATGCGAACTTCGGGGTTTTAAAACATCAGAGAACACTAGTCAAAGCCCCAACGGGTGTAATATAGAGCATGGGCACGCGGCGACATGGACAATTTTGCCCTTACGTTTCGTGACGTTTCTAAAACAAAATACTCGTTTACCTAGCAGTACGGAAATTTTCATTATATCTGTATTAAAAACAGTTATTTTAGAAACTTAAGGTCGTTTAACCTCTAATTTTACTAAATTTATCTTGTTTGAAGGATATTTTTAATTGACCGAAAAATAAAATATTTACTTTAATTAAAATGTATACACGAGTTTTTTTAAAGAAAAATCGTTACATATCTTTTCCTTCACGCTCGCATATAGATTTCAGAATTTGCTAGTAAATGTATACATCTATAGAATGCTAGTTAGTGACCACAGTAAAAATGAGTAGTAGTGTATATCACTTATTGTGCACTTAGTAGTAGCGTATATCACTTAAAGTGCACTTTAGCAAATGGAATCTTTAAATATATGTTGTTATTCAAGTACTATCAATAACTTATTTTCATCATAAAGAAAAATTTCGATGTTTAATGGGTTTAGTTTCAATTTTTCTTGGCCATCATCGTCCGTTTACCATTACACGCTATGGTAAAAATAATGCCCTTTTGTCGTTACGATTCTGCGCATTCTACTACGCAGGTTGTTTATTTACCTTCGTGTCCATGCTCTATTAGCAATTAATCTTGTTCAATATAATACAGGGTCTTTCAAAAGTCCGTATAAACTTTAAAAAATCGAAAAATCACCGCATTGAGGTACAGTTTGTACTATAGCGACTGGAATACCTAGTGTCGCGTTCAATGAAAAAATCGGGCGAATTATTCAGAAAATGCAACAGATGGCGCTGCAGTTCCAACGGACTCGCTTATAGCTGACAACGCTATGCTTTTTTAAGCAAAAAATACGTCATTTGGAATAAAAAATTTAAATAAACTATCTGTAAATAAACTATCTATTTTAAGCAAAAAATACGTCATTTGGAATAAAAAATTTAAGTAAACTATCTGTTTAAAATATGTTTTGACTTCAAAATAGGGTTTTAGGAAAATTATTTTTCTACAGAAACAATTCCTATTATAGTTAACACGGAGATATTAATGCAATATATATATTTTTTAAATTCCTTTCTTACACTAAAACAGACTGTTTCATCGGTCTGTGATGCTTTGAATTTTTTTCTCTTTTCAGTATTACTTTGAAAGACATTTCATTATTATTTGGTCAGTAAACGTTATTTTTATAATTATATAAATATATATAGAATCATACAATTTCATCTTACAACTTAGAGAGGGATACAAAACGAATGTAAATTTACAATAAGTTTGTTTTAAATAATGCATTTGTAGACAGAAATGCATATAAACTTTCTTTTATACAAAAAATTAAATGAAATGCTCAGATAAAACTTGAATAAAATTTTTGTAAATAAGTCATTTTGTGAGTTATGTTTTGGGAAAGATATAGTCAAATTTATCATCATTATAACTAAATAAATAATAAAACTTACCTGGCAGCTCATCTCTATAGCATATTACTGCAAATCCTTGAAGATTACCTTATATCTATACATAGCATAGCACTATTAAGATAAGAATATTCTATCTTAATTCTCTTTTCATTATATCTATCTTGATTATCTTTTCATTACATCTATCTTGATTATCTTTTCATTACATCTATCTTGATTATCTTTTCATTACATCTATCTTTGATTATCTTATAACTATATGCATATATTAAATCAATTTTGCATCGATTAATTTGACATCGTATTGAGAACTTTTAAATAATTTTTTTCTACATGTTAGAATTCAAATTTTATTGAATTAATTTCATGATTTCAACAATAAATTTGCACCAGTTGAAAATAAATGACATATTAAATTGAACAAAATATTTACAGATAAGGTACAATTTCTTACCTTATATTACATAATAAGTTTAATATGATACAATGCCTAATAAAAATCATCAGTATAATATAGATATATACATCCTTACAGAAAAATAGATGTTTAAAGAATATTATCTACTTTAGAGGAGACAAAAACTAAATTTAAAAATAAAAATATTTTAATAACAAAAAAGTATCATTATTTTAATATTTTACATGCATTTCATTTATTCAAATGCACTATTTACATTTACTCATCTTTGAGAATTTTACTTTGCTTCTTTGTGTACATTTTTCTCTGTTGATACTTTTAATATAAAAATGAAGTCTGGTTATTAAGTAAAATTTCAATAATGTTTTTGTCAGTTCGACCTTGTGACTTTCACATCCTCCTCTCTTCTAAGTTTTCCTCTAGGTAATAATATTTCTTCACCTTGAATAATATGTTTGTAATGTCTTTCAACAAAGTGCGGTTCAAAATGTAGTTCACACACAACACAAGATTCATCCAAAGCTTTATCTTGTCTTGGTATTAATTTATTAATGGTAATTCCCATTGTTTAAGCCTTTCAGGATCTTTCAGAGCAGCAAAAAGAGATGTTTTAGCTTTGCTTGATTTGTAACCAGTAATACATCCTGGCACGAAACATTTACGTTGCCGTTTACGACTTTTCGATTGCACATTAACATCATCATCATCACTAATGATATCCCCATAATGACTAATGAAAACTACTCTTTGTTGAAAAATGAAACACGTTTTGAAACAAATAATAAATATAACATATGAAAAACAATAACAAAGCAATAAACTAATAGAGTATAATGCATTGGATATAAGATTTTGACAGTAACAGACAAAAACAGTTGAGAAAGTAAACAAATAACAGTACTAAAACGATTAATAAATAATCAAATTACGATCTAGAAAAATTTAACTAATAGATCCAGCTAATAGATAACTTCAACTGACGATAACAGATGGCGCTCTACTCTCTTGTACCGCATTTTACCCGATTTGTCCTGAATTCTTGAACAGGTTTTTCAGCATCTTTCTCCTACGAACGCGACACTAGGTATTCTAGGCACTGTAGTTTGTACCATAAGTAGGACGGGGGGTTTTTTTGACGTGAAAAAATTTTGTAGTTTAAAAAATCACCTATAGGTGGCACTGAACGCATTGGAAAGACAATTAAAATAACTTACTGTACGTGTCAAATCGTGTGATAAGCTTAAGTAACCCTGAAAAGGTGATAGGACCTTTTCCTTTCTTTAGATTTTTCCTAAATCAGAATTTTCGCAAAGCATCTGATGCTGATTCTGCGCTCACGTAATACAGCCTCACTAACAACTAATTTTTGCGAGAATGTTAACTCTCGCTCAAAGTTAACATTCTCGCAAAAATTTCTTCTTTGCACCGTTTACTAATGAATCAAATAAAGAATCTAAATAGCACTACAGCTCTTTTATAACAGCCTCATTTGCATATTTCTGGAAGATGTATTCGGGTAAGCGCCACCTATAGGTAATTTTTGGAACTACAAAATTTTTTCACGTCAAAAAAATCCTATCTTGGCAATACTTATGGTACAAACCGTACTTCAATGCGATGATTTTTCGATTTTTAATGAATTTTTAAAGTTTATACGGACTTTTGAAAGACCCTGTATACCTACCATTTGACACTAAAAGCTGTTTCTTCATTACATATATATTGATATTTGTCTGCTTACTCTTTGTGTAAAGTTATTATTTCAACACAGTGCAGATACTTTTGTACCAATAAATAGCAAAATTATTATTTATTTATGTAATCATTGTTTTCTTTCGTAATTTGTGTATGATCCCTGAAACGCGATCTGTCGACATGCTTTTTTCCTTCTGAAAACCCATGTCGATGCATCGAAAAGTGGTTTAAGTCAGCATTTTTGTCTTTTCATATCTCTGGGACTTTTTACGATGAAATGCTGAAATTTTGTACATCACCTTATTAATGTATGGGGCAAATTTTACTCATTGTAAATGTTTTTGTACAGGGACCGTATAAAAGTTTAAATTTTGTATTTCTTAAAATTTAATTATCTTGAAAATTTTAATCGATTTCATAAAGTTCTGTACCTTTCTTTACGCAACTTTGTAATTTATTATATATGTCTAAGATCAATATTTAAGGAATAAAAGCCGAGGTCAATGTTTCTGGGACACCCTGTATATTATATATATATATGTGTGTATATCGTATTCAAAATATATAAAAAAAATCTGATGTGGGCAACACATGACTTTCCTTATATAATGCAATGAATTTCCTGCTTTTACAGTTAAAAAATCTGATGTGGGCAGCACATGACTTTGCTTATAATGCAATGTATTTACTACTTTTACAGTAAAAACAAAATAAGTTACTCTTATAGTAGATACTTATATTTTTCTCAAGATATTGAATTTTCGTCAATTAGTCGTTATTTTCATTGATTTAGTGTTATTTTATCCATTTGACAAGATTTTCCTTAATTTGGTAACATTTAAAAATGTCGCCAAGTTGGCGACATTCCGACACATTCGTCGTCAAAATCTTGCCAAGCATTATGGACGGAGAAATAATTTATTCTTATAGCAGATAAATGACTATTGGCGTTCAAATACAAAAGTATTACTCAAAGTATCGTCTTTCATGAATGGAACAAGCTAGATCCACGAGAATGATGTCATCAAATTTATCGCATGATATTACATATAAAAAGTGAACATGTTTCTCAACAGTTAATACTTTTTTAAATTTATGGAATTTTTTGATAAATTTATTTGAAAAATGTGCAATATCTCGAGAACGGTTCGTGCTAGCGTTCTAAAATTTATGTCAATCGTTTTCTAATGAAAAATTACATAGAAAATGATTATTTAAGTAACTTTACTAAGGCTTTTGATATTTTCGAGAGCACGTTTCAAGCATCCCTGATCACGAATCGAACATTTTTGAGGTGATGTCTGTGTGTGTCACTGAGTCTGTGGAGACGATAACTGACGAACGAATGGACAAATTCGAACGAAATTTGGTACAAAAATTACAATCCGTAAACACTGGAAGCTCATTGTTTTTATATGCAATCGAATGTTTAGAACCCCCCTAAATTTTCGAGTGAAATTTTGAAAAAATCGTCAAAAAATCAAAATCTCTAATAAAGTTACGCAAATAGACATTTCTTATGTACTTTTTCATTAGAAAACTATTGACATGAATTTTAGAATGCTAACATGAACCTTTCTCGAGATATTGCACATTTTTCAAAAAAATTATCGAAAAGTCATATAAAAAAAAATATATATTTCCTATTGAGAAACATGGTCACTTTTCATATGTAATACCATGCGATAAATTTAGTGACATCATTTTCGTGTATCTAGCTTGTTCCATTCATGAAAAAAGATACTTCGAGTAATACTTTTGTGTTTGAACGTCAATAGTCATTTATCTGCTGTAAGAATAACTTATTTCTCCGTCCATAACGCTTGGCGAGATTTTGGCGACGAATTTAGTGGAATGTCGCCAACTTGGCGACATTTTAAAATGTTGCTAAATTAATGAAAAACTCACCAAATGGATTAAAATGACGCTAAATTAATGAAAATGACGACTCATTGACGAAAATTCAATATCTTGGAAAGAATATAAATATCTACTATAAAAATAATCTATTTTTTTTTACTGTGAAAGTAGTAAATTTATTGCATTATACTCGTATAAGGAAAGTCATGTGCTGCCCACATCAGATTTTTTATAACACATTCTTACTTTCCCTATATACCTAATACAGTGTATAGAGAAAGTATTGTTACAGGGTCAAAAATGCGAAGTTGAGTTTTTGACAGACAAGCATGTTTCAAGCATCACTGAACTCAAATCGACCATTGTACCATTGATGCCGGTGTGTATATCCGTGAGTCTGTGGAAGCAATATCTCACGAAAGAATTATGCATTTCAAATAAAATTTTGTACAAATACACTGATTTCCAAAAGTTAAGCACGCGAGGCAAATTTTCATTTTTCTAAAGCGTATTTGAATTCGAGTGGCTGAAAATCGCTGCGGATGTATATGGCAGTATGCAAATATCGTGTGTTACAGCCAATCACGATTGACTGTCCGGATATATGCTAATTAGGCAGGCGTTGAAGACGTCAGCATTCTGAAGGGTTTGAGGAGGTGCATTTAAATGCTGATATGAAATGTTTATAACTTCTGTAGGATTATTTTTTATGATAATCGTGTTTCTATGGCTGAAAGAAGACGAATGACAGATAGTGAGCGCTGGCGTGCTGTCGGAAGCATTGAAGCAGGACAGTCAATCAAAGATGTCGCTATTTTCTTTGGAGTTGATCATTCAATTTCCACTATTTCTCGATTATGGAAACAATCCCAAACAGTTGTCTGGAGACCTGTGCCCGATCATCCAAGGGTTACCACCCCCTCTGATAATCGGTAGGTCTATAGTAGCCAAGCGGAATCAATGAGCGACTTCCAGAACTGTTGCATCCATATTTGCAGCGGCATTAGGTAAAACAATATCTGCAAGTACTGTACGCCGAAGGCTCCACGTGAAAGGACTGTACGCCTGAGTACCACGTTTTTGTGTTCCACTAACCGTCCAAGCCAGAGGGGGGAGATTAAAGTGGTGTCTTCAACATGTCAATTGAACTGTCTCAGATTGATGCAATGTCCTGTTCACGGACGAGTTCAGATTTGCCCTGGAATCTGATGATAAGCGTGTAAGGGTCTGGAGAGAACGAGGCACACACAATCAGGCCAAAAACGTCATCAAACATCACGCATTCAGAGGTGACAGCGTCATGGTGTGGACTGGGATTTCAATGGGATATCGCACAGAGCTGCATATCTTTAAAGACGGTTCTGTGACGCCTGCGCAGTATCAGTATGAGTCCTGAGACCCCATTGTGAGACTCTACGCTGCAGCAGTTGGTCCTGATTTCTTCCTTATGGACGATAATGCCCGTCCCCATCGAGCTAACATCGTTGACGAATACTGGAAAGTGGGGGCATTTCTTGTATGGAGTGGCCGGCGTATTCCCCCGACCTTAATTCCATTGAAAACCTTTGGGATGCCCTCGGCCGTGCGGTCCCTGCACATTTACCTCCTCCAGCCAGTCTCAGAGAGTTGGAAACTGCTCTATTGGAGGGATGGCCATTGCTCACATCTGCGATGACTGATCACCTACCTCATTGAAAGCAAGAAAAATCCTTGTAAAGTTTGTGTGAAGGTCCGAGGTGGTCACATACCATATTAATGTAAGTTTTGTTTGGTTTGTTTGCCTTTAAACATCATTTTGCTAATGACCCAAATGTGACATCATTATATAACTTACGAAAAGTAAATATTTTTTTCATCTTTGTATATAACTCTTGCTTTTTTTAATGCATAAACACATTTGCTGCCTTCATATACAATTTTGAGTTAATCAAAGCTTTTCTATTCCATTTTTGTTGATTTTACCGTTTGTGCTTAACTTCTGGAAGCCAGTGTATTACAAACAAGTAGTACTAAGTCTATTGATTTTAAAGACAATCAAATGTTTGGAAGACCCCAAAATTATCGAATGAAATTTTGAAAAAGAAGAAACCCTTATAAAATCAGAACCTTCAAAACGCTAGCTAGCTTCAACTGTTCTCAAGATATTGCACATTTTTCTAATAAATTTATCAAAAATCTATATATATATATAAAATGAAAATCTGTTTGTCTGTCTCGTCATCACGGGAGAATGGCTGAACCGAATTTGATGAAATTTTGTGGGTAGCCTGGAAATAGTCCCACTTATAATTTAGTCCATGTTTGGAGTTTCTACGATCAGTGGTTCTCGAGATATAAGTAAAAAATGAAATTTTCGTTTGTCTCATCATCACGGGAGAACGGCTGAACCGAATTTGATGAAATTTTGTGGATAGCCTTGAAATAGCCCCCCATAAATTCAGCCCAAGTTTCGAGTATCTAAGACCAGGGGTTGTCGAGATATTAATGAAAAACGAAACTTTTTCCTAGGAGTTCTACGCTCTAACTCCGTGGTTTATCCAAACGAAAAGCTTGAAAATCGTTTGAAAGTGAGTTAAAACTTTATCGCTGCGTTTGATGGGAGATTTTTTGCGCTAATTAGTCACTTTTTAAAAACATGAATTGTTTGAAACATGATTTAAATGGGAAATCTATCTTCATGGTTTAATTTTCACAAGCTTTTACTGAACAATGAAAAATATAAAGAAATCAAAATGGTTATTTAATTTCGTAGTTTATGAGGAAGATTCTATATTATATCATGTTGCTCAGAAACGCAATTAAATTAAATCTGTCTGTCAATATTAATTATTATTTTTTCGATTTGAATAATAAATAAATGGATATAAAAATATATTTTAGAAAATAACGATTTGATTTTTCTTATAGCATTTTTGACTGGATAATATCAATTACGGTCTTCAGGTTTAAACGTTATTATTATTGATATTTTCGGGGATTATCTGGGATTAATGATATTATCAAGTTATTATGCAATTGTTTTATTATGACAAAAATTGTTTAAACTCATATATTGTACGTTGTACGAATAATCTACAAATACACGGGTATATCTTCTAATCTACGAGAATATAAGTAGTAGAGGTATATTGGCATATGTTTTGATATATATTGGCATATATTGGAATCAATTACGACCTTCTGGTATAAAGAGTACGGGGATTATTGATATTTTCAATTTATTGCGTCATCTCTTTTATTTTGGCAAAGATTTTTGAGACTCATATTGTAATACAGGTAATCCTCTACTAACACACTGGCATATTTTCTAATCTGCGACAATATAAGTAGTACGGGGTTGCATATATTGATTCAATTCTTTTTTTTTTTTTTTTGTAAATTTGCTTACAAAAGGGGCCCAGGATGTTTTATTCGTCAGATCTGCTCGTGAAAATAATTTCGCATAGTGAGAACAGATATTCTTAAACTTCTCTTTAGGAGCAATAAATTTAATATTTTAACAGAATTTGCACATGATTGCGAATTATAAGTTTCTTTATATTATATACTTCGTACGAAGAACGGGTATGCTGCTAGTATTACATAAAATTAAAAAAAGTATTAATTATTATGAAATGTTTTCATGCAATACGAGGGTCACACTGAAATTTTTGAGACAGGGGCAGACGATATGCTCTGGAAAAAAAAATTATTGATCGGATATTTAAATTTGAACTGTTTTATGTCCGCAGACGATAATTTGTGGCAACAATTACAATTTGGCTATTGTAGAATAAATTTTGAAAGAAAATGGTGTTGACGCGAGAGCATTATCGAGCTATGATTTTAAAGTGAGGCTAAATCAAGAAGAATGTCTTTAACGTTTATAATTAGCATATGGAAATGATGCTCCATCTCGTGCCACTGTATTCAGATGGTTTACAGAGTTTAGAAGAGATCGAAATTCTCTCCTGGATGAAGAACACGCAGGAAGACATTTGTCAGCTGTAGTCCCAGAAAATGTGTCGGCCATTCGAAAATTGTTAATCGATAGTAATCGCTGTACTTACCAAATGATACAAAAAGAACTCAACATTGGATTCGCAACTATACATAAAATTATTCATGAAGAACTGCATTTGAAAAAATTAGTTTATTGTTGGGACCTCATAATTTAACAGAACACCAAAAAGCGGAGCATGTCAGAATCAGTAAAGAAATCCTAAAATTATTTAATGATGGTGGACACCATAATATTTCTAAAATCATAACTGGTAATGAAACGTACATACCGTGTTTTGACGTTCCAACACGTCAAGAAAGTAAAGTGCGGGTCTTTGAAGATGACTCCAAACCAACAATGGTGAAAAGACGAGTAATGAAAAAATTAATGCATGCCGTGTTTTTCAGAAGTACAGATCTGGTCAAAGCGATAAAGCTAGAGGGACAGTTACAGTTAACTGGTACATCATTAAGTGTCTTCCAGAAATTCTTCAGGGATTGAATGTTAGGGGATTCATGCTTCACCATGACAATGCAACTTCACATTCAGCAAGAATGGCAGTCGAATTTCTTGAACGAAAAAACATCAAAGTGTTAGAATATCTACCCCATTCTCCTGATTTTGCTATGAGTGACTTTTGGGTATTTTTTAATCTAAAAGAAAATTTGTGTGGGCATCGTTTTCATTCGAAAGATGAGATTGATGAGGCTATAAAAGCATATTTTTTATCGATTCCAAGAAATGGATGGCTTGAAGCATTTAATCTTTGAAAAATTAGACTACAAAATTGCAATGATGTTGGAGGGGAATACTTTGAACACTCTTAAGAGTTGGTATGTTTAACTTGTAGCTTTTAGCGATATCTCAAAAATTTCAGTGTGACCCTTGAATTATGTGACAAATTTGTTAATATCATTCTGGGGCATCCAGTTCATTCCATAAAAAAATATACTTGTGTTTTGCATTTTTATGACCAATAATTTACTAATAGTTATTCATATACAAGTAAAGCACTTGTCTTCACCAATGGATAATACCTCGGCAATGAATTTGGTGAATTACTAATGTAGCAAACTGCCAACTTGGCAATATGTCATCCCCAGATTGATGAAAATATAGTCAAAATTGCAAAAATTATGACAAATTGAAGAATTATTAAAATATTTTAATATATGGAACATACTGCTTAATGCGGATGTTATCTTTCTTTCAACCCAGACTGTCCAACCTATTGCAAAATGTAAGGTATCTGTTTGGACAGCCTGGACAGTGCCACCCAATTTAAACCAGAACCCAGTGGGGGTGACTTCCAGAGGGACCGTACCATCTTTCCATTACCAGAAACATCTAGGAAAGATTTTCAGGCCTACATATTTAATGCATCCATATTCTACATAAACACGGTGACACTTTGGGCACAGCTGGGAATCGAACTCGAGCCCTCCGAGTACAAACTTCATGTTCTACACACTGGGCATTTTCCATAGCATTCAGAGTAAGAGATGTGTGTGTGGCGGAGGTCGTAGACCTCGGGACCACCGGCATCGGCAGCTTGGTCGAAAACAAGGCCATGAAATCTGTCATCACAGCCAGGGAGTGATGCCAGATTACGGCAAAATGGAGTCATTTCAGCCGTCATCAGAGCGAGGATAGAGAAATCCAGAGAAAGATGCGAGGGTGGTCTGAGATGGTAGGAGCCGGGGAAAATTCCAAAGGGGCTATGGCAGGGTGGTCTTGAATGGGGAAACGGAATATATATGCAAAAATCTGATGTGGGCAACACATGACTTTCCTTATATAATGCAATGAATTTACTACTTTTACAGTTAAAAAAAATGTTTTTCTTATAGTAGATACTTATATTCTTTCCAAGATATTGAATTTTCGTCAATGAGTCGTCATTTTCATTGATTTAGCGTCATTTTTCTCAATTTGGCGAGATTTTTGCTAATTTGGCAACAATTAAAAATGTCTCCAAGTTGACGACATTCCACCAAATTCGTCGCCAAAATCTCGCCAAGCGTTATGGACGGAGAAATAAATTATTCTTACAGCAGATAAATGACTATTGGCGTTCAAATACAAAAGTATTACTCAAAGTATCTTTTTTTATGAATGGAACGAGCTAGATCCACAAGAATAATATAACCAAATTTATCGCATGGTATTACATATGAAAAGTGAACATGTTTCTCAATAGGAAATATATATTTTTTATTTTATATAACTTTTTGATAATTTTTTTGAAAAATTTGCAATATCTCGAGAACGGTTCATGTTAACGTTCTAAAATTTATGTCAATCGTTTTCTAACGAAAAATTACATAAGAAACGTCTATTTGCGTAACTTTATTAGCGGTTTTGATTTTTTCAAAATTTCACTCGAAAGTTTAGGGGGGGGGGGGGGGGGGTTCTGAACATTCGATTGCGTATAAAAACAATGGGCTTCCAGTATTTTTGTACCAAATTGCGTTCGATTTGGTCAATTCGTTCGTCAGTTATCGTCTCCACAGACTCACTGACACACACACACACACACATCACCTCAAAAATGTTTGATTCGTGATCAGGGATGCTTGAAACGCGCTCTCCCGTCGAAAACTCGAATTCGAATTTTCGACCCCGTCACAATACTTTCCTTATACATTATGCATATAAGGAAAGTAAAAAGAGGGGCCACTCATATTATACGTAATTATATAAATTAAGCCATACGTAACTGCCTTGATCAGCCAAGGGTTCTTTGTAACACTTTGTATGCATCGAATGATGATGAATAAAGTTAGTCGATAATATGCAAACTTTGCCTGGTTTATCCAAACATATTGAGTTTCATCTTCTTTAGCGGTATATCTCACTGATTTGAACTTGTGTATCTTGGAGAGGAAATGGCCAGCTACTACAAAACGCCTATGGTAGCATCCGCAGTCACCAGCATTGTACACACCGGTGTGCTTTCATCGACACACACTTGATGACTGAAACATTACTTAAACAACAACTAACGATGATGAAGAAATATTACATGACAATGAGGAAAAGGGTAAAAGCATATCATTGCACATAAGTGGATCTAGTTTTGTATGCAAAGAAATAATTCTTAAAATAATGGATTACATACATTTTTAAGTTTCATTAAATTTTGCATAATGTATTTAGTTATACTATACATGCCATGTTTCAGAAACATCCTTTGATTTAAATACTATACCAGAAATTTTCAAGGAATCTATGTATAAAGAGCAGAGCATCCACATTAAAATCTGCTAAAATACAAGTCGCCGCTCAAATTCGAGCATATCTCCATGAACATAATCAAAATCTGTATTCACAAATAGCACCCTATTCCAAAAAATCGATCAAGGTCATTTTGAAATTTTTTTTATTCTATTGATGTTAATGAGAAATTATTTTTTTGTTATAACAGCATAAGGAAATTGCCTTTGATATGTGGTTGAAGAGCATTTATAGATTTTGAACTCCTCTCCTCCTTCCAATAAATCCACTGTGCTGGGAAAATCTGATTTTACAATATAATGGTCAAAAATTCAATACAATGGTTTTGAAATGATGCTCGTTTGCATATGATGTCAATGAACAAGTATTGAAGTGTTGAGAATGTGAGGGTGTTAATCAGTATACATGCTTATAATACCATAGTCCAAATTTTGGCTAATTTTGCAAATGCATACATCATAGATAAATCTACTTGTGGAAGTTTATTGCGATAGACAGGGTGGCCATAATTAAAGTAGAGGTGTTTAGAGCCCGTTAGTGAGAAAACTGTTGGGTTAAACTCAATCAAATTTGCAGTAAATACTATTTAGATCATGGGGGTTTTGTTTTTTAAAAGAAAAAAAAAATAGTTTGGAGTTTTGCCACCGTGAGGTAAAGTGGCACTGTAAGGTCCAATTTTGGGAGTAAAATAGGCATAGGAAGTATAGAAAGTTATCATTTTACATGCATTTTGAATTTATGTGTTTAGTGCATTTTATATTTACATTTGCATCTTACACATACAATTTCTATATCGGCATCATTTACATGTGATTCAATATGTTTTTCTTGTATATGTTCCAAAAAGTGCACTCTCTGAACAGCATTCTCTACTGCAGAATGCAGCAGATCTCCATTGATGTGCTTGACATGCAATGTTATTCAGTCCTTCAAAGTGGCTAAATTATCCACATTCCCTTGGTATACCAAACGCTTTACATGACCCCACAACCAAAAGTCACAAGGAGTCAGATCAGGCGAATGGGCTGGCCACTTCATAGAAAACGCTCGACTAATTATTTGGTTGTTAGTAAAATCCTGTCGTAGGACTTCCTGTACGTACAATCCAATATGAGGGGGTGCTCAATCCTACATAAATATCGTGTGGGAGACATGATTGTTAAAATGTTTGATAAAATGTAAGTGCAAATGTGAATGTAAAATGTCATGTCAATATCAAAATGCATGTAAAATGTGAACCTGTACTTCCTATGCCTAGTTTGCTCCAAAAATGGACCTTACAGTGCCATTTTGGCCCTCAGTCGTGAAAATCCGAGCTACTTTTTTTTCTTTTAAAAATAAAAACCCCATGGTCTAAATAGTATTTAATTCAAATTTGGTTAAGTTTGACCCAACAGTTTTCTCACTATCTGGCTCTAAACACTTCTTTAATAATAGCCACCCTGTATAATATATATGATCATAACACACTTATTTTATCACTCACATCTACTCTAACAAGACTCACATTGGAGATAAATACACACTAAAATTAAATGCCACATGCATGGTCCCACCCCATGTAATTTGAAGGGGAACTTCATCTACATGCTGTGTATTTTGGGAACGCAGTGCTTCATGTACTTTAACGAATAATGGGAAAGCCTACAATTCGAGTCACTTATGGTGGCTTTCAATTTCCATGAAAAATGCTCTGCTCTCTCCCCCCCCCCCCCCCACAACCATTTATACTCAATCCAGTTAGAGTAAAGGTCAGTTTATTAAATCCTACCTATAATGCACAAATAATTACTTTATCAATTTTTCTACTGTCAATTTTCTATATCTTATTTTATCACTATTACATGCTTCAAAAGTCTGCAGTCTAATTTTGTTTCAGAATTTATGCATGCATATACTTTATATTTTTATTTTCCTCAGTCTATGGCTATTTTGGGAGGTTTTCTAGGAAATTTAAGACTGACTATATACAGGGTGTTTCACGAAGAGTATCGGAATGGAATCAATATGAAATCAAGAAGTAAAGTGAAATATGAAATCAAGAAGTAAAGTGAAATATGAAAATTAGCACAGATAGTTACATCCTGGCAACTGATAATTTCATGAAAATGTGAAAATAAATGTTTTATATGGTCTCCCAATAATAATAAAAAAAAATTGGTGATGGCTCCAGTTCGATGGAGATGAAATGGTTCTGCCTGAATAATATTTTGTAAAATAAAACTCCAGTTAAGTAAGTTTATTCGATTTTTCAGACTCATTTGTTTTGTTTACAGTCTTTCAAAGGGCTACAAATTACTTGCTATCTATTTACAGCTATCTAGCACAATCAAATTATTTTAACTTGCTTGGAGGAATATAAATTAAATTTATACAATAAATACGAGTATAATGAGATTTTACATTCAAGTTAAACATAGTAGCTTTCCTACCCATTAGAAAATCCAGGTTAAAATACTAACTTATCAAAATTATAACCACTATACTTTGAAAACTAAGAGCTTGATCCACAATTCAATTACCTACATTTGTAGGGATTTCAAAATGATACATAATGTTGCTTATTGTTCATAGCTAGCACTTTTAGTTTTTAAGAAGCAAGAATTACAATCTTGAAACACAGAAAATTTTCAAACAATTTAAAAGTTAATTTAAGTTATTTAAAAATTTTTTTTTTTCAACATATTAAAATATTGAAATTATTTTTATATATTCATAATCTAGACCCTATTTTCGGAAAAACAAGAAAAATTATTTACATCTTTATATATTAGGTTCAGAGATATTAGCATCCGAAATGCTTACATTTTTTGTAAAGCTCCATTTCTCTAAAATATCAACGTTATAACTACAGGGTGAGTTTAAAGTTACGCACATCAAAGTTTATTTCACTGCTGGAAGTTGATGAATATTACTGCTGGTTCCAGCAGGATGGTGCGATTTGTTTCACATCAAACAGCACTATCCATCTTTTAACTGATTTTTTTGGTAAGTGCATAATTTCCTGGGGATTGTGACCCCCTTGCTCCCCAGATTTATCAACTCTTGATTTCTTCCTATGAGGGTATCTAAGAAATGTGGTTTATATGAATAATTCACACATGATTGCTGAGCTGAAAACGAACATCACAACAACGATTTCAACATCAATACTGCCATGCTCCGCATAGTCTCACAAAATCTAGTAAAAGAAACATGCTTTTGCATTCGTGAAACAGAATGTCATTTCCAACATTTATTGTAGGGTGCAGTAGCCCAGTGGTTAGTGCGCGGGAATTGAACTTTGTCGACCCGGGTTCGATTCCCACCACTGCCAAAACAGCCAGTGTTCACGCGGAGTACGATCACGTTAAACATGTGGGTCCGTAAGTCCTTCCAAGAGGTTTGTGGTAGGGGATGGAGGATATGGTCCCTGTGGATGCCTCCCCCACTGGGTTCCGGTCTAAACTGGGGGTCACTTACCGGCCATCCAAACAGTTGCCTTACACCTTTCCAGTAGGTCAGATGGCCTGGGTCTCAATAAGAACATTTATTGTAACACCTAAAGTTTTGTCTGCTAAAAATAAAAGGTAATATTTCAACTAATCTCTGTAATACTTTACTTTCAATTAAATTCTCATACTGGTACTTTTACGGCCAGTTAAACTTTGATGTGTGTGACTTTAAACTCACCCTATACTATACTTTGAAAATTAAAAGCTCAATCCAAAATTCAATTATATGTCCTTGTAAAGCTTTCAAAGAGCTACAAATTTTTGCTTATGGCTCACACTTAGTTTTTGAGATATAACTATTTAAATTTGAAAAACAGAAAATTTTCAACCTTTTTCAACTTGACAAGACTGGGCACGGTAGCCCAGTGGTTAGCATGCTGGAATTTCACTCAGTAGGCCCGGGTTCGATTCCCTCCACTGATAAAACTGCCGCAGTGTTCACGCAGAGTACAATGTTAAATATGTGGGTCTGTAAGTCCTTCCGAGAGGTTGGTGGTAGGGGAAGGAGGGCACGGTCCCTGTGGATGCCTCCCACACTGGGTTCCAATCTAAATTGGGTGGCTCTTCCCGGCCGTTCAAACAGTTACCTTATGTCTTTCTGGTAAGTCAGACGGTCTGGGTCTCAACAACAACTTGACAAGACTATTACTCGTAAACTATAAGAACTTTTTTATAAAAAAATATATATATTAATTTAGAAACTAAATCCTTTAATGGATATTTTTGCCACTTACTATTTATATCAATAATTTATAGTTTTGAAGATATTTCAAGCGAAAGTAAGAAAAATGAAAAAACACTCGCTCACACAGATATTGTTTTTGTTTTTTTGAAAAAAAGTTCAAAATATTAAAATAATTTTTATATATTCATAACTAACATATTTCTGATAAATCAAGAAAAATTATTTATACTTTAATCTATTAGGTTGGGATATATGTGTCCAAAGTGTTTACATTTTTCAAAATGCTACATCTTTGATTATTTTACATATTTCACTTTACTTTCATGATCCCTGATTAAAAAAAGTGTCTTTATACAGCAATTTATAACTATTTTGGAATAAATTTATGGTTACATTATAAAACTGAGTAATTATTACTGCAAATTATAGCATATTCAAGAATCTTAACACTAATACATCATTACGCTTTAAATTTGAGAACTGTAAAGCTGTTTTATCAACTAGATATTATATTGCAAATTTTTGAGTCTATAATTAAGAGGAAAAATCAAATTGCAATATTCTAATAATTTCTTTATTAAATAAATGTTATTGAAAATTTGAAAATATAAATAACTCTTAAGATTAAAACAAAGCAAAAATCTATTTTCTGATTTAAGCTTTTCTAATTCAATTTCAATGCTGAAAATTTTTTAGCAACTAACTTATAAAATATTCAACATCCAAATAGATATTTTTGTGGACAAATTTTTGCATATGTTCACAAGTAGACTTTATCATTGAAGACTATAACAAAGTTGTTTTGGCAGACCTTGCGAGTTAATGGCAATAAAAGATAAAAAACAAAATGTTTTTAATGTTGCTTTTGATATGGTTTTCCTTACATATATGTAAGAAAGAAATGTTTGTATTACCTGTTAACAAAATACCTGCATTTACAAGATTATGGATTTAACATAGAAATTATAAACTTTTATTTGGTATTATGAAAATCGAAACCTGATTTCTTCGCTTCTAAACAATAAAATCATTAGGTCTCCAGATGTAATGAGTATACAAAATAGTAAAACTAAATTAAATATATAAAAGACGATGATAAACTTCAGAGAAAAAAAACTTCATATTGATCAAGGCTGGTTGAAATTGAAGGAAAGATAATATTAGATGGATGCCGCATTAGATTTAAGCATCAGACATGAGGAGAGCTTTTACCTACAATTTGGAAAGAATAAATAGCTATGGCAGCTGCAGAGTTTAAAACAAAGATATTGGGTACAGTTCTAAAAGAAGAGAATATACCCAGAATAAAAAATAAAATAAGAGTTCCTAAAATCTGGTGCTTGAACCATTACACAGAACTGAAAGTTCTTTTCAGAGCATATGTAAACATCATCTAGATTGCTTTTGGGGTAGGATGCAAGTTGGAGTTATTACTGTCCGCATTTGATTTACATTACTGTACAGCCATTTGGGGGTATGATGCTCATATCACCTAGGCAGGTCATTCCATGTAAATCAAAAAAAAAAAAGCAGCCCACAACCCGACCGACAGAATTTTTTTTTAAACTTGTCTATTTTATTGTTCATTCATATATGACTATGCAAAATTTTAGCCTCCAATTTTCATTGCTTTTTTATTTATAAAAATTTTAATTTGGGAAAATCTGGGAATTTTTTATGATTCTTGACATATTTAAAGGTCTGTATATTTTGACCTAATCTACCAATTGCACTGAAGTAAGACTTATTTTGTAGCTTAAAGATTAATCTTTCATATGATATGTCATATAACTCTATGATACTTTCATTTCAAAGTCACTTGATTTGACCTTTGATCTTAAACAGCAAGAAAAGTATATATTTAATTAAAAAAAATTATTATACATATATTTTGTTGATATGCTATTTATCACTATTATATAAAAATTTCAAGTTGGGAAAACCAGGAGTTCATACTGTAAAATAATTCTAAATAAATACATGTTATATGAACAGTTATTCGAAAAATACCGAAAACCCATACAAAATTATAATTGAGTAAGTAGTAGGCTGTACGTGGTGTACCCTGGGTAGTGCTAAATCTACTACAGCTCTTGCCATTCTCCAAGCTTTTTTGAAATGGTTACTAATACCAAAATAAAATGTCCTTTTAAGGATTTGCCACAATTGAAAGTGCTCCAATGGAATGCCAGAGGTCTTTCTCAGGTAAAAAGAACCCAAATTATGATGGTGTTGGTGAAACATGAAAAGAAATTGAGTCAGAATCTCTGAAAGCATCTAAAGGAAAGTGATGGAGCATCCTCAGCGGATACATCAGTCATTCCAGAGGTTCCTCGAAGAGAAGCAGTTACCAAGTCAGATTGGTTACGACTGTCTCAGGCTTCTCCATCAAATTGGCCTTGCTGCTTCCCCGGATTGTACTTTATGTGACTTGGGACAGCCTATGTATGTAAAACATTTAGACAAGTGCATTGCACTAGTGACTTTTAATTCTCTAATAGAAAAATACTGGAGAGCTAGCTGTCTGTTGGCCTAATGGCCAAATGACCAACCCGCATTTGTCAACAAAAACAAAACCAGCATAATCGACTAAATAATTCATAAGAAATAAACATTATCTTAACTAAAAGTTAAAAACATTTCCTAATGTGTATATGATTTTACAAATTATATTTATTCCTATTTTTTTTTAAATACTTACTAACATTGCTATTTTCTTTTGTGTATATATATATATATATAGATAGATAAATACCCTCTTAAAATATTATGAAATAAGATTTTATTGAATTTAATACTTGGTTATATCACCATGTGCCCTGATCACCCCGGACAAAATATTATGAAATAAGATTTTATTGAATTTAATACTTGGTTACATCACAATGTGCCCTGATCACTGCTTAGATCTTCTGGGGCATACTGTTCAAATGGGGCTAGATAGAGTCTGCAGTGATGTTGATCCACTCATCCATCAATTTCGCTAGTGACTGTGGATGTGCAACACTCCTCTTGACAGCAATTTCCAAAGTGTCCCACATTTTCTAGATGACGTTAAGGTCAGGCAGATTGGTGGGCCAAGTGAGGTGTGGGAGATTAACCTCATGTTCTGTGAACCAGTCCTGAACACATCTGGCATGATGCATGGTATAATTGTCGTCTTAGTAGCCAGGTTCGGTGACAAGGCCCTCTCCATGCTGAAAGTCCATATAAGGGCTGACGTGGTCATCCAAGATGGGGATGCAATTCACAGCCTTCATTCGATTGTTAACTTTCGCCAGTGGTCCAATGCCAGTTGCCAAAATACACCCCAAAAGCATCACACTCCCATTCCCGAGCTGCACTGATCTCTGGAGATAGTCCAGATGATACACCTCTTCGGACCTCCTGGTGATGCGGAAACATGCATCATTGGCATACAAGCAGAAGCATGATTCATCTGACCATACTACATGTCGCCAGTCATCCACAGTTCAGTGTTGATGTTCTTGAGCCCATTGGAGTCTCTTCTGTTTTGGGGCTGCTGTGATCCAAGGACATTGCCGGGGTATACAGCTGAATAATTCCATGCAATGCAGCTCCCAGCGCAGGGTGCACTTGGAAATAGATGGACCTGGTTCAGCATTAACCTGTGCTACCAATTGGTCCCTGGTTTGGAAGCGATTAGCGGTATCCATGCACCTCACATATCTAAGATCTCTCGGGGTTAGTATTGTCTTGTGGCTGGCATTGCATCACCAGAAACTACTTGTTCCAGACAAAATCCATTGTTTATGCACTGTATTTACTGTAGATGCTGTCACACCCAAGAACGCTGCAATCTCTGCAACTTTGTAGCAGTGTTCCAGGCCAAACACTATGGCCCCCTTTTGCATATCGGTGATGTCTCGTTTGCAGCCAATTTCCAACTTTACGAACGAATGAAGCATACTGATCTCAAGGTTTGCAACACATTCAACCTTCCTCTTTGACCTCCACCTCTGTTCGCATATGTGAGGTGAGCTGCAGACACATGCTCTTATAGTGATGACTTACTGCGAGCCTACAGGCTCGCAGTAAATGCTGATTTCATAATATTTTGTCCGGGGTGTTTAAATATGTATTTCAGTGAGAGTAGAAAATATTTAATAAAATAACAAATAAAAACTGGAATAAAATCTTGAATTTTATTTTTAGAATTTGAATAGTTTTCTACAAACATGACCTCCAGCTATGCTATCATGTGCTACGATCATAAATTGTTTAGTCTACTTGTGTTTCCATTGGATGAGTGGATGGGCACCCTATAAAAATAGATGTTTGGGATGGTGAAATGTACCAGCAATTTTGTTTGTTTAATCCTCCAGTGACATATCTGGAGGAAGAGGCAGAATAAAACTTGCAATACTTCCTACTCTGAAATATTGCAACAACTGAAACATAAGTTTAATAAAAGTGAAAGCAAGTGTTTGAAACAGTGTAAAAACATTCAAATATTAAAAATTTTGCTAAAGAGTTGAATTACTTAAACTATATTAGAATGATCTGCTCTATCCAAATACAACTAAATGCTTTTTATCTTTCCGAGGTGCCAGCAGGTGATGTGATGTACCATCATAAAGTAATCTCTTCAGGACACAGAATAAGAAATTGAAACTGCTATGTTTATAAATATTTGAAATAATGATCTCAAATGAAATATCATTTGTGTTAATTGAAAAACTTTTATGAACTGTATTGCAAAAGGTTATGAAAATTGGTATTACCAGGATACAAGTGCAACCTTTTCTGAGGCTATAAATTTAAAGCGATTTTCGCATGCACTATCAAAAATATCTTTAAATGCATCATTGAAAAATATAAATAAAATAGTTAATATGAATTCAATTTGTCATTTTACAAATTAATTTCAGTTATTTTATAAAATCAGATAAAATATTTGATAAATACATAAATTAAACACAGAACCTTTCTCTTTTTAAGTAAGTGTATTGAATAAACTTTTAGTTTAGCAAGACTAAAACATATACATTATGTTGTTGATGTTGAGACCCAGACCGTCCGACCTACCAGAAAGGTGTAAGGTAACTGTATGGACGGCCGGGAAGTGCCACCCAATTTAGACCGGAACCCAGTGGGGGAGGCATCCACAGGGACCGTACCCTCCTTCCCCTACCACCAACCTCTCGGAAGGACTTACGGACCCACATGTTTAACGTGATCGTACTCCGCATGAACACGGCGGCATTTGTGGCAGCGTGCAAATCTAGCGCGCAAACCACGGGGATACCGCACCCGAGATGGCCAACAGCACGCGGCGTTCCGAGGTGGTCACCCACCAAGTACTATCCGCGCCCGATGCTGCTTGACTTCGGTGATCTAACGAGAACCGGTGTTATCAGCACGGTACGGCCGTTGGCCTTACATATACATTATGTGTAGAGGCCCCTTGGAATTCTTTGCTCAGGGGAGGGGGGGGGATGCTAAAAATCTAGGTATGTGATTAGTGTCAGTATATACTTCTAAGATTACCAATACATTTTACCTATCCCAAACATTTGTTTTTATAAAGTGCTCATCCACTCATCCAAAGGAAACATAAGACCTTTAATAGACTAAACTATTTGATCCCAAAACACTGAGAATACAGATGGAGTGGAGGCCATGGATGTATGATTGAAATACAGATGGCTACAAAAATTCTAAAAATAAAATTTCAGTTTTTATTCTACTAAATTAGGGTTTAATATCACTGAAATACATTTATTTTTTATATAAGGGATCATATATATACACACAAAATAGCAATGTTAGTGTGTCTACTTAACATTATGATTAATGATACCTGTATTATCTTTCAAATCTTAGAATTCAATAAAATAAAATTTATAAAATCAAATGCACATTAGAAAATGTTTATCTTTTAGTTAAGAATAATGATGCTTATTTCTTAAGAATATTTTAAATTATGCTTTTGTGTGAATTTCCAGCACTTTCGAATAGCCTGTTCATATAACATATATTTATTTAGAACTTTTTCTTTCAGTATGAGCCCCTGGTTTTCTCAATTTGAAATTTTTGTATAATAGAAATAAATAGTATATCAGTTCAATATCAAAGGTTAAATCAAGTGACCTTAAAAAGATAAATATCACTTACAAGGGATATGTGATATATTATAAGCAGGGCTCGAAATTAACGGTGGTCCGAGACCACAAAAACACCCAACGGACCAGCAGAATATAAATTATATTGGTCCGTCGGACTAGTAACCTTTTATTCCCATTTCTCTCTCGTAAATTAAATTTTCCCCTCAGCACTTATGCAAAGAAAGACGATATTCAATAGTCTGGGGAAAGTAAACAATACTGCTTCCGTGTTTGTAATTTTGTCACCCCCTTTCCTTCCTCCTTCCCGCGCCCGCAAGACATCTGGCTATTCTGACTCCCTACCAGGCTTTGGGAAACCTGTAAAATCTAGCCCGTCCTCAAGGACGGCTGTTAACATTTTTTACCTGTCCTCCTAAGAATTTTTTTTTCACATTATATTCTTTAACATGTGTGCACAAATATATCGCACAATAATAATAAATTAGAAGCAGATGCTTCAGGATAAAGTGCGATAACTGAATATTTATACACCAACCTCACAGCGCTTAGCCACTGCGATCAAACTCGCCGATGACTGAACCCGTCGGAATTCCGATCTATGGGTGGGTGCAGAGGGGTAACAGATCTCTCCTCTTTCCAATGTTTGGAAATTTGAAGGAGAGGTAAATAAATAACAACAGAACAAGTCACTTCGATCGTGAGCTTGCTATCTATTGCATTTTCACTCAGTCATCGGATTCATTGGGTGGGGGATATGAGGAAAGAGAAAAGAACTATGGCTTGTAGTTACAATGCAGACCTGACGGCTCTCCTAGAAAGAAGGCGTTGATAATGCACACTAGCTAAGTTTATGGGGGGAGGGGGGATTTGCAAACAATTTTCATTTATGGCACGGGAAAGTGCGACTTTCGCTATAATTTTACGATGATAACTTATTTATTTATTTTTTGCGGAATCTCTAATCTCAATAATCTCAAGGCCGTCCGGGAGGACGACAACTTCAGAAAATTGGCAGTCCTCTCCGAATTTTAACCCAGCAAGGACAGGAGGACGGCCGATTTCCGGAAGCCTGTTCCCCACGGACTCCTGCTGTGAAAACGGGGAGGGGAACTGGAATGTATCCTGGGCATTGCTTCTTCCCCCATCGCTTTCTTTCTCCCATATTTTGAGGTTGTCACGTATTTAGAATATTTGTCTTCATCTTTATGGCAACAAAAGGGAAGAAATGGAACAACGGTCGTACTTTATAGGGTGTATAGACAAACATGATCTCACAACACCTAATCGTCAAAAGGCAAATTCAGCATGGTGAACAGTCCTGAATTTAAACTTTAACAGTCCTGAGTTAAAACTTTATTTTTTGTCTTTGGTTTTAAGAATTCACAGAAATTGCTTTGAAAAAAAGTTTGTTTTATCTTATCGCAATTTGATTTAGCTGTTTAAAATGTGGCGTTACGGCATCGGTAGCGAACCCCCAACGAAAAAGAAAAAGAATACAAGTGACTGCAGCAAGAAGGAGAGTGACAAAAAGTATGACAAAGAGCAGAGAATAAGAAAATTTCAGGCGCAATGGCTGAGGCATTTCCCTTGGTTGAAATATGATACTGAAAAAAATGAAATGTTCTGCAAACTTTGTAGAAACTCAAAATATGCTGATAAAGAATCAGCATTTTTTAAAGGAAGGGCTAATTTTAAGCTAGATTCTATAAATGCTATATTCTATAATGTCCATGCTTCCAGCACTCAGCATGGTCAAATTCTAGACATGTTAGAAAGAGCCAAAGAAGTCCCAGGCACATCTCAAGCTAGCAGAGCCTTGCTGTCTTTGCAACAATGCCAGAAAGACAGACTTATATACCTTTTTCGCACAGCTCATGCCTTAGCGAAACATTCACGTCCATTCACTGATTTTGTGTGGCAGTGCAAATTAGATGTCATGAAAAATCTTGATATTGGAGAAAACTACCAAAGTGATAAAGCTTGCAAAGAATTTGTCAAGTATATATCTAAGGCTTGTTTTCAACAGCTTTCCAGTGATATTCAGGAAGTGAAATGTTTCTCTTTACTATGTAATGAATCTACAGACAGTGCTGTAATAGAACAATTAATAATATATCTAGTATTCTGTAAGAAGGGGGAAATGTACACGAATTTTCTAGATATAATTTCTCTTCAGAAAGTTGACGCTGAATCAATTTTTTTAGCATTACGAAATGCATGTTCTGGTGTACTTCAGGCTACAGAAAAGCCATTTGAAAACCTTTTGTGCTATGTTGCGGATGGTGCTGCACAATGCAAGGGTGTAAATCTGGAGTGAGAAAGAGAATCTCAGATGAACAACCTGCTGTAATTGGACTTCACTGCATGGCTCATAGGTTAGAGCTGGTATTTAAAAACATGCTGAAAAGGTTTAAAGCTTATTATGATGTAGAAAACTTTTTTTTAAGTTGTATAAATTTTATCATAACAGCCCTTTGAACAGGGCAGAATTGAAGGAAGCTTGTGTATCACTGGAAATTAAACAGTTAGTTCCCACCAGAGTTGGTGGAACATGTTGGCTGCCCCATTTAAATATAGCGCTGAAGAATTTTTGGGAGACATATCATGCCTTAAAACTGCAGTTGGAAAATTGCTCTTTGAGATCAAAAACTGATTCAGCTGCTGTGTCCCTTGGTCTTCTTAAATCTTTGACTATGCCTTCACTGATTTATGTTGCATTAGAATTGAGTGAAGTAGTGTGCTGCTTGCAAAAAGTGTCACTAACATTACAAGATCGTAACACAACATTATTTCATGCGTTTGCATGTGTGGAAGCAGTTACCGATTCCTTAAGAAATCTTATCGAAAACACTGAAAAAATAAAAAATAAGATGGATAAGTTTGATTTTACTGTCGAAAAAAAGAAGAGAAATGAGCACATCACTGGAAGAAATTTTCAACAGTTCATTGAAAATACCATTCTGCAACTGAAAGAGCGATTTACTGATTTGAATGAAAGTTTACTTTGTGTTAGCAGAATCCTTTCATTAGGTGAATGGACATTAAAACCATGTCCAGAGAATTTTGGAGAGCCAGAATTCAGTGCTATCCTTGAGAATTATGAAAGTACTCTAAAAAAATTTGACATCCAAACCTCTTAAGTTGAACTGGAGTGGAAAACTTTAAAGAAAGCATTATACTTACGTAATGAAGAACCAAATACTTTAACATGGAAGGATATTAATGCTCAGCATCATATTGGACATTCAAATATCTTGGCAGTAATAGATGTATTACTCACCATACCAAGTACATCATCAGAGTGTGAAAGAGGTTTTCGAAATATGAAAGAGATCAAAACCAACTGGCGTAGCTCTTTGTGTACAGACTCTTTAAATGACTTAATGAGAGTATATTTAGATACGCCAGACATTGAACATTTCAATCCGATACCTGCAGTTTCATTGTGGCTGGAAAGTGGAGAAAGAAACAGAAAAATTGTGTGCTTCTGTCACAGAATAGCATTTCATTATGTAGTTTTTTGGCAGTGTACATTTCACTTTATATGTTTTATTCCACAAGAATTAAATTACATTTTATGCAACGCTTCATTTATATTTTTTAATTGAACTAGGTATGGTATTTATGAATTTATGGAAATCCACATAACATTCCACATGTAATTTATTTTATTTTATAATTTATTGAAGTCCCGTGTACGGACCAGTAACAAAGGTTGCGGACCACTGAAGTCATGAAGTCACTGGTCCTTTGGACCAGTGACTTCATTTTTCTAATTTCTACCCTTGATTATAAGAAAGGTCATATCTAAAGTTACAAAATAAGCCTTATTTCAATGCAACCATAGATTAGGTCAAAACATACAGACACTCGAATATGTCAAGAATCATGAATATTCACCTGACTTTCAAATTTAAAATGTTATGTTAAGAATATTTTAAATTATGTTTTTGTGTGAATTTCCAGCACTTTCGAATAGCCCGTTCATATAACATACATTTATTTAGAACTTTTTCTTTCAGTATGAGCCCCTGGTTTTCTCAATTTGAAATTTTTGTATAATAGAAATAAATAGTATATCAATTCAATATCAAAGGTTAAATCAAGTGACCGTAAAAAGATAAATATCATTTACAAGGGATATGTGATATATTATAAGAAAGGTCATATCTAAAGCTACAAAATAAGCCTTATTTCAATGCAACTATAGATTAGGTCAAAATATACAGACACTCGAATATGTCAAGAATCATGAAAATTCACCTGACTTTCAAATTTAAAATGTTATGACTTGCTTTCAAATTTAAAATGTTATGTTAAGAACATTTTAAATTATGCTTTTGTGTGAATTTCCAGCACTTTCGAATAGCCCGTTCATATAACATATATTTATTTAGAACTTTTTCTTTCAGTATGAGCCCCTGGTTTTCTCAATTTGAAATTTTTGTATAATAGAAATAAATAGTATATCAGTTCAATATTAAAGGTCAAGTGACCGTAAAAAGATAAATATCACTTACAAGGGATATGTGATATATTATAAGAAAGGTCATATCTAAAGCTACAAAATAAGCCTTATTTCAATGCAACCATAGATTAGGTCAAAATATACAGACACTCGAATATGTCAAGAATCATGAAAATTCACCTGACTTTCAAATTTAAAATGTTATGACTTGCTTTCAAATTTAAAATGTTATGTTAAGAATATTTTAAATTATGCTTTTGTGTGAATTTCCAGCACTTTCGAATAGCCCGTTCATATAACATATATTTATTTAGAACTTTTTCTTTCAGTATGAGCCCCTGGTTTTCTCAATTTGAAATTTTTGTATAATAGAAATAAATAGTATATCAGTTCAATATCAAAGGTTAAATCAAGTGACCGTAAAAAGATAAATATCACTTACAAGGGATATGTGATATATTATAAGAAAGGTCATATCTAAAGCTACAAAATAAGCCTTATTTCAATGCAACCATAGATTAGGTCAAAATATACAGACACTCGAATATGTTAAGAATCATGAAAATTCACCTGACTTTCAAATTTAAAATGTTAGGACTGGCCAACAAAATAGCCAAGTAATTTAAAAGTAGATATCAGTCAGGCTGAAAATGTCACTTTTTATGTTGATTTGATATAGAATGATCTAGGCATACTTTTACTGATGACATGCAAGTTGGAGTTATTAGTGTCCACATTTGATTTACATTACTTTTACAGTCTTTTGGAGGTATGGTCTTTATATCTCCTAGGCATGTTTTTACCGATAACATGTATTACTTAAATTATATATTAGTTTTGCTATACAAATGAATTTAGTGATTGTTTGGATTTAATGAGCAAATTAGTGAGTCTGGGATACCACCAGGTGTTACTGTATCAGTATGAATGTTTCTTTTATTGTCATTTCCATATAAATCTTTTCCAATATGAGTTTGAATATGTCTATTCAAAAACCTTTTTTGGTTATAACTTTTTAAACAGATCTCACAAGAAAATGGTTTTTCACCAGTATGAATTAGACTATGTCTCTTCAAAACACTTTTTTGATTGAATCCTTTCTGACACACCTCACAAATAAATGGTTTCTCACCAGTATGGGTACGAATGTGAGAATTTAAATGAGATTTTTGAGTGAAACGTTTATGACATTTGTCACAAGAATGAGGTTTCTCACCAGTATGAGTAAGGATATGTTTTTTCAAATTACACTTTTGATTAAATCCTTTCTGGCACACTTCACAAATGAATGGATTTTCACCAGAATGAGCATATATATGCTTATCCAAATCACTTATTCGATTAAATCCCATCTGACACAACTCGCACGTAAATGGTTTTTTGTCTGAATGAGTAAGAACATGGTATTTTAAGTCACTCTTATTATTATATCCTTTCTGGCACACTTCACATATAAATAGCTTTTTACCAGAGTGAGTTTGAATGTGTTTAATTAAAATACTTTTTTGATAAAATCTTTTTTGGCAAATTTCACAAGCAAATGGTTTTATACCAGTATGAGTTTGAAAATGTCTATCCAAAGTACTTTTATGATCAAATCCCTTCTGACACATCTCACAAGTAAATGGTTTTTCACCAGTATGTGTAAGTGCATGTTTATACAAATTACTCTTCTGATTAAATCTTTTCTGACATAGATCACAAGTAAATGGTTTTTCACCTTTATGAGCAAGGATATGTTTATTGAAAATACTCTTTTGATTAAATTCAATCTGGCATATATCACATGTAAATACGTTTTTACTCGTATGAGCGTCAAAATGTCTCTTCAGAGAACCTTTTTGCTTAAATCCTTTCTGACATACCTCACAAGTATATGGTTTTTTACCAGTATGACTACGCATGTGAGCATTCAAATGATACTTTCTGGGAAAACATTCATGGCACACTTCACAAGTAAATACGTTTTTATTATTATGAATATGTATATGTCTATTCAAAGTACTTCTCTGATTAAATCTTTTCCGACACACCCCACAAATAAAAGGTTTTTCACCGGAATGGGTGCGAATGTGAGCATTTAAATGAGACTTTTGGGTAAAACATTTATGGCATGCCTCACAAGAATAAGGTTTATCACCAGAAGAAGTAGAAATATGTGCAAGCATCTTACTAATTTTTAAATTCTTTTTAGCACAACTTACAAATGTGTGGATTTTAAAGAGTACATATATACTTTTCCATAATTTTTTTCACTGTTTTACATAAAGACACTCTTTAAGGTGAACATTCAACGGATATTTAAATTAGAATCTTATCTCATACTTGATACCTTAGAAATAATATTTAATTGGCATCCAAAATCCATCGGCATTGCACACATATCAAATTTTTGTTTCAGGCTTCACAAGTTTTCACAGGTTAACACTTGCGTTCGTAAAACTAGCTAGGTGTTATCTCGGTGGCGTTGCTACAGCTCGCGGATTCTCGATTTATCATAAACGTGCTGATAAATACCACAAGACTCACTCCGACGTCATGATGTTAAGCTGCGTACAGACAGTCAGTGATACCCCGTTCGCACTGCCGATCCATCCATTGGGGTTGCAGTTATGGAGCGCCTGGCCATATTAGGCCGAATCTCCGAGTTGTAGACTTAAAGATCATGCACTCTGAAATGACATAAAATGCTCCAGAAAAGGGGGATGAGAGTAAAAGAGAGATGAAAGATCACTATTAGGCAGTAATTAAAGTTTTTTTTTTTTTTTTTTTTTTTTAAATAAATATATATATATATATATATATATAATTATATAAGTATTTTGGGATGTGCAGCTGTGTACACCGAGAATGAGTATTAAGAAGTCTTGTCATTACTATTTTCATTTATCGAGTTGTTGAATTTCTAGAATGGTGATTTCTGATTGGCTTAGGGCCGATCCCACCAACAACCGTTAAAATATAGCAAAGGTTTAACGGTTGATTAGCACTGTTTTGCGTCCCACCAACACTTTACCGGCGTTAAAGAGCTCACTAAAGTGCTGTTAATTTAAGTGGCCGATTTTGGCCACTTAAATACTTAACAGTTGATTAAAAGTCGAACAAGATGGCGGCAATTTCTGTATCGTTCGATATTTCCAGATGAAATTTTATTTAAGATGGAATTCTTTTATATTTCTTTTCTGAAAGAAGAGTGTTTGAAAGTTTTTACAACATAGGGGAAAATAAAGCCGATTTCACTTATTTATCGGAAGTCAGTGAAAGTTTGAAAGGCACTTGGGAGTATTTACAATACACTACTCAGGTATGTAATGCATATATTTCGTTTATATTATGCTACAAGTTTCTTAACTACTTAAACCATAATGTACGCTTTTGAATTATGCTAAAATTACAGAATTTCAAGTCTTGAAAGAGAATTAAACTTGTACTGCAATATTTCGGCCGATCTGTTTATTATATCAGATAGGCTGTTTTATTGTTGAACCAGTTATAGAAATTGTCCTATATGGTCTGATTTAAAAATTTCATATGTTGTCCGTAATTTTTTCTTGTTTAGAATAACATTTTTACATTTATTTGCATATAATCTCAGAAATTATATTTTCAAAACTTCAATTTACTTGAAGTTATGCATGCTGTACTGTTTATTTTCAAAGCCAAACTGAAGGGTATAAATGAATTTATCAATAGTTAGTTATTAGATTTAAATGTATATGTATTCAGCATGGTGTGAATGGTAATCCCTATTGTATTTCCCAAAGATAAAAATTGCATTTCCATTAAATGTCTGATGTTTCTTTTTAATATTTCCTGTCTGAATTGGAATGCTTCCATGAACTTGCTTCTATGTTTAGTTGGTACCTTATAGAAAGGACCTTTTTCAAATTTCAATATAGCATTCTAAAGTATCTTGCCATTGTATGCTGTGATAATTTCTCCTGAATTAACTTTTATTGAGTTCTCTCTTTTGAGCAAGACATTTTGTATCACACATATTTTATATATTAAACGTTTAACATATTTAAAATTGTTCTTGCAAAAGTCTCTCTTATTCCACGAAATGTTAATTTTTTTATAAATGATTCTAATGACAACACTAGTAACACTAGTAAAAGAAATCTTTGAAAATAGGATAGGATAATTTCTATGTTAATAATAAGCTGGATAGCAATATAAAATGCAGCAAAAAAAAAAGAAAAAAAACATACGTATTTATTTACCTTGCATTTTATATTGTGTTCTAGTTTAAATATATTGATTGTGCGGAAACTCATATTCTTTACTTAATTTCTATGTTATATAGGAAATTAAGTGAAATGTGTCTTCACAAATTAATAACTAATATAAAAAATAAGTGATCAAAATTCACTTTCAAATTTCAACACACTACAATTGTTTTAAAAATAACTTTATTTACCTATATAAGTCAATAAATGACGTTATCTTATCAGTAGCGAATACTGTCGTTGAATTTGGTATGGCACTACTATACCAAATGTATCGACAAAAACCCTTCTCTAGGTTAAAATATATAACACAATAGCAATAACATTATTATCATTACTATTATTGTCGTTATATCCCTTGAGTATTGTGGTGCAATACTGCAATTGGGAACACAGGGATTGGAATGTAATATGCACTTTTGAATGACCTGCTTTCTAGACTAGAATTCACCACTGTACCATATGTTAAATATTTTTGTTGGATTTTGATCAACTTTGCTCCCTAGACAATTTGTAAAATTGTTGCGTATATACCTTCAGCTCGGTTTTTATGTCATAAAATAAATGAATTTTTTTTTTGCTGTCAAGTTTGGTGAGTGTCATACATTAAAATGCTTTAATAGATATATAACAAATGTGAAGTGATTTTTGAAGTACTTTGTTTTCTGTTATATACACCAGATATTTGCCCCAATATTTTATCTTTTAATTGATGTACAACGGTATTGATGTAGCAATAGCTTGATTTATTTACACCATGTACTTCAGTAGTTTGAACAATGATTGTTCGCCTAAACACAATATTATAAAACAACATAAAAATTTGATTTTGTTTATAGCAGTACTTGCGCAAAGATGATTTATAACTGGTAATAAATAGTTCATAATATTGGTTAAATGAAACTCTTCTTTTCGTTTTACAAATTTGCATTCTACTGACTTCCCCCTGGATGTCAAGCTCATGTTTTAATACAGTAAAATCTGATTAATTTGAATAATTATATTTGAATGTTACCACAATTCAAACTTTTTCATGGCAGCAAAAGGATAGTTTATTTTACTGGTAAGGTAACACAAGTTTTGGGGATCTTGTTTATAACCACTGCCGTTTGAAAATTCACTTCAGTGACAATACGATTATAACCAGATTGACCAAAAACTTTCCCCGGTTACCTTCATTATGTGGTCATAACTTGTAGGCATAACTTGCCGGATAGTCTACAAATCACATATGCTTTTATCCTTAACGTAAAAGCTTCTTTACAATTACAGCATATAACAAATAGTATCAGTATCAACCGGTTTCGGAAACAAGAAACATCAAATTTTTCAGGGTAAAAAGATATAGCAATTACACCAAGGGCAAGAAGGTTTTTAAGTCTGTCTCTTTGCTTTTCTCGACATGGATGCTTTGTTTTTTTTTATTTTAAAGAAGGAGCTTTTTCCAAACTGGTTGATACCATTACAAATTTTTTACATATTGCAATTTTAGTGACAGTTTTACTTTACAGTTTTACTATAGCATATTGTTTTAATTTAAATAATTTCTTAATTTATATACATTTCTATTAGTTTTATCATCACCAAAAATGGATGTTTATTTAAAATTACATTGAACTCACAATTTTTAAATAATTTTTTCATATTTTGTTATTTGGAAACATTTTAAAATGCGATATATAAGAATTTAGTTCATAGTATTTTATCGTGAAGTTTTCTTATACATTAGTTCGCTTCAAATGAAGTTTGATTACACAATGTACAGGGTACAAAATTTTCATTTGTAAATGAGAAGTAGACGTTTTCATCTGAATAGCAAAAAAATCTACATATGGGTTTATTTCTTCAATGTATAAGAAATAGAAAACGTTATGCAATGTTACTTATATGGTACTGATAAGTAAAAGAATCTTTTGGTGAGTAAATTCTGAGCTAAAATTTCTAATCCTGCTATGTATAGAATTTTCAGAAATTTTTTCTATGATGAATATAAATGTTTGTCATAGAAATGCTACAATATCAGCCTTTTGAAATGCAGATTGTGATTGGGAAGTTACATATTACGTAAAAGGTTAGGATATAATTGTAACCTGTAAATTATTGATTTTGAGTCTAGTCGTATAGCAAGATTTAACTGTAAACAGAATTATTTATACAGAGTGGATACTGTATATATATATACATTTTAATGTACTGTTGCTCATTTTATACAAAACAGTTCATACTAAGTTTCAATTAATGTGAAAAAACTTTAAAATTTTATAAATAGATCTCCGTCAAACTTGAAATATTATGCTGGACCCCTGTTTGATGTATGAGAAGTTCAATGTAAAAAACTAATTTTATTTCAGTTCGTTAATTAAAATGTAACAAAGTTTGTTTATTCCTAAATCAGTTTTATTCACACAAGTTAAGACAAAACACAAAGAGATTAAAATCACCGCCTCCGTCATGTATCGCTGAACTGATTGATATCGTTGAAATTTGTTTTATGCTGTATTTTTAATGAGATTTTACTTTAAAGCTATTTTTGTAGTATTCTGATGTAATTTAAATATTTCTTCTTATTTATATACATTTGTGAGTTTTATTGGCTTCAAATAAGGATATTTATTTGAAATTACATGTAATTTGTAGTTTTCAAATAATTTTATATTTATATTTTGCTATTTGTAACCATTTTAAAATGCTTTATCCATGAATTCAATTCGAAGTAATTTTTGGTTAAGTTTTCTTATAAATTTAGATAACCGAAGTTTTCTTATATATGAGCTCACTTAAAATGGAGCCTAATCACAAAATGTATATAGAATATTCATAAAGACTTTGAATTTAGTACATTATAAACAAGTGCTCATTATAACCCTAGTTCAGTATAACCAGTTTACACTGTATCATAATTTCAAGGCATTTTCGGAAACATTTCTAAAGTATAGTGATAAATACTTCACAAACTTTTGCTTTATTTTATACTAATGTAACCACAGGTATTCTGCTTAATAAGTAATTTAAAAAATCAGTTTATTTATTATGAATGCTTGTATAATCATTACAATGGAATCGAATTTATTACGGTTCATTTCTGAAAATTGTAAGGTGCAAAATCCTTCTTCTTTGAATAAAATCTGGTACAGATGTCGTATTATCCCATTTTCATTTTTGCCGATTATTTGGTGGGATTCTGGCAATCCCTATTTTGATTTAGAGAACATTTCATTCTGAAAACTATTTCCGCATCGTGCAACATCATAATTAGTGATTGCAATACCGGACCAAAAATACAATACCGGTATTCGGTATTTTTTTAAACGTTATACCGGAATGCCGGTATTAGGAATTTTTCAAAAAAAGTACAAAAACACAGTTGTTTTTTTGCTATATTTATTAGTTTTAAACAAAAAATGCATAAACTATAAAAATATAAACAATTTTGTTATGTTCAAATATAAAATAAAGGAACAAATGTTATAATCAAATATTATTTATAAGAGCAGTAAAATAATAATTTATAACATTAGTAAGAGATGCAATTCAATTTTGCAGTTAATTTTATATTTTGTATACATAGTGAGGAATGAATTCAAAATATCACTTTAATGGGTTTACATTGTATTTAAAAAATTAAGTTGTTGACATTTGCTTTCTTTTGTATATTTGTCATTTTAATGTTTTTAAAATTTTCATATTACATCCACTGTATGTACCTAATTGTACTTTATGTGCCACGGAATACCTGTTGCTACGTGCAATCTCCGACTGCCAGTAGAACTGCTTTCTGTGATGTTTTTTTAGTGGGCGAGTGAAACTCGCATAGTAGGCATAGGTTCATGTTCAAATTGCTACAAATCAACTGTTGCACAAACGACTGTTACAACATTGCGGCTTTCGACAGAAAATGACCATTCCTATATAAAATAACCAATATGGCTGCTCTTCTTTTATTTAATCAAAATTTCTATTATTGTATTAAATCAATATTAATTTTATATTTTTATGCATTTCAGTTATGGCAGACATGCTGTACGACAGACTTAGTGGCATTTCTATGTCACCAAGGTAAAAATCGCAGAAAAAAGGATAATATGATACCTGTTCTTAAAATCCAATTGAAATCAATTTAATAAAACATTTTAAATCTATTTGAGCATCAAACGCCTGCTCCCAATCCTTCTCTTTTTTTTTTAAAACCCTGTACGTTAAGTCAAACTGAAAACTTGTGTGTACATAAAAAATTTCAAATCAAAACTTTAGATTGTATATCACATTAATTCATATTTTTCAAATTTGGTATACAAATTCAAATTTCATATTTTGGTATACTATAATTTTTGCGGTACAAGACAGAGAAATCACTAGACGTGCCGATACGAAAAAAGAAAAGTTCACTTCAGAAGTGCATAAAAAGCAAAATATTTCAAAAACTACATCAAAATTAAAAGAAGGGGAAAAATTCACCCATGTAGGTACCTGCCTGCAAACATTTGTGGTCTTGCTATAGTTAATCTATCCAGGACGTGAACTCGCAGCTCAAATATTTTGCCTTTGACTTCGATATTAAATATTTCTTAAACTACAATATATATCAAAAAATAATTTATTTCAGCATATTTCCCAAAGCTTTTTCAACAAGTGTACCAAATTATATTTTTATATGCAATAGTTTTTGCAGTACGAAGCAAAGAATCTCGAGAAATTTGTCAAACAATGGTGGCGTCAGCTACTTTTTTTTTAATATAGAGAGATTTTTAGGCAATATAACAAGAAAACATCCAACGTTTAACAATTAAAAAACTATTGATATAAAAAATATGAAACAAATTGCTATTTATATCAGTATTGGAGTCAGATATTAGAAAATAGGAGGAGTCTGTGTCAGACAGTAGAAAAAAAAAGAGGAGTTGAAGTCTACGGTTCGAGTTACTGACTTCACAACCCTGCTAGTATGTATTTTGCTCATCCAAATTAACTGACGCACTACCTGGCTCTTGGATAGGGCTTATTTAATTCATACCTATCCTATTGTAGGGTTATATATGAAACAAAAGCATAATATACTTTTAAGTTTGTTATTAGAAATATATTTTTCTTTCAATTTTGTGCATTACTTTTTTATGGATTTGCATCATGATCTAATAGCACCATTGTGTCACATAGCAGAGCATACTAATCACTGGTTCCCAACCCAAGTTATGAAATTACATTTATGGTTGTTTCCATTCCACACACACGCATTTCTCTACATTTTTGGCAGTACCATTCATACAAATCTACCACATTGAAATAGTATTTATAGTGCGAATTAAAGTAACTATATTTTTTTAAAAGAGATTTTTTTTAATCGGGTAACTTCATAAATTAGAAATATATGCATTAATTTCAAATACGTATTTCCTTAAAAAGGAAAGAATTCCAGCTAAATTATAACAAAATCTTTTCTCATAATGTATATATATTTGTGTAAACGTGAATGATATTTATATTATTCCTGTAGAACAAATTTGATATAACACGAAAATAAATAAATTGCTCCCTTACGAGAAGTAAGAACGTAAACATGCAGAAGTTGAAGTTGTATTTTCCAGATAGAAATAACGGACCAATCAGAGAGCTCGTATCATCTAGAAATCGGTTTAATCATTGATTAACTAATCGGAACATTTTTAACAGTCGAATAGCTTGGTGGGACGCGATGGTTTTTAAGCATCCTTTATTGGGCCGTTAAATTTAGTGACTGATTAGTTAATCAGACATTAGCACTATTTTAACAGACGTTGGTGGGATCGACCCTTACACTAGTATTGTAGAGGCTCTTGGCCTTTTTCTGAACTTCCATTGGTGCGGATCATATTCAGGGAGATTACATATCTCTTCATTTGGGATTCAGTTTAAATTTTTGAAAAATTTTGTAGCATTTTTGGCGATTTGATAGTTGACTTTAGAGATTCCGAAGTCTCGACGTCATTCCTAAGATATCTGGGAGCTTTCCTTATGTGACGCAGGGTTTTGGTTTGGGTTCTTTGGATTTTGATTTGGTTGCTGGCTTCGGTGAAACCCCATATCGTAGAGCCATATAATAAGATCTGACGTAGTACAGTTTTATAAAGTAATGTTTTGTTTTGGTAGCTAGCAAAAGGGGAATGAAGAATGGTGGTCAACTTGTTTCGGGCTATATGGAAATTCTTGATTATGTTTTTAATATGTGGTTTCCAAGTCATTTTTGCATCAAAGGTTAGCCCGAGATATTTGGCTGTGTTAACATAAGGGATGATTTTGTTATTTACTTTAATTTCTTTAGGTTTCTTATTCTTTTTTGAAAAGAGAAGACATTTGGTTTTGCTTTCATTTATTTTTATTTTCCAGTCTCGAAACCAGGCGGAAATTGTGTTGATGTGTTTTTGAAGTCTGGAGCGAATTACGTATCTTTTTGAGCTTCTAGTGTAAATGGCAGTATCGTCCGCGTACATTGCAAGTTGGTTATTAGGTGCTCTGGGTATATCATTTATGTATAGATTGAAAAGGGTCGGAGCCAATTGCGAGCCTTGTGGGACTCCTGCCCTGAGTGGTTTGTGATTGGAGTATTTGTTGTTGTGGCGGACGATGAATGATCTGTCCCGAAGGTAGGAGTTTATTAAATGGATAAGTGAGTCTGGCATGTTGTGCTGAATTAGTTTGTATATTAATGCGTCATGCCAAAGTTTATCAAATGCCTTCGAGACGTCAATAAGGAGAAAACCAGTGGAGAGGCCAATTTCAAGACCTTCAGAAATGAATTCAGTGACTCTGACCAACTGGTGTGTTGTGGAGTGTAGGGGCCTAAAGCCAAATTGTTCGGGTTTGATAATGTTATTTGTTTCGATGTGTTGTCTGATCCTATTGTGAATAATTCGCTCCGTAAGTTTGCTTAGAGAGTTTAGAAGGCTGATGGGTCTATAATTTTGAGCTAGGGTGTGGTCCTCGCCTGGTTTCGGGATACCGATTACGACAGCTGTCTTCCATTCTTTTGGGAAGTAGTTTAGTTTGAGGATGGAGCTTTTGATTGTTGTGAGGTAATAGATGATATTAAGGGGGAGGGATTTAATTGCTTTATTGTTTATATTGTCGTTGCCCGGTGCTTTTCTATTTTTAAGTTTTTTGATTTCATTAATTACTTCTGAGGGTGGGGCATGGTTGGTAATGGATCTGGGGGGGGCTGTTAAGAAAAGAGGCTAGATTGGATGTTACTTCGTTTTCAATTTGAGGGCTGCTTAAATTAGGGTTTTCTGAGAATTGCTCTTCATATTTATTTGCAAGGGCGTTAGCTATTTCTGTGTTAGTTCGGGCAATGCCTTGATTGGTAATTAGGTGGGTTATGCGAGTTTTAGGAGTTCTGATTTTTTTGACGAATTCCCAAAGGGAGTAATCTGTGGGAGCGAGTGTGTTGATGAAACGTTTCCATTGAATTTGTTTATGTGTATGGATATGAAATTTAACTTGCTTGTTCAGGTTGTTTAAGTGAGTCTTTAAGGGGGGGGAAACGGGTGGTTTGCCATCTGTGTCTGGTTTCATTACGTTTTTTAATTAGTTTTTTAATATGAAAGGGAAGTTTGTGCATTGCGCACTGCCGATGTTAAGTCGATTTAAATTTAAGTCGACTTAACTCTTAAGTTGCATCTCCATATAGCGTTCGCACTGCTAAGTCCCATACTCTCGTACAAGGGGAATCTAAGAAAATAACGGTCGTCGCTTCTTCGAGATTACGATTGTTTATTTACGTTGCTTCTTTTGACTTCTTAATTTTTGCGTTGTTTCTCCAGTGTTTTGATTACTATATAGTGTTTTTTTTTTTTTAAAACATAATTTTTGTTTTATTTACCTAAAATGGAAATAGAAGCGCTGATTACAAACATAAATGCTCAGAAATGGAATTTCTCGAGGATTTCTGCTTTGTTAATTAAGCAAAAAATAAAAATTAAGCAAATATTCAAATTTTTCATTTATAAAAGTTTTACTGCTGTTATTTTATGTACAAAAAGTTAATAGAATATTATACATTTTAGAAATAGATGCTACTATAGTTTTTAAAAGCAGCTTTCACAACAATATAAACAAAATGACGTATGAAAAAAAAGTTGAAATCACTGCTCTTATGAAAAAGTTGAAATCACTGCTGTTTACATGGAATAACCCTATAAATTATTCAAATAACCTTGACCTAATAGCACAAATAAAATTGAAATGTGACAATATTTATTTAAAATGTTTATCACATTTTATAATTGCATATGCTTTTATTTTATTGCTACTCTACATTAAATAAAATATGTTTCTAATATTTTGTTTATTCTCTTTATGAATTTTTTTTAAAATAATTTTAGTAAAAATATGTCTAATGCCTAAAACCTTTAAGAAGTTCCCTTTTGGAAAATCGCCTAATTCGCTGTTGTCTGTAAAATATCTTATTTGGATGTTGAATTAGAACTACTTGATCTGTTTGTACATTATGCTCTTACTCAAAAAATTATTATCTTTATGTTAACGTTCCTTCTAATCATATAATGGAACAGTCTCATCCACAGTTATATTGGGGTAAAAATTCCTCTTAAGATAAATTTAAGTGGTATTTTTATTTCAAGTTGGTATTTGCTACTTATTTATTACTTACCAATCAGCAAGCATATCACCTACAAATTTCTTAAAATATTCAGCAAATGGAAACTAATCAAATTGGTGTTTTAAACTTTCTAACAAAAATATTGCAGATGATTCAAAAAATATTTTGTAATTATATGTTGTTAATCTACAGAAAGAAAAAAGCATTCTATTTTGGAATATTTCTCAAATATTTGAAAATCGACAGATTTAATTTATACATGGAATGTGAACCTAATATTTCATTAATTATTGCCTGAATGAAATTTATTTTCTATTTTGACGTTGTAGATAATACCAGTAATAGACCTTATCCTTCATAATGTATTTTTCAAGTCTCATCACCAAATTTTGCTATAGTTTAATAGGACTGCTAAAGTCCTAAGATCAGGAAAGCATCTTTGTGAGCTGAGCGACTTTTCGTTTTGTCTGGAGCTTTATCAGGCTTGTGGAACTTGATGTCTTCTGAACCAAATTTATTTATAACCTCTGCTTCCATTTCTAGCTATAAAAATCTTCTATTTTTTTTTTTTACATATCTGCTTATATCTTCGCAATGCAAAACAAAATACATTTTAGTTTTACAAAATGTAAACAAAACCTATTTGTAAAACATTTGCAACAATGATAAAGAAAACGGAACTTCCTCTCAAAAATTATGTTTGACAATTAGATGAGAGAGTATGAAAATGCCATAGGTAGTTGGGTGAAGTCATTGTAGGCAATACCACTCATGTCCTTAAGTACTTAGCTTCAGTTGTTGGAACAATTGCAGCTGTCATAGAAAATAGAAACTTTTTAAAAATGATGGCAGATAGTATGCACATTTTTTATCATTCCTTAAAAAAAAATGCATAGCTTAAATGTTACAGCGATAACTCATTCAGCGAATTACAGCGATAACTCATTCAAACTAACAACTTTTAAAGAGTTTATTTTTAACATGTATAGCAACCTTAAAACAAACCGTATTTTAAAAAATAAGTTCCTTTTGGAAAAACTAGTCACTTTTTAAAACGCTAAGATGGACTACACAATTTGGCAATTGCCTAAAGACGAAGAGGCAAGCATTCAATTTTTCCAAAAAAATGGAATTCTTCATAAAGAAAAACGATGTTCAAAGGATCATCCGATGAAGTTATGCACAAGTGATTCATCACCAAAATGGCTATGCAGTTTACGATCATGCCGAGAAAAGAAAGGAATGCGTACACAAACCTGGTTTGATGGATGATGAAATTTACAATTTCATGCCTGCAATACAAATTGATCTTTTTTTTATTGTATATAAAAATAAAAGTCCACCAGAGCGAACATTTAGGGTTGTCGATGACTATGTCAACTTTAAAGCTCGGTGGTTTTGGTCTGGTACCCAGCTAACGGAAGAGTACCAAATGTTATTGCATCAATTGGTGCTTCAATGTATAACATATACACTGCATATTTGCAAACACTGTGTTAGACACCCTTTCACCAATGCTACCAACTAACCTAAAGCCAAATTAAACTTTTATGGCTAAGTGACATTTAAATAAAATGACCACTGTAAGGAAAAGAATACTGAAATGTTAACGAATGCAAATGGAAAATAGTCTCAATATCAATAGAAGATTCAGGGGGGGGGGGGGGGATGACCAGATTGGAAAGTAATGCATTTTATTGTTATCGAAAGCACATTTCCATCAAAATATCCAAACTGTAGTGATTTATTTCTTTGTATAAATAATTCTTAAAATATAACATATAAATATATAATATACTATAATTAATAACATAATAACAGTTCATTCACAATATTATAAAAACATATTTATACAACCTAAACATAACCCATTCTTTTTTGTTTTATTATGCCATGACAAATATTCAACATATGCATGCAAGATACAAATTTTTTACATACAATTACTTACTTGACACAATCTTAAAATATGCTATTTCACTTCAACTACATCATAATCTAAATCATGCACATGCAAAACATCAAGATACTAAAATTATTACATGAAGCTACTTACATGCCATACTGTACATAAAATCACACATTTTTCAAATCTGCAAGACGAGAAAAATATCCTTAAAGGAAAAACAAAACAAACAAAAAAAAACACTATGAAGATTGCTGACATTTTATATAAGCAGCATAATTCTCTAATAATTATTATCTTTGTATGACTGTAGTGGAAGAAACCGAACCATAGTTTAGAAATCTCATTGTACAATCCAAGCATTAAACTGAAATTAAGAGAAACACAGAAAGGGTACATAGAATAATACTAAATTCATGAAATAAATGCAGGGCTGGCTGCACATTCCAATGAATAAACATTATACACTCTTGTTACAAAACATACAGTTCTGTTAATTATTCAACAGAAACATGCAAAATTGTTAGAATTTATTAAAAACATGCCATTTCAATTTTTAAGTGCCAACTTAGTCTAAGTTATAAACATGCAAAATATCAAGATGCTAAAATTATTACATGAAACTACTTACGTAAAATCAAACATTCTTCAATTCTGTGAGATGAGAAAAATATCCTTGAAGATTTTCAGCCAAAAAACCACTAGAAAGATTGTTGATATTTTATAAGCAGCATAACTCTCTAGTGATTATTTAGCTTTATATGACTGTAGTGGAAGACACTGTAACTATACTTTATAAATCCCATTGTACAATCTAAACATTAAACTGAAATTAAAAGATACACAGAATAGGTAGATAGAATAATACTCAATTCATGAAATAAATGCAAGGTTGCACATTGAAATCAACAAAAAAAATACACTGTTGTTAGAAAACATGCAGTTCTGTTAATTATTTCCACGAAACATGCAAAATTGTTAGAATTCATGCAATCTATTAAAAACATGCTATTTCAATTCCAGAGCTCTAACTTAGACTAAGTTATAAACATGTAAAATATAAAGATGCTAAAATTATTACATGAAACTACTTACGTAAAATCAAACATTCTTCAATTCTGTGAGATAAGAAAAATATCCTTGAGATTTTCAGCCAAAAAACCACTAGAAAGATTGTTGACGAAGTGGAAGACACCGTAACTATACTTTATAAATCCCATTGTACAATCTAAACATTAAACTGAAATTAAAAGATACACAGAATGGGTATATAGAATAATACTCAATTCATCAAATAAATGAAAGGGGGGGGGGGGTTGCACATTGAAATCAACAAACAAAATGCACTCTTGTTAGAAAACATGCAGTTCTGTTAATTATTTCCACGAAACATGCAAAATTGTTAGAATTCATGCAATCTATTAAAAACATGCTATTTCAATTCTAGAGCTCTAACTTGACTAAGTTATAAACATGTAAAATATAAAGATGCTAAAATTATTACATGAAACTACTTACGTAAAATCAAACATACTTCAGTTCTGTGAGATGAGAAAAATATCCTTGAGATTTTCAGCCAAAAAACCACTAGAAAGATTGTTGACATTTTATAAGCAACATAACTCTCTAGTGATTATTTAGCTTTATATGACTGTAGTGGAAGACACCGTAAGTATACTTTATAAATCCCATTGTACAATCCAAACATTAAACTGGAATTAAAAGATACACAGAATGGGTACATAGAATAATACTCAATTCATGAAATAAATGCAAGGTTGCACATTGAAATCAACAAACAAAATACACTCTCGTTAAAAAACATATGTATTATGTATTGCAAACATAAGTTTACAATACATATTAAATTAGGCAGTCAAGTTTGTACATTGACTAATATGTTTTAATCTCTTCATTAAAAGTACCAACTTATCGAGATCTTCTTTGCATAATACGATACAGAAAACAAATGCACATTTTGATTTAATCTTAGAGCTTGGAAACATCTTTGGGCAAGTTTTAATGTCGGTACGAAACTACGTGAGATAATTTACCATAGACAGTGACTAAATTTAAAAATAATAATCAATAATATTTAAAACTTACTTTGTGTCAAATTCCGTATTTTTTTTTGTATCTCATCGGTGGTCCTTTTGATGCAATAAAATATTTCCTTTACCTTAATTTCTCTTTCGAATTTTCATCTTTTTTACGCTAGCACTTTCATCCATGTTGGACGCCATGACAGTTAAGTCGCGTAATGCAACTTAAGTAGCTTTCCGGAAGGAACTTAAACTAATACCCCGTTCGCACTGAAAGTTAAGTCGACTTATCTTCCGAATGCGACTCAAATATGGCGGCGTTTGGGACTTAACTTCTTCCAAAGCGACTTAGTTTAAGTTCCTTCCGGAAAGCTACTTAAGTTGCATTACGCGACTTAACTGTCATGGCGTCCAGCATGGATGAAAGTGCTAGCGTAAAAAAGATGAAAATTCGAAAGAGAAATTAAGGTAAAGGAAATATTTTATTGCATCAAAAGGACCACCGATGAGATACAAATAAAAAAAAAAAAATACGGAATTTGAAACAAAGTAAGTTTTAAATATTATTGATTATTATTTTTAAATTTAGTCACTGTCTATGGTAAATTATCTCATGTAGTTTCGTACCGACATTAAAACTTGCCCAAAGATGTTTCCAAGCTCTAAGATTAAATCAAAATGTGCATTTGTTTTCTGTACCGTATTATGCAATGAAGATCTCGGTAAGTTGGTACTTTTAATAAAGAGATTAAAACATATTAGTCAATGTACAAACTTGACTGCCTAATTTAATATGTATTGTAAACTTATGTTTGCAATGCATAATACATATGTTTTTTAACGAGAGTGTATTTTGTTTGTTGATTTCAATGTGCAACCCTGCATTTATTTCATGAATTGAGTATTATTCTATGTTCCCATTCTGTGTATCTTTTAATTTCAGTTTAATGTTTGGATTGTACAATGGGATTTATAAAGTATACTTACGGTGTCTTCCACTACAGTCATATAAAGCTAAATAATCACTAGAGAGTTATGTTGCTTATAAAATGTCAACAATCTTTCTAGTGGTTTTTTGGCTGAAAATCTTCAAGGATATTTTTCTCATCTCACAGAATTGAAGAATGTTTGATTTTACGTAAGTAGTTGCATGTAATAATTACAGCATCTTAATATTTTGCATCTTTACAACTTTGTCAGAGTTAGACCTCAAGAATTGAAATAGCATGTTTTTAATAGATTGCATGAATTCTAACAATTTTGCATGTTTCGGGGAAATAATTAACAGAACTGTATGCTTTCTAACAAGAGTGTATTTTGTTTCTTGATTTCAATGTGCAACCCTGCATTTATTTCTTGAATTGAGTATTATACCATGTACCCATTCTGTGTATCTATTAATTTCAGTTTAATGTTTGGATTGTACAATGGGATTTATAAAGTATATTTACGGTGTCTTCCATTACAGTCATATAAAGCTAAATAATCACTAGAGAGTTATGTTGCTTATAAAATGTCAACAATCTTTCTAGTGGTTTTTTGGCTGAAAATCTCAAGGATATTTTTCTCATCTCACAGAACTGAAGTATGTTTGATTTTACGTAAGTAGTTTCATGTAATAATTTTAGCATCTTTATATTTTACATGTTTATAACTTAGTCCAAGTTATAGCTCTAGAATTGAAATAGCATGTTTTTAATAGATTGCATGAATTCTAACAATTTTGCATGTTTCGTGGAAATAATTAACAGAACTGCATGTTTTCTAACAAGAGTGCATTTTGTTTGTTGATTTCAATGTGCAACCCTGCATTTATTTCATGAATTGAGTATTATTCTATGTTCCCATTCTGTGTATCTTTTAATTTCAGTTTAATGTTTGGATTGTACAATGGGATTTATAAAGTATACTTACGGTGTCTTCCACTACAGTCATATAAAGCTAAATAATCACTAGAGAGTTATGTTGCTTATAAAATGTCAACAATCTTTCTAGTGGTTTTTTGGCTGAAAATCTTCAAGGATATTTTTCTCATCTCACAGAATTGAAGAATGTTTGATTTTACGTAAGTAGTTGCATGTAATAATTACAGCATCTTAATATTTTGCATCTTTACAACTTTGTCAGAGTTAGACCTCAAGAATTGAAATAGCATGTTTTTAATAGATTGCATGAAATCTAACAATTTTGCATGTTTCGGGGAAATAATTAACAGAACTGTATGCTTTCTAACAAGAGTGTATTTTGTTTCTTGATTTCAATGTGCAACCCTGCATTTATTTCTTGAATTGAGTATTATACCATGTACCCATTCTGTGTATCTATTAATTTCAGTTTAATGTTTGGATTGTACAATGGGATTTATAAAGTATATTTACGGTGTCTTCCATTACAGTCATATAAAGCTAAATAATCACTAGAGAGTTATGTTGCTTATAAAATGTCAACAATCTTTCTAGTGGTTTTTTGGCTGAAAATCTCAAGGATATTTTTCTCATCTCACAGAACTGAAGTATGTTTGATTTTACGTAAGTAGTTTCATGTAATAATTTTAGCATCTTTATATTTTACATGTTTATAACTTAGTCCAAGTTATAGCTCTAGAATTGAAATAGCATGTTTTTAATAGATTGCATGAATTCTAACAATTTTGCATGTTTCGTGGAAATAATTAACAGAACTGCATGTTTTCTAACAAGAGTGCATTTTGTTTGTTGATTTCAATGTGCAACCCCCCCCCCCCTGCTTTTATTTCATGAATTGAGTATTATTCTATATACCCATTCTGTGTATCTTTTAATTTCAGTTTAATGTTTAGATTGTACAATGGGATTTATAAAGTATACTTACGGTGTCTTCTACTATAGTCATATAAAGCTAAATAATCACTAGAGAGTTATGTTGCTTATAAAATGTCACCAATCTTTCTAGTGGTTTTTTGGCTGAAAATCTCAAGGATATTTTTCTCATCTCACAGAATTGAAGAATGTTTGATTTTACGTAAGTAGTTGCATGTAATAATTTCAGCATCTTAATATTTTGCATCTTTACAACTTTGTCAGAGTTAGAGCTCAAGAATGGAAATAGCATGTTTTTAATAGATTGCATGAATTCTAACAATTTTGCATGTTTCGTGGAAATAATTAACAGAACTGCATGTTTTCTAACAACAGTGTATATTTTTTTGTTGATTTCAATGTGCATCCTTGCATTTATTTCATGAATTGAGTATTATTCTATGTACCTATTCTGTGTATCTTTTAATTTCACTTTAATGTTTAGATTGTACAATGGGATTTATAAAGTATAGTTACAGTGTCTTCCACTACAGTCATATAAAGCTAAATAATCACTAGAGTTATGCTGCTTATAAAATGTCAACAATCTTTCTAGTGGTTTTTTGGCTGAAAATCTTCAAGGATATTTTTCTCATCTCACAGAATTGAAGAATGTTTGATTTTATGTAAGTAGTTTCATGTAATAATTTTAGCATCTTGATATTTTGCATGTTTATAACTTAGACTAAGTTGGAACTTAAGAATTGAAATGGCATGTTTTTAATAGATTCTAACAATTTTGCATGTTTCTGTTGAATAATTAACAGAACTGTATGTTTTCTAACAACAGTGTATAATGTTTATTCATTGGAATGTGCAGCCAGCCCTGCATTTATTTCATGAATTTAGTATTATTCTATGTACCCTTTCTGTGTTTCTTTTAATTTCAGTTTAATGCTTGGATTGTACAATGAGATTTCTAAACTATGGTTCGGTTTCTTCCACTACAGTCATACAAAGATAATAATTATTAGAGAATTATGCTGCTTATATAAAATGTCAGCAATCTTCATAGTGTTTTTTTTTTGTTTGTTTGTTTTGTTTTTTCTTTAAGGATATTTTTTTCGTCTTGCAGATTTGAAAAATGTGTGATTTTATGTACAGTGTGGCATATAAGTAGCTTCATGTAATAATTTTAGTAATTTTAGTATCTTGATGTTCTGCATGTGCATGATTTAGATTATGATGTAGTTGAAGTGAAATAGCATATTTTTAAGAGTGCGTCAAGCAAGTAATTGTATGTAAAAAATTTGTATCTTATATTTTGATTATTTGTCATGGCATAATAAAACAAAAAAGAATGGGTTATGTTCAGGTTGTGTAAATCTGTTTTTATAATATTGTGAATGAACTGTTATTATGTTATTAATTATAGTATATTATATATTTATATGTTATAATATTTTAAGAACAGTTCATACATAACTACTAAACAATGATGTTAATTCTTTCTGATTAAAAGTACTTTCATTCATGTGTGATATCGTGCATAATATCTAAATATATTTTTGCATTTATAAAAAACAAAACAAAAAAAAGTGTTCATTGAATGCAAATTTACTCCGCTAACATTATTTTTCATACTTTTTTAATTTGTAAAACATTTGATGTTTTATAATTTATTGGCTAAAAACTATTAGAATTTTTAAATGTTTTTTTGAGCCCAAGTTAGTATTTTGTTAATAACTTCACCCAAACTGTTACCGACTCAGATTCCACAACCCTGGTATGAGATGAGAAGAGGTTTTCAGTCCTCCTAATTCAGTATTTTGCTGCAGGGTCAAATTATCAAAATCCATCTCATAGTTCAAGATATAGTTATGTTTTTCCTTTTATATATTGACATTTATATGAAATGGAGAATAAATTGTTAAGTAATTTGTCATGGGTGATTTGCTACAAAGAAATAAATCACTACAGTTTGGATATTTTGATGGAAATGTGCTTTCGATAACATTAAAATGCATAACTTTCCAATCTGGTCATCCCCCCCCCCCCCGAATCTTCTATTGATATTGAGACTATTTTCCATTTGCATTCGTTAACATTTCAGTATTCTTTTCCTTACAGTGGTCATTTTATTTAAATGTCACTTAACCTAAAGCCAAATTAAACTTTTATGGCTAGTTGGTAGCATTGGTGAAAGGGTGTCTACCACAGTGTTTGCAAATATGCAGTGTATATGTTATACATTGAAGCACCAATTGATGCAATAACATTTGGTACTCTTCCGTTAGCTGGGTACCAGACCAAAACCACCGAGCTTTAAAGTTGACATAGTCATCGACAACCCTAAATGTTCGCTCTGGTGGACTTTTATTTTTATATACAATAAAAAAAAAGATCAATTTGTATTGCAGGCATGAAATTGTAAATTTCATGATCCATCAAACCAGGTTTGTGTACGCATTCCTTTCTTTTCTCGGCATGATCGTAAACTGCATAGCCATTTTGGTGATGAATCACTTGTGCATAACTTCATCGGATGATCCTTTGAACATCGTTTTTCTTTATGAAGAATTCCATTTTTTGGAAAAATTGAATGCTTGCCTCTTCGTCTTTAGGCAATTGCCAAATTGTGTAGTCCATCTTAGCGTTTTAAAAAGTGACTAGTTTTTCTAAAAAGAAACTTATTTTTTAAAATACGGTTTGTTTTAGGGTTGCTATACATGTTAAAAATAAACTCTTTAAAAGATGTTAGTTTGAATGAGTTATCGCTGTAATTCGCTGAATGAGTTATCGCTGTAACATTTAAGCTATGCATTTTTTTACGGAATGATAAAAAATGTGCATACTATCTGCCATCATTTTTAAAAAGTTTCTATTTTCTATGACAACTGCAATTGTTCCAACAACAAGCTCAGCTCACAAAGATGCTTTCCTGATCTTAGGACTTTAGCAGTCCTATTAAACTATAGCAAAATTTGGTGATGAGATTTGAAAAATACATTATGAAGGATAAGGTCTATTACTGGTATTATCTACAACGTCAAAATAGAAAATAAATTTCATTCAGGCAATAATTAATGAAATATTAAGATCACATTCCATGTATAAATTAAATCTGTCGATTTTCAAATATTTGAGAAATATTCCAAAATAGAATGCTTTTTTCTTTCTGTAGATTAACAACATATAATTATAAAATATTTTTTGAATCATCTGCAATATTTTTGTTAGAAAGTTTAAAACACCAATTTGATTAGTTTCCATTTGCTGAATATTTTAAAAGAAATTTGTAGGTGATATGCTTGCTGATTGGTAAGTAATAAATAAGTAGCAAATACCAACTTGAAATAAAAATACCACTTAAATTTATCTTAAGAGGAATTTTTACCCCAATATAACTGTGGATGAGACTGTTCCATTATATGATTAGAAGGAACGTTAACATAAAGATAATAATTTTTTGAGTAAGAGCATAATGTACAAACAGAACAAGTAGTTCTAATTCAACATCCAAATAAGATATTTTACAGACAACAGCGAATTAGGCGATTTTCCAAAAGGGAACTTCTTAAAGGTTTTAGGCATTAGACATATTTTTACTAAAATTAATAAAAAAAAATTCACAAAGTGAATAAACAAAATATTAGAAACATATTTTATTTAATGTAGAGTAGCAATAAAATAAAAGCATATACAATTATAAAATGTGATAAACATTTTAAATAAATATTGTCACATTTCAATTTTATTTGTGCTATTAGGTCAAGGTTATTTGAATAATTTATAGGGTTATTCCATGTAAACAGCAGTGATTTCAACTTTTTCATAAGAGCAGTGATTTCAACTTTTTTTTCATACGTCATTTTGTTTATATTGTTGTGAAAGCTGCTTTTAAAAACTATAGTAGCATCTATTTCTAAAATGTATAATATTCTATTAACTTTTTGTACATAAAATAACAGCAGTAAAACTTTTATAAATGAAAAATTTGAATATTTGCTTAATTTTTATTTTTTGCTTAATTAACAAAGCAGAAATCCTCGAGAAATTCCATTTCTGAGCATTTATGTTTGTAATCAGCGCTTCTATTTCCATTTTAGGTAAATAAAACAAAAATTATGTTTTAAAAAAATAAAAAACACTATATAGTAATCAAAACACTGGAGAAACAACGCAAAAATTAAGAAGTCAAAAGAAGCAACGTAAATAAACAATCGTAATCTCGAAGAAGCGACGACCGTTATTTTCTTAGACTCCCCTTGTACGAGAGTATGGGACTTAGCAGTGCGAACGCTATATGGAGATGCAACTTAAGAGTTAAGTCGACTTAAATTTAAGTCGACTTAACATCGGCAGTGCGAAAGGGGTAAAGTTAAGTCCCAAACGCCGCCATATTTGAGTCGCATTCGGAAGATAAGTCGACTTAACTTTCAGTGCGAACGGGGTATGAGTGTTTGTCGTCACCTTAGAGATCTAAAAAGGCCTCCCAACTCCGTAGGGACGTCACTGAAAAGGGTGCTAGAAAATTGTGCCCTATAATGTAAAGCTTATGGATACATATGGAGTGCTTGTGAAAATAGGTTAGTTTTCATTGATTCGACACTCATATTAGGTCTGTAAACTTTTCTATATGTATATTAATGTTTCTGGCAGTCGCTGCAAGTAAAGAAAATTCATTTTTTTGATAATTTTTGCAATAAATGATGATTTTTCTTGCATGGTGTGTTAAGCCTTAATTTAACGTCAATGCGTGATGTACATAAGCGATGTGGGGTATTTTGCAATTTGCCGTTTATTATATATTTGTATTTTATTACTTTTTAAAGGTTTGTATGTCTTTCTATGCATACGTTATTGTTTTACGTAATTTCTATTAGTAAACCGTGTATTTTTTATATCGGTTTTAACTTGATGTTTAAGCATATGTAAATATCGAATTGCTACTTTAAAACATTTTTTGTCCAAATTATTTATCTTAAATTGAATATCAAGCTTCCGTGTATTTATTGTTCAGAGATTTTGTTGGGTCACAGATATTTATTTGTTTTTTCCGTTTGTGACAGCCAATGTGAATTTGAAGTATATTATGATCTTTACTTTATTTGCCATGATATTTGGAGTACTAATAGTGGTGGTCGTATATATTTAAGCTAATTCCTAGTGATCTAACACTCTTGTTTAGCGTATATTAAAAACCTGAACATTGTAGTTAGATTTCTTGGTGGCTTTCTGATGACTGAAGATCATGCTCTGAAATTGTGTATATTCAAATGTAAATCTTTTTCAGAAGTATAGTATACTTTGAAAAATATTTTTTTAATGTTATAATGTTCATAGTAGATTTGTATGTCTTGTTATGAGTATGTCTTGTTATTCACGATGGTGACGGTGTTTGTCAAACAAGCTTGATCACTTATTTTTGATCATCTGAACACGTGTTTGACGTACATGAAGACTAGATAGACGTAGTCTTCATGTTGACGTAGTTGTCAAAGTGTGAAGTCAAACATTTTTCTTGTAGAGCAGCGTCTTACTTTTTCGCCAAACATTGCGGAGCCAGCATGATTGACATTTGTATTGACCAATCACGAGCATATTATCATTTTGGATTTGCATCCGTATTCATCATATCGTTCTGTGTCGCGTATATTTTTTGCCCGTTTGTATGTAATTTGTAATCTTTTTCTTTTCTGTAATTTTTTTAATTCATTTATTGTTTGCTGATTTCAGTGAGCAACCCTGCATTTATTCCATGAATTGAGTATTATTTTATGTACCCTTTCTGAGTGCCTTTTAATTTCAGTTTTATAAAGTGTAATTACTAGTGAGTTATGCTATCTTCCAAGTGTTTTTTGACTGAAAACCTTCAAGGAAATATTTTTCATTTCATGGAATTGGAAATTGTTTGTTTTTACGTAAGTAGTTGTATGTAATAATTTTAGCATCTTGATATTTTGCATGTTTATAACTTAGTCTAAGTTAGAGTTTAAAAATTGAAATAGCATGTTTTTAATAGATTACATGAATTCTAACAATTTTGCATGTTTCTGAGAAATAATTAACAGAACTGTATGTTTTCTAACAAGAGTGACGTGTATTTTGTTTGTTGCTTTCAATGTGCAACCCTGCATTTATTTCATGAATTGAGTATAATTCTATACCCATTCTGTGTATCTTTTAATTTCAGTTTAATGTTTGGATTGTACAATGGGATTTATAAAGCATATTTACGGTGTCTTCCACTACAGTCATATAAAGCTAATCACTAGAGAGTTATGTTGCTTATGAAATGTCAACAACTTTCTAGTGGTTTTTTGGCTGAAAATCTTCAAGGATATTTTTCTCATCTCACAGAATTGAAGAATGTTTGATTATACGTAAGTAGTTTCATGTAATAATTTTAGCATCTTGATATTTTGCCTGTTTATAACTTAGACTAAGTTGGAACTTAAGAATTGAAATGGCATGTTTTAAATAGATTGCGTAGATTCTAACAATTTTGCATGTTTCTGGTGAAAAATTAACAGAACTGTATGTTTTCTAACAAGAGTGTATATTGCTTATTCATTGGAATGTGCAGCCAGCCCTGCATTTATTTCATGAATTGAGTATTATTCTATGTACCCTTTCTGTGTTTCTTTTAATTTCAGTTTAATGCTTGGATTGTACAATGAGATTTCTAAACTATAGTTCGATTTTTTCCACTACAGTCATACAAAGATAATAATTACTAGAGAATTATGCTGCTTATATAAAATGTCAGCAATCTTCCTAGTGTTTTTTTTTTCCTGAAAACTTTTAAGAATATTTTTTTTTTGTCTCGCAGATTTGAAAAATGTGTGATTTTATGTACAGTGTGGCATGTAAGTAGCTTCATGTAGTAATTTTAGTATCTTGATGTTTTGCATGTGCATGATTTTGATTATGATGTAGGTGAAGAAGTGAAATAGCATATTTTTAAGAATGTATCAAGTAAGTAATTGTATGTAAAAAATTTGTATCTTGATATATTGCATGCATATTTTTATTATTTGTCATGGCATAATAAAACAAACTTATGTTATGTTCAGGTTGTGTAAATCTGTTTTTATGATGTGAATGAACTGTTATTATGTCATTAATTATAGTATATTATATATTTATATGTTATAATATTTTAAGAACAGTTCATAACTACTGAACAATGATGTTAATTTGTTTTTGATTAAAAGTATTTTCATTCATGTGATATCGTGCATGACTTCTAAAATATTTCTTTGCATTTATACATAAAAAAAGTGCTCATTGAATGCAAATTTACTCCGCTAACATTTGATATTTAATTATTTTGCTTTAAACATACTTCGTTAAATTAATAACATTACTTTTCATACTTTTTTTAATTTGTAAAACATTTGATGTTTCATAATTTATCGCCTAAAAACTATTAAACAATTAGAATTTTTAAATGTTTTTTGAGCCCAAGTTATTATTTTGTTAATAACTTCACCCAAACTGTTACCATCCATCTCATGGTTCAAGATATAGTTATGTTTTTCCTTTTATATATTAGAGGACATTTATGTGAAATGGAGAATACAGAATGAGTCAAAAGTACCATATTTTCTTTTTATATTTATTTAAAAAAGTAAAAGGTTATGAAAACAAAACATATATATAAATTATAATTTTGATTTAATTGTCAACCTTAAAGCAGTTTTTAGTTATTTTGTACAAGCAGCTTTAATATTTGCTTGCTTAGTAATTAACTACAGATACATTTGCAAAAAAAAAAAAAAAATAATCAGCAGGTTCTAATCGATCGAGTACTCTACTGACAATAAAACAAAACTAAATAACAATTATAAAACAATATATTTGAATTAATTATGTATTATTAATAGTCATTGTAACCAGTAGCGTATGCTTGCCCCCCCCCCCCTCACACTTTTCAAGGCTTTTTAATGTTATGCGTATTTTTCACTTAAAATAACTCTGGCATAAGCAAATGTTAAACATTTGCCCCCCCCCCCCCCCCACTTTTTAGAGTCAGGATAAGCCACTGATTGTAACGATTTGGGACACTTTTAATTTTGTTTCCACTTTCTTGATTTGAAAACAAACGAAATTAGTAAACAAGTACAACAGCGCCATCTACTAGATATGAAAGGAAACTAGCTCATTATCATAAGACGTTAAATATGTTTGATCGTGTGGACAAAGCACACTTCAAACACAATTCTGAGAATCGACATCTTTGACACTGATCGTCTGTACACACCTTAACATCAACCGACGTCAATATCGACCAATAGTAGCTTCAGAGAACTGCGTCTGTGCACAGAAATGTAGTTTATAATACGAACACGTCATCACTCAGTTGTTAAAGTTACTATCGTATTAATTTGTTTAATCTAGTAATTAGTATTATTAGATAGTTTAGAATATTAAATTCTAAGTTATAGTTGATGCTTAAAATGAACTACACCTGTGCAAGGAGTATTTTGTTTAAATTACGATCTCGGTATATTTCACTTAGCCTTTAAACCTTCAAAAAATCAATTTTTCAATTTTATTTTATTCTGAATGTTTAAACATTTCTGAACACTGCAAAAAACCGCATTCTAAAATTCGCATTATTTCTAAAGTTATGAGCTTTTATGCAACATACACTTTTGAAAATTTTCTCATGTCAGCCATCGCCGCCATTTTTAAAGGGACGTCACTATTTGTTTACGTTTGCAGTTTGCTGTTTTGTCATGTAAATCTAATACTTTTTCCACCACCATGTCTTACTTATTTATTTAATTATTTCTGCAGCAGTAGGAAGGCAACTACTCACCTCTACTGAACTGCTCAGCCCAGTTTGTTTATATTCTAGAGCCGTTAACTTGTTTATAACGTGGAAAATTTCTTCTGAGTTTCCCAATTTCTTTTCATTATATTTTCTTACTTTTTACGATTGATTTGCTGCATTTATGTTGTTTAAGCATAAGAACTTTGAACTAAAATACAGTTAATCTATTTTTTAATTATACATTACAAACTTCTTCACGTTTGCATATTTATTTGTGTAAATTTCAACGTACAAGACTGTTTGGTGCAATTTTTTAATATAAACTTTTTGCTTTCTAATAATGGATACACCGGCAACTAAATCTCGTTCTGGTAAAAGAACGAAAAGAAGACGTTTTCAATGAAATATGTATGTAATTAGAAACAAAAACAATCCGAAAGTGTTCGAATGACAAAATGTTGATTCTACGCCTAAGCTAAGTGTTTCAAGTAAAAAAACTGTTCAGCTCAAAAGATGAACTTTCACTTGATAAGTCACATATTTCATCTGAAGAACATTAATATAGAATAGTTGATATATCAGTACTTTTTAAGGAGCTTGCAAATGTTTTGTGCTGCAAAATATGTCATGGAACAATAAATATACGTGAAAATCTTCAATGGGTTTAGCTTCAACATTTCTTGTATATTGTGATAGCTGTGATGAACTAAAGTCTGTCGAAAGCCCAGACCATCCGTCTCGTCCGAGGACTTAGAGAAACCATTTGGATGGCCGGAAAAATGGATTTGGATGGCCGGAACTAAAGTCTGTGAAAAAGGGCCGGAACTAAAGTCTGTGAAAAATTCAAAAATGCTTGGTGTTAAGAAAAATATTCCAGAAATAAACAGAAGAGCTGTATTTTCTATGCGATGTATAAGGCAGGGTTTATCGGCTTTATCTACTTTTTGTTCTACGATGGGTCTTCCAGCGCCTGTTTCTCAGAAATCATATAATAAAATTAATCGCAGGACTTTAAATGCCACATCTGTTTTAGCTATATCTTCAATGAAAACTGCTGTCCAGGACGAAAGAGAATTATCAAATGGATTGAAAGATAGATATTACTGTAAGTGGAGATGGTAGTTGGAAAAATAGGGGGCATTCGCCACATGTAGGTGTGTGTACACTAATCGGAGCAGAAAGCGGGAAGGTTATTGAAACCGAAGTAATGTCTTCTTTTTGTAAAGGCTGCAACAGCTACAGAAGTAAGAAAAGTGGCCCTCGGTATGAAAAGTGGAAAAATAATCATAAAATAGTGTGTTCAAAAAACCATTCGGGTAGTGCGGGAAAAATCGAATGTGATGGAATTTCGAGCCTCTAGCACTACATATGAAGTTCGAAAAGCTCGTAAAAGGCAGAAAACATTTGATTTTCAAAGACAAGAGGAAGAGGAAGGAATTACTTATGCATCAGGTGCATTTTGATGCTAAATTAGATATAAAATAACACAGGATGTATAATAAACTACAGCCAAACATTAATCAGCCGAACTGCGATAACTCAAAATTTTCCATGTGCGAAAGTCATATTTGTTATATATTTTTGTAATTTTAAGCAATTTCAATACATCAAATTTTCTGTAACTCATTCTTTTCTTGTCACTAGAATTTCAGTTTATCAAAGTACCACTGCAGCTGTTTTTCTCAGGTATGTGATTTTACAACTTGCGCACAGCATATTTTAAAATATATTGTACCAATCACTTTCAAGTTTTTGCTCTTACTTGTTTCATCTATATATACAATTTATACAAAAGAAATTCCTCCTAAGTAAGTAAAAATTTAGTAAATGTTTTTCATCTGACTGACAAGAAACTTCTTCACGAAGCTGACGTTCGAGCTTCCGAAGCAACATATAGAGCTCAAATACCCCTTAAAAGGCAGAAAAATTTTGATTCTTCAAACATAATAGAAATAGGACGGTGCTATTTATGCACTGGAAGCATTCTAAGGTCAAAATACTATAATAAGTAACATTGAATATATTTTTAAACTTAAAAGCGGGTTTCTCAGATATGTGATTTTAGCCCTTGTGCGCAATATATTTTAAAATATATGTAGCCAATCACTTTCAAATTTTTTGCTCTTACTTGTTTCATCTGTATACATAATTTATAGACAAAAATTCCTCATAAATAAGTAAAAATTTAGTAAACGTTCTTCATCTGACTAACAAGAAACGACTGCGCGAAACGTCTGTTCGAGTTTCCGAAGCAACATATAGAGCTCAAGTAGCCCCTAAAAGGAAGAAAATTTTTGATTTTTCTTACATAACAGACATAGGAAGGAGCTAATTATGAACTAAAGGTATTTTAAGGTACAAAATAAGATAATAAGTAACATTTAAGCATTTTTAAATTTTAAAGCTGTTTTTCTCAGATATGTGATTTTAACACTTGCGCGCAATACATTTTAAAATATATGTAACCAATCACTTTCAAATTTTTTGCTCTTACTTGTTTCATCTATATACATAATTTATAGATAAAAATTCCTCATAAATAAGTAAACATTTAGTAAACGTGCTTCATCTGACTAACAAGAAACTACTGCGCGAAACGTCTGTTCGAGTTTCCGAAGCAACATATAAAGCTCAAGTAGCCCCTAAAAGGCAGAAAATTTTTGATTTTTCTTACATAACAGACATAGGAAGGTCCTATTTATGAACTAAAGGCATTTTAAGGTGTAAAATAAGATAATAAGTAACACTGAATGTATTTTTAAACTTCAAAGCTGTTTTTCTCAGATATGTGATTTTAGCCCTTGCGCACAACATATCTTAAAATATATTTAACCAATCACTTTCAAATTTTTTGGACTTACTTGTTTCATCCATATATATAATTTGTACTTCAAAAATTCACAATAAATAGTAAAAAAAGAATTATGAAGAGGTTTATTTCATGTTTTTTAACACGTAAAATGAAAATTTTATTTTGTTTAAATTTTAAAAATATTAAATTTATTTCAAAATTTTAAAAAGTGTATACAAATTAAAGATGTAATAGTTATAAATATATTATTATCAAATTGAAGTCCATAAGTGTAATATTATTTGAAATATCTTGCGCGCGGCTGCTACATACACCGTTATGTCTGTCAAAATTGTATAAATTTAAAAAAACAATATAAAATGTACATATAATTATATGACTTCAGTAAAATTTGTGTAGTAAGAAAGGTTTTCTATATGTTTAGAGAAAAAAATTTGAACATCTGGGATACACCTGGTTAAAATTAAAAAATTGTAAAGATAACTCTATTTTCAATGAATTTCGACTGTTTAAAGGTCCTATGTCCCCTTAAATATATTTAAATCTTCTTCGTATTACTGGATAACATAGAATATTAAACTCCATAATTGATGACTAGTTGTAATATATAGATATAATTTAGTCATTTTGAGAGCCATGTGTCAATGGCACCTAACCAATTTTCCCCATTTGTAAAATTGTTCTACTTGGATGCAATTTAAAAATTATTTGCTTTGTTTATATTGTGCACAAAATCAATCTCCTTTTATTAGTCATGCATTAGTTAAATTGTTAAAAGCAACAATAAACAGTTGATTGTTTAGAATTTCAAAATAAAATTTATAGGTGTAAAATGCAACTAACTACTAATTTTAAAACCTTCAGCCTGGTTTAGTTATGGCCATACTGACTTATGTTTTAGTACTCTAGCTAAAACAGCACCATGTTTGCATTAGACAATAGACTGGGAAATACTGCATATATGGAAATTTTTTAATGAAAAAAATATTATCTGTAAAAATAAAATATATTATTTGAAATTGTATAAATCTGACAAAACTTTCAAAAATATTTATGTATTATAAATTTTCAAAAATTTGAGATTTTAATGATAAAATAAATTTAAGAACTACTTAAACAAATTTCAGAAAGATATCCTGTGCCGTGAGGGCACAATAACTCAAGAATAAATGTATATTAAATATACATCACATAATGTACATACATGTACATTAAATGCAAGTTTGGGCTAATCCGGAGACCAAACCATTGCACTTTCAGCTCACTCGCCAAGTCGTCGCTAAGCATTCTGTTTTCAAGCGCTTTATGTCGTAATATGGTAACCTCTTGTATCCGTGTTTTTCGGCGGTAATTGTGTAACATCCAATAGGAATATTCACGAAGGTGACGTAAGAATACGTTTCTGTGGTTGCTGCAGTTTTCTGATGTAGAAGCACATTTCTTTTGCCATAGTTGCACGTGCTTTTATTATTTGATTTTTTGTATAAAATTCTACTATAATTTGGAAAATAGAAGTTTAAAAGAAGTGATTAATTGGTATGTTATGAAAGGGATTATGTTTGATAAGTATATTTCTCCTAAATGTGGAGATGAAATTAAATTGAGCGTGAGAGACCGAACGACTGATTTGTTTGAATGGAGCGTTTTTAGCATTTCAGCCGGAAGAGGAAGGAGTTCTGAAGGTCAGTGTCTTTTTGTTTAATTTTTTCCATGTTTTGAAACTTGGTTTATATTTTTTGTGTTTAGAAAATTGCTTCCTCCTTTAAAAGTTCTTAATCTTTTCAGTTTGAGTACAAACTTTTTTATAAGTATCAATTTTTTGAAATTTTGTTCGAGTACAAATTTTTTTCTAACACGGACCACTGGTACATTCGTTCCACAGGTTTTGACCTTTAGGTTCAACCTCTGACCCTACATGGAGTTGTTGGTACATACAGACCACTGGTAACATTCGTTCCACAGGTTTTGACCTTCAGGTTCAACCCCTGACCCTACATGGAGTTGTTGGTACATACAGACCACTGGTAACATTCGTTCCACAGATTTTGACCTTTAGTTACACTTTCAAGAATTGTGGTTGATGTCTGCTAAAATGTTGCTACGACCATAACTAATGCAAAATGATAAAAGAAATAACTAATTTTTATTTATTTGCACAGAACTTCTCCAAATCGTATCAGGATGGAAAAGCATGTCATGAAATAATGCTTCCATCTTAATATATTGGTAATAAAAGGTAATGTCTGTGTGTCTGACTTATACACTATACGTTTCGTGACCGCGCGTCGGAGAGCTACAAAATTTGGCAATCGGAGACCTGGGGGGGGGGGTGAAGGTGACACGTGAAAACCGATTTTTAAAATTTTAATTTTTTTTTGTTATTTAATGTTTTATGCGATTTCGACCATTTTTTACCCTTTTTTTTCCACGATCCAGACGTCGTAGAAAAAAAAACAAATCACACTACTGGAAAGAGCAGACAATTGCGAGTGAAAATATATCAATTTCAAATCTCAATTTCGATTTCTAATATTTTTTAAAGATTTTAAAACAAAAGTCACTTTTGGCTAAAAAAATCCGATTTTTGGTTTTTAAATTCTCGCATAGTAAAAAGTACTCATAATTTCGACTGATAATTTACATTTTTAGAAAGCTCAAACATCTGGCTTCCTTACAAGCCCAATCTGGTCAATAAATAATCAAAATTGGCCGCTGGATCGGAATTTTAAAATTCATCGACGGGCGAAAGCAGTTCCCATTTCCCATCGCCCGTTTCCCCCAAGCACGCGTTTCAATAGCGCCGGTTTGTGTCTAGGTGGATGTGACGTCACGGTTCTGAATATGTATAGCGATGGGTGGGACCACTGTTCTTCAACCTGTGTTCCGCGGAATCCTAGGGTTCCACTCAAACGGTTTAGGGGTTTCGCGAGTCGATACTACAATTCGAATGTTAACCCCGCGTTCACAATTATAGAGGGCGCTACGCCGCGCCGGTCTCTGGGACTCGTGCGTTGATTGGAGTTTCATATTGGAACTATCCATTCCCTCAGTCGCTTGTATTGGATGAGGACGACGCACATTGCACTTTTAAATAGTTCTCAAATACCTGGTGTAGTGGATTTATTGATGTTTAGTTCTTACAAAGGCAAGAGGTAGTAAGTTAATTATTTTATAATAAATTGTGTTTTGTTTGAACTTAAATTAAAATCCTTCAGAAATATAATGCAGAATTGGCTTAAAACTGCGAAATTGGAATCAAAATCCAAAGAACAAGCTTCTTGCTCTTTTGAAAATTCCACTAGTCTTCCGCCAACATTGGATCCGGCGGATAATATTGAAGAAGAAAATAAATCCGGTTCAACAAGCCGAAAAAAACGAAAGTATGATGAAAATCATTTGAATTTTGAATTTACTTGGATTGGTGATAAAAATGAGCCAAATGGATTTTGTGTAGTATGTGAGCAAGTAGTGAACAGCAGCAGTTTAAATCCTGCAAAGTTAAAGCGTCATTAGGAAACTAAACAACCAACTTTAAAAGGTAAAAGCGAATATTTTAAAAGAAAATGTGTTAAACTAAAGCAGAAAAAGAATGCTTTTGAAAGGTGATGATAATAAAAATGTACTAAAAGCATCTTATTTAGTTAGTTTGCACGTAGCTAAACAAGGCGAAGCTCATACGATTGCGGAAAAATTAATTAAGCCATGCACAAAAGATTTAATCACATGCATGTTCAGTGAAAATTTTTCAAGCAAAATTGACCTCGTCCCATTGTCTGATACGACGATTTTACGACAAATTAAAGCTATGTCAGATTACTGCGAAGCGGAACTAGTAAATCGTTTGAAAAATGCTAAAGATGGATTTACTTTGCAAATGGACGAATCTACAGATGTGGCTGGATTAGCAATTTTGTTAGTTTTCGTGAGATATATACACGAATCCGATTTTAAGGAAGATATGCTTTTTTGCAAAGCTCTGCTAATTAAAACAACAGGTGAAGAAATATTTAATACACTTAATGCTTACTTTGAAAAACATTCAATTTCTTGGAATTTATGTCATCATATATGCACTGATGAAGCCAAGACTATGGTTGGTGTTATAAAGGGCGTAATAGCACGAATAAAGAAAGTTGTTCCAGACATCAACGCTAGCCATTGCTGTCTTCATCGTCATGCTCTTGCTGTTAAACGGATAAAAGCATTGCACGAAATTCTCAATGACGCCGTTAAGATGGTTAATTTCATCAAATCTAGACCCCTAAATGCCAGGGTATTTGCCCTATTATGCAAAGATCTGGGAAGCTTACATAAAAATCTCCTTCTTCATACTGAAGTAAGATGGTTATCAAGGGGAAAGGTTCTAACTAGACTCAGGGAATTGCATGGTGAAATCCGAATATTTTTATCTGAACGTGAATTTGCGGGAAAGCTTGATGACACTAGTTGGCTTCAAAATCTAGCCTACCTTGCAAATATATTTTCGTACCTGAACGAAGTTGATCTTTCACTTCAAGGACCAAATAGTACAATTTTTAAGGTCAATAGCAAAGTAAACTCGATAAAATCGAAACTCAAGCTTTGGGAGGAATGTATCACCAAAAATAATACAGAATGTTTTGCTAATTTAAACGATTTCTTGGAACCAATAATGTCGCATTCGAGCAGAATTTAAAAAATAATATTTTGGAACATTTAACTGGATTGCAAAAGACATTTTTGGAATATTTTCCCCCTATTTGCAATAATTTCAGTTGGGTCGAAAATCCTTTTAATGAGTGTAGTGATGAAGATACCTTGCCAATTAAAGAAAGAGAGCAACAGATATATGTACCGACACTACATTAAAATCTACATTTGGACAGGATGGCACTGGCCCATTTTGGATAAAATTAATGGAAGAATATCCGGAAATTTCCAAATGCGCAATAAAAGAATTGATGCCTTTAGTAACAACTTACCTCTGTGAGACATTCTTTTCCACAGACGTCGTTACAAAAACCAAGTATAAAAATGGACTTAATGCCGAAAACGATATGCGTCTCCAATTATCACCGATCTATTCGGATATTGATAAATTGTGCAGCAATAAACAAGCACAACAAAGTCATTAATTTTTTTAAAATATTTTTTTAATTTTTGTTTTGTTTTGTTTTCAGTTTTATATGACATATGTATGTATAATACAAATACTTTATATGGAATATTTATCTTCTTGTTTGAATTAATGCAAATTTATATCTTATATAAAGTTTTTATAACAAAGGCAGGGACGCAACTTGTTCATAACATGTAATATGTAATATGACACATCCCCCCTAAAATCAAATCTGGGTGTGCTACTGAACGAAAGATTCCATAAAACAAATATCTCAAAAAAGGGTTCTGTGGGATGACAAAGGTTGAAGAACACTGGGTGGGACAATAAAAACCGAATTAGTGTTTGCTTTCCGTTTCCCGCGCTTCCGGTTTTAAATGAATTAAAAGCTTAGCATATGTATTGTAGAAATTATAATATTTATATTTTAAATGATGGAACGATATGGATTTCTTAAATGGATATTTTAATTTATGAATATTTTAAATGGATATTTTAATTTTATGGATATTTTAAATGATGGAACCATGGAATGAGGATGATGGAATTAAGAGCTTAGCATATGGTCATTTTAAATTGTAAATTAGCGCGCGGGAAGTTAGCGGTAGGCCCGGGTTCGATTCCCGCCACTGCCTAAACTCCTACCGTGTTCACGCGGAGTACGATCACGTTAAACATGTGGATCCGTAAGTCCTTCCGAAAGGTTGGTGGTAGGGGAAGGAGGGAGCGGTCGTTTGGATGCCTCTCCCACTGGGTTCCGGTCTAAATAGGGTGAATAAAAAGAAAGTCATGGATATTGTCGCGGAGGGCGCGGTAGCCTAGTGGTTAGCGCGCGGGAATTGCACTCGGTAGACCCGGATACGATTCCCGCCACTGTCAAAACTGCTGTCGTGTTCACGCGGTTTGCGATCACGTTAAACATGTGGGTCCGTAAATCCTTCCGAGAGGTTGGTGGTAGGGGAAGGAGGGTACGGTCTCTGTGGATGCGTCCCCCCACTTGGTTCCAGTCTAAATTAGGTGAATAAAAATAAGGTTATGGAGATTGTCGGGGAGGGCGCAGTAGCCCAGTGGTTAGCGCACAGAAATTGCACAAGGTAGGCCCGGGTTCGATTCCCGCCACTGCCAAAACTGCTGCCGTGTTCACGCGGAGTACGATCACGTTAAAAATGTGGGTCCGTAAGTCCTTCCGAGAGGTTGGTGGTAGGGGAATGAGGGTACGGTCCCTGTGGATGTCTCTACCACTGGGTTCCGGTCTAAATTGGGTGAATAAAAAGAATGTTATGGAGATTGTCGCGGAGGGCGTGGTAGTCCAGTGGTTGGTGCGCGGGAATTGCACTCGGTAGCCCCGGGTTCGATTCCCGCCACTACCAAAACTGCTGCCGTGTTCACGCGGAGTACGATCATGTTAAACATGTGGATCCGCAAGTCCTTCCATGAGGTTGGTGGTAGGGGAAGGAGGGTACGGTCCCTGTGGATGCCTCCCCCACTGGGTTCCGGTTTAAATTATGTGGCACTTCCTGGCCGTCCAAGCAGTTACCTTACACCTTTGTGGTAGGTCGCGCCAGCGAGTTTGCTACGGCCAGAATTTGCCACGGTCAGAATTTTCAAGAGTAGCGAACAGGCTGGTCGCCAAAGGCGGCTAGTTTCACAATAAATTTGAATGCAGTAGAAAAGTTTCATTGCTGTAAATATAGAATTATGAGATTCACCATAACAAATATACAGGGGCAGTGGAAGGTGATACTTAAGATGTTATGTGATGAATTACTGCATAAAGTTTCTATGAACCAACCATCTATTAAAAAAAAAATTTAATTGTATTTCTGAACGTAAACATTTGTAAAATGAAAAAAAAATTCCATGTGTAATTATTTAATGTCTCATACATTGTGCCTTTTTATACTTGTCAATAGGCATAGCTGACTTAGAAAATTTACCCTGGTATAATGATTTCGCTTATTTAATAAATAAAATTTACAACCACACTCAATTCACTGCATTCGTTTTAAAATGTATTCAATTATGCTATGGATGTTTTTTGCTAAAGAAAATTTACAGTAGTCCAATATTCAAAACCCCTTATAGATTGTTTATTGTAGCTAGACCAGGGGGGTGCGGATTAGGATATGTCTCCCCTTTGCTTTTATGCGGCCAATATAGGCATATTATATAATTAGTAATGTGAAAGTAAAAAATACTAGAGATTGGAAGTAAAAATAAACATTTAGGCATGTCTTATATTTTACAATAGGAATGCTCCTCTCCATTGTCTTTGGAATTTTCATTGAAAATTTTAATTTTGATATTTAGTTTTTTACTGTGTGAAGGTTTTTCAAATTTGCTTTTTTCATTTCCTCTCTCTTTTTTTTTTGTTGAGAAGAATCTTTTCTGGCTTTCTGTTTTTTTTATTATGGGGATGTTTACTTTTAATTTCCAAATTAGATGGACCAGGAATAACATTGACTGATTGTAAAGTTAAACTTGCATTCCTAATATGCTCTGCCGTCTTGATTAGAATATCTCTTATCACAATTTATTATTTGGTTGTACAACTGCCCATATTTTCCCAATAAGTTATTTTTAATTTGCTCTATATCTTTGTTTTCAACATTTATAGATTTGAGGATAAAATTCCTGTTGAAACAATCACTTATTTCTAAAGTGGGTTTCTGAATGTCAGTAATATTATCCATACTGTTGGGATCATGTTCACTACTAGTAGTAGTTTCTTTTTCTTCATTTTTTGCTATCAGATGAATATGCTTACATATATTTGTTCCTGTAAGGCCATCGGGACAGTTGCATGTATATGAATGTAAACAAATATCACATGGCAGACACATAATTTTACAATTATTTGTGCATGGAGATTGTTTTTCAATTCTGTCACACAAGTTATCCGATACAGCTATATCAGCTTTTAAAGATATCTCTGATTTTACTTCCCATGTGGTTGTAGATGTTTTAGTGCTAGTGTTATTGGTAGCTCCATTGCTGATTTGTGTCTTCTATTAATTTCTGTTGTTTTACAATTATTTTTACCCTTTCCTAATTTAATTAATCTATTCACTGCTGTGTCACGTGAAAATTTTAAGAGGTGTGACAGACATTTATCATGTTTTTTCCTTGCTTTCTTCCAAAATAACTCTCGCTATATTTTAAAGTCTTATGGAAAGTCTCAACAAACATATTCGTATTAATTCCAGAGCCTACCCTGAAGCTTTTACCCCACTCTTCTTTTATGCCTGTCCACTCACGTTTAAAATATCTTCAAATTCGTCAGTGCAAGGATTTTCTTCTAGTTGCGTACAAATTTCTTTTAAACGTTTCTCAAATTCATTTTTATTATTTAGTTCCAAAATTGTACAGAGCTCTATATACACATTTTTTGCAGTATTTTTTTTCTTTTATTTTATTCAGCTGCCTTTGCCAGTCCTGATGAACATGCCAGTGACATATTAGTTTCTTTGTTTCTCCCTGAAATATACTGCATTCCAACTAGTATAATATTATAGTGCTTTAAAACTCATAAAAATTGTTGGACAAATGTTCCCTACTTCTTTTTTTTATCTGTTTAAAAAACAGAGTTAATGCAATTGAAGTTTCCTTATTTGAAATAAGCCACACAACAGGAATTCCCTCTCTGTATTCATCAATTACAAGAAGAGTTATTAAATTAAAATGGTAACTATTGGTCCAATGTGTAGAATCAAGGCACACTTTATTATTACCAAATTCTTTCAACATCCTCTTTTGAAAATTAGTCATTATTCCCAGTGCAAAGTCATTTTTATCTAATAGACAGAGTTCACCATTTGGGTAGTAAAACATATCTTCTCCTTGCCATTTATAGAGTATAATGTTTCCCTTTTCTAAATTTTCTTCCACGTAACAATCTACGTTAATATGGCCTTCTGCACTTTTTTCAATTCCATAGGCTTTAGAAATATTGAGAAGATCTTGTTTGGTGCACAAATGCTTAAATTATGCAACTGTAACAAGCGATAAAATTCATTAACTGTATTCACAATGTATGTACATTTCAGAGCTATGGAGGGGCGGAGTCTATAAAGATATGGACACCAATTCCAAAATAAAATTATTGTTGCGAACGTGTAATATTCCCTCACTGGAGTTTTTTTTTAGAACAAGACAGAAAAAACATCTGTACAGACATTCTTTCCCTATGGAGAGTCTATAAAAAGAAGTCATCTCTCAATACAACAGCAGTTGAGGTGATACATCAACTGTGATTTTTAACAATGTTTTGAGAAAAGTAGCGGCTGTTTTGTGAAATGACTTTCGTCAATGTTTTGAAAATAGTATTGCATATTTTGTGAAATTAATAAAGCATTTAAGTGTCGTTTTATTGTATATTGTTTCTGTTTACGCTGTGCTTATGAATAAACGTGTTAGTTATCCAGAAATTTGGTCTCATTCTTGTATCCTGAATGCACATCCACGGTTCCAGAGGATACACCGTAACAAATTGGTGACAGGAGTAGGGTGTCTGGAAACTTGACTAGTGGTTATGAATTCCCCAACTAGGAAAACAATGGAAGAGCAGTTAAGCGAAATGATGGAATTTATCAAAGCTATGCAAGAAGCCATGAAAGCTGCAAAAAACGAGGTGAAAGACGGTCAAGAAACGATAAAAGAAGAGAATAAAGCCAGACAAGAAACAATGAAAGAAGAGGTGAAACAAGAAATTAAAGCCATGAAAGACTTCAGTGAGGGAATATTACATGCTTGTAGCTTTAATAAAACTAATTTTGTTTGAGAATATTTAATTTTTTTATAGATGCATTTTTTGATAAAACAAAAGTTATACTTGTGAGAAATTAAAAAAAATTATAATTACGTACGTATGAAAAGGATGTTTTAGAATCATAGAATTATATGAGACTGTGATCAGGTAATCAGCCTGTTTAGCACACAATAATGCAAAATTTTGTCTTCATCGCATGGAATTTGTCAATGTAAATAATTTTGTCTAAATTTTTATATTTTATAGTAATAATCATAATAGGTGCTGCATTTCACACGTATAAGTGCTGCTTTTTGGCACATGAATGACAAAAAAAGAAGATCCCTCAAAAACTACTTATTAATACATTTGCTATTTATGTCGGTATCGGAGTCGAATAGTAGAAAACATAAAGTTGGAGTTGAACAGAAGACAACAAAAGGAGTTGGAGTCGAACGTTTGAGGTACCAACTCCACAACCCTGGCATATACCCACATTTCTGCACCTGATAAATTGAATGCCAGACAGTGGCACAGCGTCTATTGTTTTCCCCATATTCAACCAGCATAAACAGCGTAACTTAAGACAATGATTGGATATGGGACATGATATTTCATGAATGAAAATTTCTTGGACAAGGCTAATGGATCTGCCATTTTGGGTTAAACATGGTTCTATTAATTAATCTTCGTAGAAAAGAGTTATATGTAATACTAAAAATATGAGGAATTTTCCATTAATTGCATGACATTCACCTAAGTTTAAACAATATCAAGACGAAGAGACCCACTAATAATGACTACCATTAAACTTAAGTAGTTTGTGAAGTAGACTTAGTTATAGCAAGAATATGGCGAAGCATCTGTTTGCATTTTTGGGAGTTTTAGAAAGAATAAATCTTATTTACCTTTAAAGTTCATTTTACACAACAATCCCAAAATTTTCTCTTTTGTTTAAAAGCCATTGATAATTTTCTAGTGGATTTTTAGCATATTGTGGTTAAGATATTTTTAAGTTTTGAAAGTATAGTATATGTAAATAATTAATATACAAAATTGTTTAAGAACATTGTTGACTACAGTGATTTTCACCTAAGCTTATGTTCTAGATATATTTCTCACCTATTTTCAGCGCACTCCTTTGAATTGCTTTATTTTGTTAGTTCTGTTTATATTTATAAAACTCGTATATATGTTTTCCATCACTTGCTAATAATATTCTAATGTATTTCTACTTCATACATAGGCGCCTGCAACACTTTTTCCAGAGGGGGTGGGGGAGCAAACTCAAAAGCATGACGTATAACATTGACTGGCTTGATGCTTGCCTTTGTTATATTAAATGCCCAAGGGGGAGTGTGACCCCCTTGACCTACCCTATGGGTGACCATGACTTCATATTTAATAAAATTATTGTAGAGTTCATCTATTTCAGAAATAAGAAAACATTTAAAATGTTATATCTCGTATTTATCTTACATAGGTAACATTTATAAATCGCATGCATTTCATCCATTCTTTGTATTTTTATGTAAAACTATTTTATTATATTCACCAATAAATAAAACTTATTGAAATAGAAGTTATGAAAATGCGAATTCCAATATAAATTTTACTTGTAATACCAAATTTTTTACCAATCTCTCAGCCTCCCCTGTCAAATACATACAGCTTTCAATCAATATTCATATTCATCAGAAACCAAACACTAATAGCCATTATCTAATGTTTATGAAATACTTTGAAGTTTGATCTGTACCCAGTAGTGAACTGCCAAATTTTTAACAGCCAGTAAGCTATTATGCATGATTATGGTTTCAAATGCTATTATTCTTCGCAGTTCACACTATGCTATGAACTAACATAATATACATTTATTGTGCGTTTAGAATTCATTTGGCGTTTCAGTTAAAATTATTTACATTTTAACTCTTAAACATGTTTCTTTCAAATTATGTTTAAAATTTAACAACCAATATTTAAACTTTGGAAATGTTTAATAACAATTACATGTGTATTACCCTACACTTTAAATTTTGAATATACAAAATTTTGATATTCAAATTTAAAAGGCATGTATTGATACATAATTCAAATTTTTTAGAACATTTTGAATTTAATTCAACGTTAATTCAGTTAAAAACCTCTTTACACTTGCTATTCTGTATAACACATCTGGAATATAAAACCTGAAATTTTTTTTTCCAATTTCTTGAATCATTTCAGTTTGAAACATTTAGTCAAAATACTATTAATTTCTAAACCCAAAGTTATTTATTTGAAACAAATATTAGTGTCAATATCTTTATTACTTCAACAACTATAATTCGATTGTGATAATATATTACTATCTAATGTTAACGAAATAGTTTGGCATCGGTTGGACGCAGTGATAACTGGTCAAACTTTTAACTAGTATATGCATTTTCAGCTTCATTACATCAGGATAAATCAGATAACATCAGTATTAACAACTAGGTGAGTCAATTTGCATCTATTCATGCATCCTAGGATATCAAATCCATCTTCATATCAAAATAAATTAGTAACTACTCTCTATTATTTTCAAAAACAGCTTTCAGTAAGTTGATTTAAAAAATTTGTTGGACAAACTCCTTCTTTATAAACATGTTATAAATTGAAATTAGGTAATATCATGCAACATTATTAAGCAGTTAAAGTTATTCAAACAGATTGTACTGTTAAACAGAAAATGCATATTTTTAACTATAGTAAAGCACTATTTATACACTACTCTAGGGACCAGTGAAGTAAAGCGTATACCTGTGAAAATATGTAATTGAAATTAACGTCACTGGATAGGAATGTTTGACGAGCTATGTAGATAAGCATATAAATGATATATGTACTGTACTTCAAATATTTGAAATTTAATATTCACTGATTAGAATGGGAAATTAGACTTTGTAAGATTTAACAAAATATTTGAAACATTTTTATGTAAATAAAATTAAAATTTGTTTTGATTTGACAACAAATTATGAATTTTATACAAATATTGAAATTAAAATATAACTATCCATATTTCATTACCTGCACATACATTCAATTGAGTAGTAGAAAATTACTACTAACTTTTGAATCATTTGATTCATTTGAGAGATATTAGTGATTACAAACGTACACTTATCTCAAAAGCATTTAATACGAAAATAAGAATATTTTTAAAACCAAAACATGTAAATTCATTGATAGCTCAAATATTTGATCCTATTGCAATATTTTACTTTAACGTTAGTATTATGTGTGTAACAGTAGCATAGCATCCCCAGGCAATTATTTTTTTGAGGAAGGAGAGGGGTTGAATTGGTAACTAAACAGTTTGTTTCCCATTTCGCTACATATCATTTCTCTGAACTTAAATAGGTTTCTAGGGAAAATGATTTCCTTACTTGGTAATGCTATTGGTGTGTTGAGACAAAAATATTTCTTAAATATATTTCTATAATTTTAAAGAATCAAGGGTACTTCCTTATTATAGCGGCCCCCGAGGATGAATCACCAAGAGTCCAAGATTTATCGCCACACACAAGGTAGGTTGTAAAACCTCACCAAATGTTTGCAGTCCTAAAGAAACAGCATGTGTTTATTGTCATACTGCTTTTTCGTTAACGAAAACCTTGGCAAAATCTTAACTGCGATCTTGGCTCAATCGGATTTATGGGAGCCACTATAATAAGACAGTAGCCAAGCCAAGACGAAACATTTCGGGGCGCCTGTGCCGGGGCACTTATCCCCACATCGAATTTGTTGGATGAATGTCCGATTTTTATGATGTTCAACGTTATTTTGGTTGTATGTCGTTCCTGTGCAGGACGTGGCTTGTAGATGTTATCGTCGATGATTGAAGATGTTGTTGTCTATGCTGTCTGGTGACGCTGTCCTGGCATTGGTCGACTGCCTAGAAGAAGTAAAAAGGGGGGGGGGCGAAGGGAAAGCTCAGACCTAAAGATACCAGAGTCCAGAGAAGTTTTATTATAACAGACCATGAGAGCATAAGTCTAGATACGCCATATAAGCGCCTCAGATATTCTACGCCCCAGGCAAGTGTTTCCTAACCTAGCCCGCCTGGCGGCGACTGATGGCGACCTATTTCACTTTGAAATTGCCCTGGCAATTACAGGGTGAAATGGAGAAACATGATTCGTCCTCCCCGGTGAGCTCTCAATCCATGAGAACAATGACTCTGCTTTGCTTGCAAATTTTTGCCAGCCCGGTCTTCTCTTCAGTAGTGAATCAGCACAAGCTGATCGTTTGTTGTAAATGTTCAAATAACTGTGTTTAAATTGTAAATTTTGTAAAATTGTGTGCCTGAAAAGGGCTTTCTTTTTCACGTCACTAAACTTAACTGTAAATCCAATAACTCTTAAACTTATTAAACTTTCATTGTAAACATCTAATTATCTCTGACTGCATCTGCAAATTGTAAATCCTAAACTTGTAATTCAATCTTAACTTCTTAATCCTAACTTTGTATTTTAATAATTTTAAATTCTTTAGTAATCTCAAATTTGTACTTCAAGTTGTATCTTAAAATCTGTAAACTTTGGACTTCATTCGGAGACTGGTCGAGATGGTGTTCGGACGTGTTCGTGCTAGATCCTGAGAATATTGCACGTGGTGACTTTTAGTGCTGGCCTGGGTATAATTGTACCAAGTTTTGGTAGAATATATCGGGCTAAGCTAATCAAGATGTTTTCGCCGAAGGAAAAAGAGAAATTACTGCTTATTAGAGATTTATTTGTTAAAAGCTTTGGAAAAACAGAGGAGGAGGAACAGGAGAAGCTAGAGGAATATAATTGGATTTCAAAGGAAAGTGTACAAACTAAGGGACGACAGGAGATAGCCGAGATGCCTAGGCCTAAAGGCAAGAAACCCAACGACAGTAAGGAGATACCCCAAGACAAAGAGGAGGACGTGAAAGGCAGACAGACTAAGAGTAGGGAAAAGTCTATTCGAAAGGCACAGGAAGGACAAGGAAAAAGAGACTCTCAGCTGGGTAGATGCCATGGAGATCGATGAGGAGGAAAAGAAAAGACTTGGAAGGAGCAGCACGTGCTGAGAAGCTGGTGCGACAGGCGCACAAGACTCCTGAGTACTTCACATCCTTCGCTGCCAGATGCGAAGCAAACGTGGGATATACCCCTGAGACACCCAAAAATGAAGCCTTCGATATCCACAGACACTGTGAGATCTATGACTGGGCCAAGAGACACCTGGATGCCGAAATCGCCATCGAGGAAGCCGAGGACATCGACAAGGGGGCATTCATCAAAGAGATATTGGTAAGCATAACATCTGATGCCATCCTGCTAGCCGATACCCCTACCCCTGAGAACCTCTTGGTTAGGAAATCCTATCAGGCTACGGCTTATGTCATCAAAATATGGAATGGCATATCTGAGGATTTTTTGTATAGTCATTACAAAACCAAAATCGCGAAATCTTTCAAACTAAATTTTGAGCTCCCGCGCAATAAGCGCAGGAAGCGTAATGATGAGATTACGGCTGCTGAGTTAGCTGAGGCCATGCCACGAGAGGCTGAATCTACAAAGGACTTCCCTCTACTTTAAAATAAATTCATCCTGCTTGATAATCAGGAAGAAGAGAATGGAAATAGTGACCCAAAACCTAATCCCAAAATTTCTTCCTTCTATGTTGACTCCTCGAGTAATTGGGGAGCCCTCATAGAAGAATTAAACAGAACTGTAGGCACTAAAATGGAAGGACTGCTGATGGGGAGGGTGATTAGGTTCACTCCTGGATCCGTTGAGGATTACAGGAACGTACAGACTCACCTGACTCAGAATAAAATCCTTTTAGCTCCATATGCTTAAAAAAAGAAAGATAAAAAAAAAGTAGTGATAACAGGGCTGTCAACCAAAATTTGCCTAGACTTTATTAAAGAGGCTATATCCCGTGAAGGATTGAGGATTGTTAGGATTTCACAGCTTAGAAATCGTCGTGATGGGTCACCTATCCCTCTCTTCTTGGTCTGCCTAGAGCCGGCTGAGGGGTGGGAGAAAATTTACAACCTTACCTCCATTCTCTACATGAGAATCGTAGTGCAAGCCTTCAAATAAAAAGGAGTAAAAATTTGTTACAATTGTCAAAATTATAACCATTCTTCGAATAATTGCTCGCTTCCCACCAGGTGTTTAAAATGCGGAGAAAACCATCGAACTCGCGAATGCCTTAAACCTAGGGACCTTGCGGCAAAGTGTGCTAATTGTGGTGGGATCCACCCCACCAAATTTAGGCTCTGCCCCCAAAACCCCTGGAACCGTAACAAGTTCCAGGAACCTGAAACCAAACCCCAAAACCTTCGTACCAATAGATCAGGTAATTCAAACCTGAGCATGGAAAATTTTCCACAGCTCCCTAAATCACAAAACCTCGAAATTGTTACAGACAACATGGCGATGGCGCGCGAAGAGACAAGAACACCAAGTTCTGAAGAGCACGTGGCCCACACGCACTCAGATGCCCAAAAATCTTCAAATCAAACCCCTAACCTCTTTCTAGAATTCATTAAATTCTTTAAAGAAATACAAGATTATTTCAATATCAATGATGTCAGGAACTTCTTAAATCAAATCACCAAAATAATTAAAGCAGACGTAGACCCGATGCAAAAGATCTTTGATATAATTACACTAATTGCAGATCAAAAAACTTCAAACTTTCCCCATAACTTAAACTAACTCTGCCTTGCAAGATAGTTTTTCGGAATTGTGCTCCAGTTCTCTTGACCAACAGGAAAAATAGATCCCGTTGCTCCGCCCAATGTGGGTGGTCCTTATGGATTCTATCTGCACACCTGCAATCCAGCCAACTGTTGTCAAAGCTTCAAGATACTCAACGCTCACATCGAAAATACGGCACAGCATGCCAGGCGCTTCATAAATGGCGAAACAACGATACATGGGTCGTTGGTCGTTTGGGTGTGTGATTTTTAATCTCGCCCGTTTTCCAGGGAGGATTTCCACGAGCGCTTATTCACTGCAAAGGCACTCCCGCCAGAATATCACGTGATACATACGTCAGGCGCGAATTTCAGCAGACTCAGCTTCATAGAGTTTCATCCAGAACAGAGCACCAGGCGCGAAGCTCCTTTAATCTCCAATCTCTAGGTGTGGTTCTTATCTTCATACTGTGACATTATTTCATTGGTCCATAGTTGGAGGTTCGAGGTTTTTGATTTACTGTTTTTATTATTTGTCCTAGCTCCTAGTGTGGCAGTTTGTTGCACATTAAGAGTTTAAGCAGTTTGGGGGGTTGATGCAGATCTGAGGGTAACCTAGCATTTTAGCAGTTTAGAATTTTAAACATTTTGTAGAAAACCAAAGATCGCGAGTTTTCTTTAATATCAACTGATTAAGGTGGGACGTTCCTAGTACCGAATATCAAAGTTAAGTACCGAGCGGGGTCTCTTACGAGATTTAGCCTTGCGATGATCATAGTCATGCAGATTAAATAATAGTTCATTTGGGACAGATGGCAGATTTTTGTAGAATTTAAGCGCTAGCTTTTTGATTTGGGCTCTAACAGTTTTTATTTTGAAGTCTTTCCTAATTACCGAGTTTCTTAAGTATCTAGGGGCTTTCCTTATAATCCTTAGGGTTTTGTTTTGTCTTGTCTCTAATAAGTCTATGGTAGTTTTAGAGGCATATCCCCATACGGGTGCTGCATACAGCATTCTCGGGCAGATGACCGATTTATAAATTAGGAGTTTATTTTGATAACTTAGATTTCCGTTTCCTATCATTGGGTATAAGGCTCCTATGGTTATTTACGCTTTTTTGATTATGTTCGTTACGTGCAGTTTCCAAGTTAGGTGGGAGTCTATCGTTACACCTAGGTATTTAGTAGATTTTTCCGCTTTTAGGGCATGGTTGTTTATGTACAGAGGAGGCGGAGGTTTACGTTTTCTTGAGAAATAAATCCAATGACATTTATTGGGATTTAATTTTATTCGCCATTTTTCCAGCCATGTTTGGAGTATGTCTAAGTGTTGTTGTAGCTGTCTGTGCATTACTGAGACGTAAGGTTGTTTTGCAAGTATCGCGCTGTCGTCTGCATAGAGTGCCAGCTCCGTGTCTGGGGTCCTGGGAATGTCATTTAGATATATGTTAAAGAGTGTCGGGCCCAGGATGGATCCTTGCGGTACACTACTTTTAATGAGCTTGGGTGTAGATAAGTTATTTTTTACTCTGACTTGAAAGTGTCTGTTATTTAGGTATGAAATTAAAAGTTTGACAAGTGCGTCAGGGACTTTTAGAGTGATCAATTTGTAAGCTAATCCACAGTACCACACTTTATCAAAGGCTTTTTGGATGTCAAGAAAAATCGCAGCTGTGGGTGTCTTATTATTAAAACCAGAAGAAATGTACTCTACCACTCTCAGCAATTGATGAGTGGTGGAGTGTTTTGGCCGAAATCCAAACTGCTCCGGAATGATAATGTCATTCTCACTAAGGTGCGTGTTCAGTCTCTTAAGAATTATTTTCTCAGTAATTTTACTAAGTGTCGGCAACAAACTGATTGGTCTGTAGTTGGCTGGAATTGAGGCATCCTCACCAGGTTTATGGCTCGCTATAATTATCGCTTCCTTCCATTCTTTGGGGAAATAATTTAGTTCTAGTATTTTATTTATTAAGATGGTCAAGTAAAATATTATATTTAAGGGTAGGTTTTTTACCGCGATATTCCTGATTTTGTCGTGCCCTGGGCTTTTACGGTTTTTAAGGTTTTTGATAATCTCTACTATTTCTTGCGGGGTGGCTGGGTTAATCTCAGCCGTGACCGGGGAGTTCCTGAAATTGTTTAGAGTTTGCCTAACCATTCTTAGGGTGTCCTGACACATTAGATCGTGGTTTGGTTCAAATTGCTTTTCGTAATGCCTAGCAAGCGCCTCTGCCTTTTCTTCGTCTGAGTACGCAATATTAGCGCCATCTATTAGTGGCGGGAGTTTAATTTGAGGTTTTCTGAGTCTTTTAGCGAATTGCCAGAGCGATACGTCTTCCTGGCTAAGGGATTCGATTAATTCTTTATACTGTTGCTGCTTTTCTGCGACAATTTTTTCACTGACTTTACACGTGAGTCTATTAAGCTCCCTTTTAAGGGTAGGGTCTCTGTTAGCCTGCCATGTCTTACGCATTCTATTTCTCTGTTTAACTAACTGTTTGACATGGTGGGAAAGTGTTGGCATTTTTGATGACTCACGATGTGTTGTGGGAGATGCAATAGCTCTCCTGATTTCTGTTGTGAGTGTGTGCGTGGCAGAGTCAATATCCGCCGTGCTCATAATGTTGGGTACTGCTAAATGCGGCTCGAAAAGTGCTCTTTTGAATACGTTCCAGTTCACCCTCTCTTGTCCCAGAGAGGCTGGAAGGGGAGTGTTCAAATCGAATGTCACCAGTACCGGTAGATGATCCGAGTCGAATTCATCCAGGGTATCAATTGTGTGAGCGTATTCTATGTTTCTCGTTAGGACAAAGTCTATGAATGAGCCATTGGCACCTGAGAAGCAGGTTGGTCTCGACGGTGCAATGATGTCAGTGTTTGTTGTGTTTAGCAATCTATGTATCTGTGTACCGCGTGTGTTGGCTCTCCTGCTGCCCCACGCTCGGTGGTGTGCATTGAAGTCGCCCGCGAGTATTGTGTTTGGATATCGCGAGAAAAGCAGTTCCAGCTGCGCAGCTACATTTATACCACTCATGTTTTTGACATATATTGAAGTTAGGATAAATGGGTTTACATTATTTATTTTAATTTTTATACTAGTATTTTCTATACCTTGAAGATTTATGTTGTTTATTTCCTCGTGGGGAATATTACTTTTAATATATATTGCTGTTCCTCCATGGGGATTTCTAGCAGTTATATTTGAGCTAAGGGTATGATAGCTATTATAGTTTGCTATATTTAGTTTTTTGTTTTCTCTAACTTTAGTTTCCTGGATTAGCAGGGCATCTACATCATTTTCATTTACGTAGCTCCTAAGTTCATTTATTCTTGGAGATATGCCGTTCGCATTCCAAAATATTATTTTAAAACTTTCTTTTTGGGACCTATTCATGGCGGGTTTGTTTCTCACTGTTTTTATTAAATTCCGCTATTAATTTAAAAGCCTCAAAGACCATTTGCATTGGATCGCTCTTTTTTTGATTTAACTCAGCGAGCTGCATCAACAGATGTTTTATATCGTCTAGGTTGAACATACTGATAAATCCTCTGACGAGGTTGAGGATTTCATCCATCTTTTCATCATTGGATTTATCAGCAAGTTCAGTCTCAGCTTCCATTTCCTGAGTCTCAGCTACAATTTCCTCAGCCTCAACCGCGGTTTGATCTGTTTTGTGAGTATCCTTTTGGACCTCGGTAGTCTTTTGTTTTTTTTCAGCCGATTTGTCTAACTGCTGTGTTTGGGCGAGCTCTTCTCGGGCGCGTTTAGTTTTCTGCCATTCCTGCACCTTTTTTTCTAATCTTTGTTTTGCTTCTCTTGCCTCTTTGGCGGCTTTATCAATTGCTATCCTCTGATTTATGTCTTCATGAGCTATTCTCACTTCCTCCACAGTCATTTCTCTGGAGGTCGACGGTTTAGGGACCTGCTCTTGCACCGATCTGGTAGGTGCTGAAATTTGAGTTCTTTTAACCTGTGGCACAGAGTGCGAGGAGTCCTGATGGGGTGTCTGAGGGTTTAGACCGAGGGCCTTTTGCCTCCAAGGGGGTATCTGATTTTTGGGGGGAGGGGGTGCATACCCCGGTGCCTTTCCTCTGTTCCAGGGGTTCTTCGGGCATTGCCTGAAGTTCGCCGGGTGATCTCCATTGCAGTTAGCACACGTTGCCTTCTCTGTCCTTGGTCTTTGGCAGTCACGTGTGAAGTGTTCTTCAGCACACTTAAGGCACTTTGGTGGCATGCTGCAATTCTCAGAGGAATGATTGAATTGCTGGCACCGGTAGCAGATTTTGAAGCCCCGTGCTCTGAAGGCCTCTACCTTCACAGTCAAGTATCCTAATCTTGTCAGTCGGTATACCCTCTGCCAGTCTTCCGTAGGCCTAATGCTGACTAAGAAGATCGGCAGGGACAATCTCGTTTTTGTGTTTCTCAGTTGAGAAACCCGGACTACATCTAATCCTTTGGATGTTAGAGTGATTTTTATTTCCTCAATGTTATAGTTTGTTGGTAGCCCCTTCAAAACTACCTTTTTGGGCCTTTCCGTCTTTAAGTTTAAACTGTGGAAGGGGATTTTCTCACTAGATAAATGGCGTTGTACAACCCTATAGGCGTCAGCGTCATTTGGAATCAATTTTAGCATGTCTCCTGTGAGCTTGCCAGATACTTTATTACCTGAGATTTCATTTAATTTTTTAAGGAGAGCCTGGTAATTGTCATTAAACTTGATGAAAAAACATTCCGCTTTTGGGTCTTTTTTCTCAACCACTACACTATTTTGCCTGTCACTATTTTGAACCGTTTTTGGTTTTGGTGCACTTTTGAACACTATAGGTTGCGCGACAATTTCAGCATAACTCTTAGTTTTAACATTATCATTTACATCTTTATCAATTTTTTCACTACAATCCATGTTATCCTTGTCATTAGATTTTAAGTTTAATTCTCCATTCTGGTTTTTAGTAGGAGCATCCATAGTAGATTGCCCCTCTATCCTCCTCTTTTTATTTGGATTTTCGCAGACTCAGCTCTTCCGATTGATTGTTTCTTTTTGTCTTATTGTGTGACGTCCGTAGATATGTCATTCGGAGACTGGTCGAGCTGGTGTTCGGACGTGTTCGTGCTAGCTCCTGAGACGTGGTGACTTTTAGTGCTAGCCTGGGTATAATTCTGGGTAAAGCTAATCAAGATGTTTTCACCGGAGGAAAAAGAGAAATTACTGCTTATTAAAGATTTATTTGTTAAGAGCTTTGGAAAAACATAGGAGGAGGTACAGGAGAAACTAGAGGAATATAATTGGATTTCAAAGGCAAGTGTACAAACTGAGGGACGACAGGAGATAGCCGAGATGCCTAGGCCTAAAGGCATGAAACCCAACGACAGTAAGGAGATACCCCAAGACAAAGAGGAGGACGTGAAAGGCAGACAGACCAAGAGTAAGGAAAGAAATATTTTCGAAAGGCACAGGAAGGACAAGGAAAAAGAGACTCTCAGCTGGGTAGATGCCATGGAGATCGATGAGGAGGAAAAGAAAAGACTTGGAAGGAGCAGCACGTGCTGAGAAGCTGGTGCGACAGGTGCACAAGACTCCTGAGCACTTCACATCCTTCGCTGCCAGATGCGAAGCAAGCGTGGGATATACCCCTGAGACACCCAAAAATGAAGCCTTAGATATCCACAGACACTGTGAAATCTATGACTGGGCCAAGAGACACCTGGATGCCGAAATCGCCATCGAGGAAGCCGAGGACATCGACAAGGCGGCACTCATCAAAGAGATATTGGTAAGCATAACTTCTGATGCTATCTTGCTAGCGGATACCCCTACCCCTGAGAACCTCTTGGTTAGGAAATCCTATCAGGCTACTGCTTATGTCATCAAAACATGGAATAGCTTATCTGAGGAATTTTTGTATAGTCAATACAAAACCAAAATCGCGAAATCTTTCAAACTAAATTTTGAGCTCCCGCGCAATAAGCGCAGGAAGCCGAATGACGAGATTACGGCTGCTGAGTTAGCTGAGGCTATGCCACGTGAGGCTGCATCTAGTAAGGACTTCCCTCTTCTTAAAAATAAATTCATGCCGCTTGATAATCAGGAAGAAGAGAATGGAAATAGTGACCCAAAACCTAATCCCAAAATTTCTTCCTTCTATGTTGACTCCTCGAGTAATTGGGGAGTCCTCATAGAAGAATTAAACAAAACTTTAGGCACTAAAATTGAAGGACTTCTGATGGGGAGGGTGATTAGGTTCACTCCTGGATCCGTTGAGGATTACAGGAGCGTACAGACTCACCTGACTCAGAATAAAATCCCTTTTAGCTCCATATGCTTAAAAAGCGAAAGACCAAAAAAAAGTAGTGATAAAAGGGCTGCCAATCAACACGAGCATAGACTCTATTGAAGAAGCTATATCCCGTGAAGGATTCAGGATTGTTAGGATTTCACAGCTTAGAAATCGTCGTGATAGGTCACCTCTCCCCATCTTCTTGGTCTGCCTAGAGCCGGCTGAGGGGTGGGAGAAAATTTACAACCTCACCTCCATTCTCTACATGAGAATCGTAGTGCAAGCCTTCAAATCAAAAAGAGTAAAAATTTGTTACAATTGTCAAAATTATAACCATTCTTCGGATAATTGCTCGCTTCCCGCCAGGTGTTTAAAATGCGGAGAAAACCATCAAACTCGCGAATGCCTGAAGCCTAGGGACCTTCCGGCAAAGTGTGCTAATTGTGGTGGGGCCCACCCCGCCAATTTTAGGCTCTGCCCCAAAAACCCCTGGAACTGTAACAAGTTCCTGGAACCTAAAACCAAACCCGAAAACCTTCGTATCAATAGATCAGAAAATTCAAACTTGAGCATGGAAAACTTTCCACAGCTCCCTAAATCACAAAACCTCGAAATTGTTACAGACAACGTGGCGATGGCGCGTGCCGAGACAAGAACACCAAGTTCTGAAGAGCACGTGGCCCCCACGCACTCAGATGCCCCAAAATCTTCAAATCAAACTCCTAACCTCTTTCTGGAATTCATTAAATTCTTTAAAGAAATACAAGATTATTTCAATATCAATGATGTCAGGAACTTCTTAAATCAAATCACCAAAATAATTAAAGCAGACGTAGACCCGATGCAAAAGACCTTTGATATAATCACACTAATTGCAGATCAAAAAACCTCAAGCTTTCCCCATAACTTAAACTAACTCTGCCTTGCAAGATAGTTTCTCGAAATTGTGCTCCAGTTCTCTTGACCAACAGGAAAAACAGATCCCGTTGCTCCGCCCGCTGTGGGTGGTTCCTATGGACTCTATCTGCACACCTGCAATCCAGCCAACTGATGTCAAAGCTTCAAGATACTCAACGCACACATCGGAGATACGGCATAACCTGCCAGGCGCTTCATAAATGACGAAACAACGCCGTAGATATGTGGCCGCGGTGAATGAATAGAGTTCTTTGTTTTCTTCATGAGGAAGTGTACAGTTCAATTAGTTTATGCGTGATTTTGATATTGAAAATACACACACATATATATCTTCCCGGCCGTCCAACTGGTTACTCTAAGTCCTCTGGACGAGTCGGACGGTCTGGGTCTTCAACACACATATATATATATATAGCCATTCCGTTGTTGGGCACAGATTGCATAATATTTTAACCACGTGTTTTTATGCAATCATAGAAACAACGGATTTTAGTATATCTGTCTAGAATGTGCCCCTGAAGACGTTTCTGGCAGATATACTATTTTTTAATATATTTTCCTTGTCCTGGCCTCTCCGTGCTCTGCTTTTTCGGCCCTTCCTCGTTGCTTTTTGCTTTTAACACACGCTTTTATTTTGCTCGCGGTTAGATACTGTGGTTACTGATTCACACTCTTGCACTTTAGTTTTTGTTATTTTAATTTATATATATATATATATATATGTCAGAAATATTTATAACGTCAAATATTAATGTAAAAAATATTTATAATATATATATATAATGTCAAAAATATATATATCATAAAATATATATGTCAAAAATATTGTACGATCAAAAAGATAGTGTGGTAATTGCAGGAGGGAGTCGACCTTGATTGAAAGAAGTAGGATTAAAGAATGCTAAAAATACTTTTGCGGTGGTCAAACTGAAGTATGAAACGTAAACAATTAACTAGCTTGATGTTTACATTAGTGACCTCTAAACTTCTAAGGAGGGTAAATGCCTCCTTGCGCTCCCCTATGGACGCCCATGGCAAAGCGCAAATAGAATTTTTCTAGGGGTGCAAACTATATGATTATACCTACAATATCGACTAGCTTGAAATCTACATTTGAGATCTTAAATGCCCTAGGGGAGAACAAGTGCACCCCATGCCCTCTCCTATGGGCGCCCATAGAGCTTATTTCATGGTGACAAACTGTAGGTTGAGGCGTTCAACATTGATTAGCTAACAAGTCTAATGAGTCATCTATGAGAGGGCAAGTGTCTTACTTGTCCTCCACTATGGGTGCCCATGTAACATTTTCCGATAAGGAGAAATCAAGGATGAGGAGTTCAATATCTACTAACTTGTAGACTACATTTGCAACCCTAACCGTCCACAGTAGGGCAAGTTTTCCCTTGCATTCCCTTATGGACGCCCATGGCAAGGACTCCCATAGAATTAATTCCATCGGTGACAAATTCAAGGATGAGGCGGTTCATATCGACTTGCTTGTAATCTACATTTGTAATCTTAAACGTACACAGTAGGACAAGTTTTATCTTGCATTACCTTATGGGCGCCCATGGCAAGGACACCCATAGAACTAATTCCATCGGCGACAAACTCAAGGATGAGGCGTTCCACATGGACTAAATTGAGACTTGCGTGTCTAACCTTGAACGTCTATGGAACGGCAAGTGTCCTTTCCTTCCACCATGGGCGCCCATGTAACATCTTCCAGGAGGGAACTTAAGGACGAAGCATTCAATATCGACTAGCTGGTAACCTACATTTGTAACCTTGAATATCCTGTTGGGATTAAGTACTCCCTTGCCGTGGTATATGGGCTCCCTGCTTATACTATTGCCCTCAGGACAGAACCTAACGGAGCCGAAGTTTCGATTTCCTCAGGGACGGTAAACAGTCTTTCCAGACCCTCCAAATGTCTCTGTGACATATTGAAACATTGCACACTTGCCATGGGCGCCCATAGGTGATGTTGAAAGTCACGAATATCAAACTAATGAATACTGTAAGTCTCGTCCTTGAGATTGTCCCCGCTGGAAAAAGTTCTATTGACGTCCTTGCCATGGGCGTCCATAGACGTAACGGAGCATCCATACGTAAGGGAGATGCAAGGGGGCGTCCACAGATGTAAGGGAGCACTTGTCTTCCCGTAAACATTCAAGGTCACAAATGTAGGTGTCAAATTTGTAGATATTGTACCTCTCATCTTTGAGTACGCTCTTCTTAGAAAAAGCGCTATGGACACCCTCGCCATGGGCGCCCAAAAAAATTTTGAAAGCCACAAATGTCGGTATCAAGCTAATCGATACTGTACGTCTTGTCCTTGAGTTTGTCCTAGCTTTAATAAGTTCTATGGTCACATTTGCCATGGGCGCCCATAGGGAAGTACAAGGGGGCGCTTTTCTCCCTGGACGTTCAAGGTGCCAAAGTAAGTATCAAGCTAGTCGATATTATAAGTCTCATCCTTGAGTTTGATTTTTTTCCTTTCAAAAAATTCTATGTGTGTCCTTGCCATGGGCGCCCATAGAGGAGCAGTAGGGTCACTTGCTCTCCCGTGGACGGTCAAGGCCGCAAATGTAGATATCAAGCTAGTACATAATTATGTCTCATTCTTGAGTTTGGCCATTCCGGGAAAAAGTTTTATGTTCGCCCTTGAATCCTACTCCTTCGAAACAAGGTTGACCCCTTTCTGCAGTTACAACACTATATTTTGATCGCACTATATTTTTGACACACACACACACCCTCTCTCTTATTCGTGCTCTAATCACGTCAATTATAAAATGTTATACCTAATTCTGATTTTTTTTTCAGAATGCATCTATATATAGGATTTCATGGCTATACGTACTCTCTCTCTCTCTCTCTTTTGTAAAATCTCTAATTTTGAATAATCTGTGTTTTAATCACATTGATTTCAAAATATTCTACCATTCTGTAGGAAATTAGAAACAGTTAATTTAAGCACGAATAATTCGAAATTAGATATTTTAAGAGAGAGAGTACGTACAGCCATGAAATTCTATATGCATATGCATTCTGTAAAAAAATGGAATTAGGTAGAACATTTTGTAATTAACGTGATTAGAACTCGGATGAGAGAAATAATGTCAAAATATAGTGTTGTAATTGCAGGAGGGGGTCCACCTTGTTCAAAGGGAGTGGGATTCAAGGGCGTTCATAAAACTTTTCCTGGAATGTCCAAATTCAAGGATGAGAGGTAAATATATCTAGTATCTTGATACCTACATTTGAGACCTTGATCGTCCACGGAAGGACAAGTGCCCCTTGCGCTCTTCTTCAGGGGGTAAACTGAAGGGTGAGACGTACAATATCGACTAGCTTGATACCTACCTTTGAACATCCACGAGATGGTAAGTTCCCCCTCACGCTCTCCTATGGGCGCCCATAGGGGACAATAACATTTATCAATATTTATAGAATAATAATAACAATACTCGTATATTGATATCAATACTGTATGTCAATATAATCAATACTGTACTTCACATCCTTGTGTTTATCCCGCTGGTAAAAGTTCTATTGGCACCCTCACCATGGGCGCCTGTAGGGGAGCGCAAGGGTTCACTTGCCCTACTGTGAGCGTTCAAGGTCACAAATGTAGGTACCAAATTAGTAGACATTGTACTACTTATCTTTCAGTATACCCTCCTTGAATAATTTCTATTGACGCCTTTGCCATGGGCGCTCATACGAGATGCTGATAATAAGGTGTTGCCCACAGGGTGTCAAACTAGTCGATATTGTCGCCCTTGAATGTGCCCCCGCTGGAATAAGTTGTATAAACGCTCTTGGTATGGGCGCCCATAGGGGGTCTTGAGGGGGAACTTGCTGTGCAGTCGACGTTCATGTTTACAGATGTAGATATCAAGCTAGTCGATATATGTCTCACCCTTCAGTTTTCCGCCTGTAAAAGTTATATGGGTGCTCTTGCTATGGGCGCCCATAGCAAAGGTGGCCAAAGAACTTATTAAAACGGGGTGAACTCAAGGACGAAATGTACAATATCGATTACCTTAAAGTCTACGTTTGTGGCTTTCAAAATTTGTATGGGCTTCCATGGCAAGGACGTCCATAGAGTTTCTTCCAAGAGCATAACAAGGATGAGACGCACGATATATACCAGCTTGACACCAACATTTTGGACCTTGATGTTCACGAGAAGGCAAGTGGTCCCTTATGCTCCCCTATGGGCGCCCATGGTAAGGACGTCAATAGAAATTTTTCCAGCGGGGACAATCTCACGGACGAGACGTGCAGTAAGTATTCATTAGTTTGATATTCGTGATGTTCAACATCCCTATGGGCGCCCATGGCAAGTGTTGTTGTTAAGACCCAGACTATCAGATCTACCAGAAAGATGTAAGGTATCTGTTTGGACGACCGGGCAGTGCCACCCAATTTAATCCGGAACCCAGTGGAGGAGACATCCACAGGGACCGTACCCTCCTTCCCCTATCACCAACCTCTCGGAAGGATTTACAGACTCACATGCTTAACGTGATCGTACTCCACGTGAACATGGCGGCAGTTTCGGCAGTGGCAGGAATCGAACCCGGGACTACTGAGTGCAACCAATTCCCGCTCGCTAACCACTGGGCTGTCGTGCCCCACTCCATGGCAAGTGTGCAATGTTTCAGCTTTTTATGTCACTTAGTCTTTTGGAGGGTCTGGAAAGACTGTTTACTACCCCTGAGGAAATCGAAACTTTGGCTCCGTTAGGTTCTGCCCTGAGAGCAATAATATATAAGCTGGGATCTCATGCGCTGGGAGCCCATAGAGAACTGCAAGGGATCACTTAAGCTGAACTGGATATTCAAGGTTACAAATGTAGGTTACAAGCTAGCGATATTGAACACTTCATCCTTGAATTCCCTCCTGGAAAATGCTACATGGGCGCCCATAGTGGAGGGAAAGGATGACACTCGCCTTCCCATAGACGTTCAAGGTTAGACATGTAAGTCTCAATCTAGTCGATATTAAACGCCTCATCCTTGAGTTTATTGCCGATGAAATTAGTTCTACGGGTGTCCTTGCTATGGGCGCCCATAAGAGAACGCTTGATGGAACTTATCATACCGTGTACATTTAAAGATATAAATGTAGATTACAAGCAAGTCAATATGGAACGCTGCATCCTTGTGTTTGTCACCCTTGGAATTAGTTCTATGCGCGTTCATGCCATGAGCTCCCATAGCAATTTCCGCGCGCTAACCACTGGGCTATCGCGCCCAAATCCCATGGCAAGTGTGCAATGTTTCAGCCTCTTATATCACAGAGACTTTTGGAGGGTCTGGAAAGACTGTTTACTACCCTCGAGGAAATCGAAACTTTGGCTCCGTTAGGTTCTGTCCTGAGGGCAATAGTATTATGCAGGGAGCTCATGCAATGGGAGCCCGTAGGGGACTGCTATGGGCGCCCACAGGGGAGTGTAAGGGGGTCGTTTACCCTCCCCTGGACGTTTAAGGTCTCAAATGTGAACATTAAGCATGTCAATTTTTTCCGTCTCATACTTTAGTTGGACCACAAGGTCGACTCCCTCCTACAATGACCACACTATGTTCTTGATAGTGCAATATTTTTGACATTCTCTCATCTAATAAAAGCAGAAGTAGCTCGTAGTACTAGTAGTTTGATAGCCTTGAAAAGACTTTACATAGAAAATAAATAAATAATATAATAGAAAAAAGTAATAAATATTATTAATAATAAAATAAAATTTAAATTATATATATATATATATATGTGTGTGTGTGTGTGTGTCTGTGTGTGTTTTCAATATCAAAATCGCGCATAGACTAATTGAACTGTAAATTTCCGCATGCAGAAAACAAAGACCTCTCATCATTCAACTGCCGCCACAAGGTTAGATGAAATTCGAGCCTGACGTAGTTATCACGTGGTGCATTTCCCCGGAAGTGCATTGTAGTGAATAAGCGCTCGTATAGACACAAGCCTGTAAATTACACCAGCGCTTATTCACTGCAAAGTCACTCCCGCCAGAATATCATGTGATACATTCGTCAGGCGCGAATTTCAGCAGACTAGCAGACTCAGCTCTTCCGATTGATTGTTTCTTTTCTCTTTTTGTCTTATTGTGTGACGTCAGTAGATATGTGGCCGCGGTGACTGAATAGAGTTCTTTGTCTTCTTCATGAGGAAATGTACAGTTCAATTAGTTTATGCGTGATTTTGATATTGAAAATACACACACACATATATATAGCCATATATATATATATATATATATATATATATATATATATATAAGAAATATTTATAACGTCAAATATTAATGTAAAAATATTTATAATATATATTTATATATATATAATGGCAAAAATATATATATCATAAAATATATATGTCAGAAATATTGTGCGATCAAAAACATAGTGTGGTAATTGCAGGAGGCGGTCGACCTTGATTGAAAGAAGTAGGATTAAAGAATGCTAAAAATACTTTTTCCTGCGGTGGTCAAACTAAAGTATGAAACGTAAAAAATTGACTAGCTTGATGTTTACAGGGAGGGTAAATACCCCCTTGCGCTCCCTTATGGACGCCCATGGCAAAGCGCAAATAGAATTTTTCTAGGGGTGCAAACTATATGAATATACCTAAAATATCGACTAGCTTGAAATCTACATTTGTGATCTTAAATGTCCTAGGAGAGAACAAGTGCACCACTTGTCCTCTCCTATGGGCGGCCATAGAGCTTCTTTCATGGTGACAAACTGAAGGTTGAGGCGTTCAACATCGATTAGCTAACAAGTTATCTATGAGAGGGCAAGTGTCCTACTTGCCCTCCACTATGGGCGCCTATGTAACATTTTCCAATAAGGCAAAATCAAGGATGAGGAGTTGAATATCTACTAGTTTGAAGACTACATTTGCAACCTTAAACGTAGACAGTAGGGCAAGTTTTATCTTGGATTCCCTTATGGGCGCCCATGGCAAGGACACCCATAGAACAAATTCCATCGGCGACAAACTCAAGGATGAGGCGTTCCACATCGACTAAATTGAGACTTGCATGTCTAACCTTGAACGTCTATGGAACGGCAAGTGTCATCCTTTCCTTTCACTATGGGCGCCCATGTAACATTTTCTAGGACGGCAAAATCAAGGATGAAGAGTTCAATATCTACTAGCTTGAAAACTACATTTGCAACATTAAACGTCCACAGTAGGGCAAGTTTTCCCTTGCTTTCCCTTATGGGCGCCCATGGCAAGGACACTCGTAGAATTAATTCTATCGACGACAATTTCAAGGATGAGGCATTTCATATGGACTTGCTTGTAATCTACATTTGTAACCTTAAACATACACAATAGGGCAAGTTTCACATTGCGTTCCCTTATGGGCGCCCATGGGAAGGACACCCATAGAACAAATTCTATCGGCGACAAACTCAAGGATGAGGCGTTCCACATCGGCTAAATTGAGACTTGCATGTCTAACCTTGAACGTCTATGGGACGGCAAGTGTCATCCTTTCCTTTCACTATGGGCGCCCATGTAACATTTTCCAGGAGGGAACTCAAGGACGACGCATTCAATATCGACTAGCTGGTAACCTACATTTGTAATGAATACCTGTTGGGATTAAGTGCTTCCTTGCCGTGCTCTATGGGCTCCCTGCTTATACTATTGCCCTCAGGACAGAACCTAACGGAGCCGAAGTTTCGATTTCCTCAGGGACGGTAAACAGTCTTTCCAGACCCCCCAAATGTCTCTGTGACATATTCAAACATTGCACACGTGCCATAGGCGCCCATAGGGGATGTTGAAAGTCACTATCAAACTAATGAATACTGTACCTCTAGTCCTTGAGATTGTCCCCGCTGGAAAAAGTTCTATTGACGTCCTTGCCATGGGCGTCCATAGACGTAAGGGAGCATCCATACATAAAGGAGACGTAAGGGGGCGTCCATAGATGTAAGGGAGCACTTGTCTTCCCGTAAACATCCAAGGTCACAAATGTAGGTGTCAAACTAGTAGATATTGTACGTTTCATCTTTGAGTACGTTCTTCTTAGAAAAAGCGCTATGGACAACCTCGCCATGGGAGACCATAAAAATTTTGAAAGCCACAAATGTCGGTATCAAGCTAATCGATACTGTACGTCTTGTCCTTGAGTTTGTCCTAGCTTTAATAAGTTCTATGGTCACATTTGCCATGGGCGCCCATAGGGGAGAGCAAGGGGGCGCTTGCCCTCCCTTGGACGTTCAAGGTCCCAAAGTAACTATTAAGATAGTCGATATTATAAGTCTCATCCTTGAGTTTGAGTTTTCCCTTTGAAAAAATTCTATGTGTGCCCATGGCATGGGCGCCCATAGAGGAGCGGGAGGGGCACTTGCTCTCCCGTGGACGGTCAAGGTCGCAAATGTAGATATCAAGCTAGTACATAATTATGTCTCATTCTTGAGTTTGGCCGTCCCCGGAAAAAGTTTCATATTCGCCCTTGAATCCTACTCTTTCGAAACAAGGTTGTCCCCTTTCTGCAATTACAACCACTATATTTTGATCGCACTATAATTTTGACACACACACACACACACCCGGCCGTCCAAATAGGTGCTCTTAGTCCCCTGGACGAGTCGGACGGTCTGGGTCTTCTACACACACACACCCTCTCTCTTATTCGTGCTCTAATCACGTTAATTATAAAATGTTATACCTAATTCTGATTTTGTTTTCAGAATGCATCTACATATAGAATTTCATGGCTATACGTACTCTCTCTCTCTCTCTCTTTTGTAAAATCTCTAATTTTGAATAATCTGTGTTTTAATCACATTGATTTCAAAATATTCTACCATTCTGTAGGAAATTAGAAGCAGGTTATTAAAACACGAATAATTCGAAATTAGATATTTTAAGAGAGAGAGTACGTACAGCCATGAAATTCTATATGCCTATGCATTCTGTAAAAAAATGAAATTAGGTAGAGTATTTTGTAATTAACGTGATTAGAACTCGGATGAGAGAAATAATGTCAAAATATAGTGTTGTAATGGCAGGAGGGGGTAAACCTTCTTCAAAAGGAGTGGGATTTAAGGGCGTTCATAAAACTTTTCCTGGAATGTCCAAATTCAAGGATGAGAGGTAAATATATCTAGTATCCTGATACCTACATTTGAGACCTTGAATGTCCACTGGAGGACTAGTGCCCTTCGCGCTCCCCTATGGGCGCCCATGGCAAGGGCACACATAGAATTTTTTCAAAGGGAAAACTCAAACTCAAGGATGAGACTTATAATATCGACTAGCTTGCTTATAATATCGACAAGCAAGTCAATATGGAACGCCTCATCCTTGAGTTTATCACCCGTGGAATTAGTTCTATGCGCGTTCTTGCCATGAGTTCCCACAGCAATTCCCGCGCGCTAACCACTGGGCTATCGCGCCCAATCCCATAGCAAGTGCAGAAAGCCCAGACCACACGACCAACCCGAAGGCTTATGGTAACTGTTTGTGTGGGCGGCCCATGGCAAGTGTGAAATGTTTCAGCCTCTTATATCACAGATACTTTTGGAGGGTCTGGAAAGGCTGTTTACTACCCCCGAGAAAATCGAAACTTCGGCTCTGTTAGGTTCTGTCCTGAGGGCAATAGCATTCAGCAGGGAGCTCATGTAATGGGAGCTCGTAGAGGACTGCCATGGGCGCCCATAGGGGAGTGTAAGGGGGTCATTTACCCTCCCCTGGACGTTACACAATGTCCAGTCACAAATGTGAACATGTTTTTTCTGTATCATACTTTAGTTTGACCACAAGGTCAACTCCCTCCTACAATTACCACATTATGTTCTTGATAGTGCAATATTTTTGACATTCTTTCATCTAATAAAAGCAGAAGTAACTCGTAATACTAGTAGTTAGATAGCCTTGAAAAGACATTAAATAGAAAATAAATAAATAATATAATAGAAAAAGTAATAAAAATTATTAATAATAAAATAAAATTTATATATATATATATATATATATATATATATATATATATATATATATATATATATATTTGTGATAATATTGGGTAACCACAAATGAACTGATCGCTGTGTAAGAGTCAAATGAAGAGGCATCTCTCTCCTCAGAAGCTTTTTTATTTACAGTCGCCGTCACTTCACCATCATACATCCAAGACTCTCCGTAATGGAGATCCATAGGCATGTTAACAGGAGTACATGATTACAGCTAACAACTTTGCAATAAGCATAAGATTTCTGTGCTAAGTTCCACAGATATATGAACATAGAATCGGTCTGCTAGATGGAGCTCTCTCTCTCTACATGAATCAAAATCAAATTCTCAAATCGCTCTCTGCTCCTAAACGCTCTGCACGGCTCTTTATAGTCCAATTATAAGACCACTTACAAACTCGTGATCTACTTCACATATACTTCTGACTGCCAACGACCGTACCGTGCTGAAAACACCGGTTCTCGTTAGATCACCGAAGTCAGGCAGCATCGGGCGCGGTTAGTACTTGGGTGGGTGACCACCTGGGAACACCGCGTGTTGTTGGCTCTTTTCGGGCGCGGCAGCCCAGTGGTTAGCGCGCGATTCTCGCCGCTGCCAGAACTGCCGCCGTGTTCATGCGGAGTACGATCACGTTAAACATGTGGGTCCGTAAGTCCTTCCGAGAGGTTGGTGGTAGGGGAAGGAGGGTACGGTCCCTGTGGATGCCTCCCCCACTGGGTTCCGATCTAAATTGGGTGGCACTTCCCGGCCGTCCAAACAGTTACCTTACACCTTTCTGGTAGGTCGGACGGTCTGGGTCTCAACAACAACAACATATACTTCTGAGGAACACTTATCTAGTTTCCCGAGACTTGATAGTGGAATGGTTTACATCATTATATTCAATTTATTTTATACCGCACTCGTTAGTCTGTCGCCTTTCTCATTACCAAGATACTTATCCGATACTTATATCAGTTCCCACTCTGATATTTACGTGATTACTGCCCCTATATGGTCTAATTTCATGATATGAAGAGTTTCTCGAGTATTAACCTCTTACCAGTGCTTACAGCTTAGGCTCTCCATTCCTTCAACACAGTTTATCATTAACTTTTATGGCTCCTCGCTCTTGATAAGGACTTCGATTAATGTTAAGAGCTAAGAATGTCGGCTACGTCTTAGAAACTAAAATCTTCTCTGATATAGAAAATTTAAAATCGAAAAATATGTATCATATCCCCCCCCTCCAGTTTCAAGTCTCGGTCCACCTATACATTACATACATTACACTCTCTACAATACTCTAAATACATTTCAAAATCACACTACAAAAATATAATATAGAAATAAACTCTTACAAACTTGTTACATCAATCTTCTTAAAGTACATTTATCCACTCAAATTTAATATATCCTTATGTAAATACGCTAGGTGTTATTTAGTTTATAAATGTAGAATTCCAATAAATTCATTTATTTTAACCTTTAATTTGTCACAAAATCTTCTTTTATTTCTATGTAATATGATATGTGTTATAAATGTAGAATTCCTTGATCAGGGGAACTCTCATACACCATTCATTCTTCTCACAGTGTTTATGTTTATGTTGTTATGTTGTTATATCGATACACCCTAATCTCTAATATGACCATAATATACTCAATATAAAATAAACTAAATTAAGAATTTTCAAAGAACTCTTAATTCTGTGACCATACCTATTTTTCTTAATTAAATTTAAGTTACTATCTCTATCTTACTCATCAATATACATGAAAATACATACACTTCAAATAATCAACACACTAGCAATTCTAAAATTATATGAGATTACATATGATTTTTCTTAATACATCCACCTCTCAAATACCTTGACCTTTACATGCTCAAAGTATAACTCTTTATTTTATTCTAAAATATTCTCTTTTTTTTTTTCTAACTTCCCTATGTACATGGTACCTTCTCTTTCTTCTTACTTATCTCTCCTAAGGCCTTCCTAACTCTTTTCTCTACATCCTTGTACTCCTTCTTTTTCCCATTAGATTCTACATTACCATCTTAATTCGTTATCTCTTTTCCTTAACTCTCTTATATTTTTTCTTAATCCAATAACACTGGCAGTAGAAACATCAGCTTATCCTCACTTGGGATTGATATATCCTTTCCCAGTATCAATGCCAAAGGGTAAGTAAAACACTCCTATCAAAATAAAATCTTACATTCAATCTCCTCTCCCTATCCATTACTTTTTATTTATAGGTTTGCCTCTCTGCCAGGTTTCCCGATCTCTTATCTGAATTCTCCCTATCTTTATCTAACCTCTAGTTCCTCTTTACTCTATTCTGTTTCAATTTATATATCCAATCATCATCAATACAAAATCATTATCAATACAATAATCATAATTACACAATACTCTTCTTAATTATAATACATTTCACTACTATACCTTCACTCTTTCATATACATTCTTCAAACTTTATTTAATTCTCATAAAGTGGAAGAAGTAAAACAACTTCTCCTAAAAATGTTTTGATCACTCGGCAGAAGTATGGCAGAATTCCGGCATCTTCTGTCCCAGTATCAAAATAAAAAAATTTTCTTTAGTACAATACTAAAGTGTTTTGAAAAATGTTGGTATGTATCTTTGTGTATCCTTTCGATAGGAAAGAATCCACAAAGCGACACTCCTTTCTATAAATTCATCTAATAAATCCCTACTTTCTAACTTTTCTCCGAATTACTAAGCTTCTGTTCCTAATTCCTACCCAAATAACTTTTCTGGAAATCAAGGAATTCTTCTCTCTGATATCCATTCCTAATTACTCCAGTATGTATCTAAATTAATTATACTTATCCTTGTCACAGATATATAGAATAATACTAAATCTTTCTAATCTTCAATTGCTTGTTCAAAAGATGTGAACTCATCTATCTTCCTATTTAAATCTCTATTAAGTTTTAACCTGGACACTAGCTCCTAAGTTAAATCACTACTCTTATCAGAATCATTAAACCCACTAATATTTAGAAAAATCTTATTTCTTATTTTTCAAGTTTCTACCCTATTTCAATTTTTTTAACTCAAATGTCTCTGCTGGATAAAAATGTCTCAATCTCGTAGAATGTACAATTTCTGTGTTTTGTTTACTTAACATGTTTGGTTTATCTATTTCAAAATTTACACTGGAAATTTTATTTAATATGGTATATGGGCCTGTATACGGTGAAGTTAATTTTCTTGTATTGGGATATTTAAATTCTTCTAGCCTAACTAAATCACCTTCTTTAAAATCAGCTTCTTGGAAATGGATGTCATATCTAAGTTTATTTTTTAAATGGTATTTTTCAGTCCTTTCTTTTGCAATCTTTCGGGCTTCCTCTATTGATGGGTATATCTCATAATTATTCAGTGGTGACTTATACGGTAACTTTCCATACATTAAATAATTTGGAGTATATTTAGTCACGGAATGTGGAGTATTATTATATTCTGCTGTTACCTGTTCTAATAATTTAGTCCATGCAATTTTACCTGGAAATGAGTTAATTTTGCAAATTAATCTGGTTATAATTGTTTGATTTACGCGTTCGTTTTTTCCGTTAGACTGTGGTCTATGAGCTGAAGTCAACAATTGAGTTACATTGTAACTTTTAAGAAAACGCTTAAATTTGGATGCGGTAAAAGCTGCATTTCGATCCGTTAATATTTTCCTTGGCGCTTGAATTTGGAATATTTGTCTCAAACAATTTATATAGGTGTCTGTGGTAACACTCTTTGATGGAAATGTCCATACATATCTAGTTGCATGATCAATTATAACATGTAAATATTTCTTTGCAGAATTGTAGTAACTTAACCCTCCTACAGTATCCATAGAAATTATATCAAAAGGCTCTATCGCTGGAGGTAAACATCCTAATAACCCAAATTTCTTCTGTTTCGATTTCTTATTCAACTGACATGTTTCACAATGTTTCACATAATTTCTTACATCTTCAATAATCTCTGGCCAATAATAGTTCGGCGAAATTAAATTTAGCATGGAGTTTACTCCAGGATGTCCAAACTCTGAATGAGTTTTTTCTAATAATTTAGCTCTTAAGGAATATGGTATTACAATTTTAATAAATCCTTTCTTCTTTATTGTTAAAACATTATTAATTTTTTGAAATTTTGACTGATTAAGATTATCCTGTGATTGATGTTCTTCAATTTCTCCTAACTCTAATAAATGTGTGCATAATCTCGTCTGATGCGCTATAGGATTTCTAGTGAGCATATCTGCTTCATAGTTAGTAGACCCTTTTTTGTATTTAATATCAAAATCATACATAGATAATTTAAGTGACCATCTAAACAATCTTCCTCTCGGATGCTTAATCTTTTTTAACCAAACTAGAGCAGCGTGATCTGTATGTACTGTGAAGTGTGATCCATGCAAATAACAGTAGTACTTGTCAATAGAATCTACTATGGCAAGACACTCTAAATCCGTTATGGCATAATTCTCTTCATAAGATCTCAACTGTCTCGAATGATATGCAATAGGGTGTAATGAACCATCTGGATGCTCTTGTTTTATGATACTGGCGATACTTTCTGATGAAGCATCACAGAAAACATGACATGGATAATTTGGGTTGAATAATGTGAGTACAGGTTTTGAAATTAAAATATCCTTAAGATGCTGAAATGCTTTTTGACACTCTATGGTCCAATTCCAAACTTCATTTTTTCGGAGTAATTTATTTAAGGGATTTCTAATTTTAGCATAATTATGGATGAATTTATTATAAACATTTACACTTCCTAAAAATCTTTGTAATACTTTAACATTCCTGGGGGGTTGTAACTTCTTTATAACCTCAATATTAATATTATTAGGCTGATATCTTCCATTTTCTATCTCGTATCCGAGAAAGTTAATTTTTCTTTGGGCAAATTGGCATTTTGAATATTTTAACTTAATATTTTCTTTTTCACAAATGGAAAAAATAGTTTTCAAATGTTCCATATGTTCATTGAAATTTTAAGAGAATACTATGATATCATCGAAATAATTAAGGGCAAATCGAATTTGATGTTTATCTAAAATTTGTCTTAATGTTCTTTGAAATATGGCAGGAGAATTTTTCCATCCAAATGGAAGTCTTGTCCATCGATACAAGCCATAATTAGTTGTGAAAGCCAGCTTTTCAGACTCTGTCTCATTAAGTTTAATATGCCAATATCCCGACGTCAAATCTAATGTAGAAAAAATTTTAGCGTTGGCTAACTGATCCAGTACGGCATCAATCCGAGGAATGGGTTCCTTATCGGTTTTACTAATTTCATTGATTTTTCGGTAATCGCAACAAAATCTATTCTTTGAATTTTCGTCTCTTTTGTATGCTAAAGTTACAGGGGATGAATACGCGCTATATGATGGAGTAATAAATCCGGCTTCAAGTAAGTTATCTAACTGTTTTTTAATTTCTAGATTATCCTTGGGTGATGCACGATAACGTCGCATTGATATGGGCAACTCAGAAGTCAAAGTAACCTTCTGCGGCTCTAACCTTATACATCCTACATCATATGTATCTTTTGAGAATATTTCATTTACACTATTCAACAATTTCGTTAATTTAATTTTCTCTTCCTGATTTATCCTGACCTCATTATCTACATCTTTGATAGTATCACTATTATAATTATCAAAATGATATGAAAATTCATATTCAGGAAATGAACCTCGATATGTTATATCCTTATAGAATTGATAGACATGAAAATTATTAAAATTTAAATACAATTTAAAAAGTTTACATTGATACCCTGACAATAAAATATATCTAATATTGGTATCAATCACAAAAAATTTTACGGGACGAGTTATTCGTCCGATTTTAGTATCAATTTCAACAATTTTTTGCACACTCACCTGACCTCTGGTCTGCTGCAATTTGACATTAGGTGCTTCTTCAATCAGTCTATATTTTACAGAATTAAGTTGGTTGGCAGGTAAGATTGAAATGTTTGTTCCGGTATCAACAAGTCCCATGTGCGCTCTGTTGTTCCCTAGACACGTAGTAACTCGGAACAATCCTCATTGGTTTCCATTGGGTCGCTGAATCCTCGGGTTTGGTTCCCTTTTGTGTATCGGCCATCTGGGCGGTGTTCGATACACTCCTCGGTTGTAGTTTGCATTGGGAGGTCCAGCATAGGCTCCTCTGGGATCATTTGTATTTGGTGGTCTCCAAGGTCTCCTGTGTGTTATCTCCGGATCCGACAGTCGAGTGTTTTGGGATGGTTTTTCCTTTTCTTTCATCACTCTCCTTAAGTTGTTTGCCAGTTTCCGCCAGTCTTGGGGTGTCTCGATGTTATTGGCACAAAACATAGGTTGCCATTCTGATTTAAGACCCGTGGTTAACGCTTCAGTGATAATCTTCTCAGTGAGACCCAAACTCAGGCCCACATCAACTTTGTTTTTATAATAAGAGTCCAAATCTTCCACTTTTTCCAACTTCATCTGAATAAAAGTCTCGAAGGATTCACCAACTCCACGTTCAAAATGTTCTATGAATGTTGCCTCTAATCTGGGCCATTCTGTCAGATGTGACGCATATTTAATAAAGAAAGTCAATGCCTCTCCCTCTAGAAATTCAGGGAAGATATCCCCTTTTCTTTCATCTGATAACTGTTGTTTTCGGCATTGCAGGTTGAAAAATTTCATCCAAGTCTTTACCTCCATTTTACTGTCACCGCTGTATTTTGGACAGATGATACGCACATTCCCCAGTTTCGGTTTCTCTTCCACGCTCTCCACCACATTAACCTCTCCATTCTGCTCGTTTATAATCCCTTCATCCGTTTGATTTGCCGTGGCATTTTCAAGAATCGGCATTCCGTCTTCCCCTTCCATTTCTCCGTTCTCAGCAACTCCACTCGAAACTAGGTCAGCACTTCTTTTCTTTTTGCGTTTGATGGCGGGGAGAAACAAGCGCTCTCGGCTCCGTTCGTATCTGTCATCCGTTCACATTATCTCTCGGAGCTCCTCGCTGCAATGGACTCGAAATCCATTGTTGACAGGTTTCCATCAGCACAGTACAAGATCCTGTCGACTTATTTGTGATAATATTGGGTAACCACAAATGAACTGATCGCTGTGTAAGAGTCAAATGAAGAGGCATTTCTCTCCTCAGAAGCTTTTTTATTTACAGTCGCCGTCACTTCACCATCATACATCCAAGACTCTCCGTAATGGAGATCCATAGGCATGTTAACAGGAGTACATGATTACAGCTAATAACTTTGCAATAAGCATAAGATTTCTGTGCTAAGTTCTACAGATATATGAACATAGAATCGGTCTGCTAGATGGAGCTCTCTCTCTCTACATGAATCAAAATCAAATTCTCAAATCGCTCTCTGCTCCTAAACGCTCTGCACGGCTCTTTATAGTCCAATTATAAGACCACTTACAAACTCGTGATCTACTTCACATATACTTCTGAGGAACACTTATCTAGTTTCCCGAGACTTGATAGTGGAATGGTTTACATCATTATATTCAATTTATTTTATACCGCACTCGTTAGTCTGTCGCCTTTCTCATTACCAAGATACTTATCCGATACTTATATCAGTTCCCACTCTGATATTTACGTGATTACTGCACCTATATGGTCTAATTTCATGATATGAAGAGTTTCTCGAGTATTAACCTCTTACCAGTGCTTACAGCTTAGGCTCTCCATTCCTTCAACACAGTTTATCATTAACTTTTATGGCTCCTCGCTCTTGATAAGGACTTCGATTAATGTTAAGAGCTAAGAATGTCGGCTACGTCTTAGAAACTAAAATCTTCTCTGATATAGAAAATTTAAAATCGAAAAATATGTATCATATATATATATATATATATATATATATATATATCTGTGTGTGTGTATGTGTATGTTTTCAATATCAAAATCGCGCATAGACTAATTGAACTGCAGAAAACAAAGGCTTCTCTTCATTCAACTGCCGCCACAAGGTCAGATGAAATTCGCGCCTGACGTAGTTATCACGTGGGGAATTTTCCTGGGAGTGCATTGCAGTGAATAAGCGCTCGAGTGTAAATTACTCTTGATCCAAGTCTTCAGGGGAGTTTCTTATGGTTTTTGTGCGTAGAATATCCAAAAAATGTTTTCTATCAAATCTTCTGAATCCGTGGAGGCACACTAAGTTCTCTAAATCAAAATCCAGAATTTATTCTAAAGCTTTACAGAGAATGCATAATTAAATTGTTTAATTATGTAAAAAAAATTTTTTTCTAAGAAATATTGATTAGTGTTCACAGCTGGAACAACACCATCTGTCTGTGCTTATTAGAAAAACCATTTGTGAAAGAGAAAAAAAGGATTTGAAAGACTTGAAGCAACTGGTAAAATGTGGTTTGTTTGAACAAATATTACAATGCATATGTGAAATTTGCCAGAAAGCATTTTCAGAAAAAGGTTATATAAATATGCACACAAATGAGACAACATTTGCATGCGATATGTGCCAGAAATCATTTTCACAAAAAAGTAATTTAAATATACACAAATGTGTGCCCACAAATGAGAAACTATTTGCATGTGAAATATGCAAGAAAGCATTTTCAACAAAAGGTAATTTATATCAACACTATCTTGTACACACAGGTGAAAAAGCATTTGCATGTGAAATGTTCCAGAAAGCAATTTCACAAGAAAGTGGTTTAAATACACACAAACATGAACATACAGATAAACTATTTGCATGTGATATGTGCCAGAAAACATTTTCACGCAAAAGTAGTTTAAATATACACAAACGTGTGCATACAGGTGAGAAACCATTTGCATGTAAAATGTGCCATAAAGCATTTTCGCAAAAAGGTAATTTAGAAAAACACAAACGTATGCACACATAGAAGAAATAATTTGCATATGAAATGATCTAGGAAGCATTTTAATGAAAAGGTCATTCAGATCAGCACAAACATGTTCACAATGGAGAGAAACCATTTGCATGTGAAATGTGCCAGAAAACATTTTTTCTAAAGTGTAATATAGGTCAGCACAAACTCCTGCACACAAATGAAAAACCATTTGCATGTAAAATGGGCCAGAAAGCATGTTCAACAAAAAGTTATTTATTTTTGCAAACGTGCACACAGGTGAGAAACCATTTATATGGGAAATGTGCCAGAAAGCATTTTCACAAAAATGTTCTTTAAATTATTATAAACTGATGCACACAGGTGAGAAACTACTTACTTGTGAAAAGTACCTGAAAGTATTTTCATTGAAAAGTTGTTTAGATATTCACAAACTTTTGCACACAGGTAAGAAACATTTTGCATGTGAAATATTACCAGAAAGCTTTTAAACAAAAATGTGGCTTAGATGAACACAAACATGTGCTCAGATTTAAGGTACATTAAATGTGCCAGAGAGTATTTCACAAAAAAGTGCTTTAGATTAACATAAACATGTGGACACAGGTGGGATACTAATTCAGTGTGAAATGTACCATCCAAAAGCATTTGCTGAAAAATGTGATTTAGTTAAACTTATGCTTGTGCACACAGATGAGAAAGCACTTGCATGTGAAACAATCTGGAAAACACATTCACTAAAAAGTACTTTAAAAGTGCACTGGTGAGAAATAATTTGCATGTGAAATGTGCCAGAAAGCATATGAACACAAATTTGTGAATACAGGTGAGAAGTATGTGAAATGTGCCAGAAAGCATTTACACAAAAAGTGAATTAATGAAACCGTGCACAGCTGTAAAATGTGATAAAATAATTTAGGGAAACAAAATTGGAGACCAAAATTAACAAATAACATTTCTACTATATATTTTAGCATAGTTACAAATAATATATATACAGTAAGCTTTTGATAATCTGGCATGTTGGAATTTCAGCAGTGCAGAATTATCGATTTTTCCTGATTATTGGATGTCAAACCAAAACAGGGTACAATATTAATTTACAACAAAATAATACACAGTAGATGTGATATTTTTTGCTTAGAGTGTTACACAGACTGAATTATGTTTAACGTTATACTAGAAAAACATTTAAATTTCAATGAATATTTATCGGCATATAAAAGCATTTAATCTATTACTGTAAGTATACTTCAGTATATCAGAATGGACACCAAAGCATGCCAGACTATCAGTAGTTCCGAAATATAGGATGCTGGATAAACTGAAATTTACTGTATTGAATGACATTTTGCAATTTTATTATTGCAGAATCTCGATTTTACATTTCTCTGCAGAGCCTATATTTATGTGAATCAGAGGTAACATATTGTCATATTGGTGATATTCTGTTACATTAAACCACAAGTTTGCCAAATTTATCACCAAACATTAGAAACAGATGCAGAGAAGAGATTTTCTTATATATAAAAGACTACTGATGAATTGTTGGCCATAAAAATACAAAACGGTATAGCTTTTGCTTTAGTATATGGAATTTGAATTTTACAAGATTTTTGTTCGCGAATAATGGCTCTATTTCTGTTAGCAGTGTTGTAGTTAACTGATCTATGTCATAAGAGCAAAGATTATGCATCAAGAGCAAGCATTTGGTTTTCATTTGCAACAGTTCATTTCAACTGTTTTCTTTGTGGAGTAAAAATTTAAATTTTCTGATTTTCATGTTAAGACCACTGTGCTGATATAAGCCTGTGTTACAGTGCCTAGAAGATATAGTGTGTTGACCGAGGAGAAAAAAGGGTTCCCTAAAAGCCACCACTGCCAGATAGCACTGGTCTCGAATAAGAGATCAAAACCTAAGGTATTAACATTAAAACTAATGGGAATTTAATGCAAATGAAATGACCTATATCTTTCGAAATAACGAAAAACCAGTGTGAAATTTGGTATGATTATTGAAAGTAGTTTACACAAAATGTCATTTGATTTTCTGAGAGATTAAACTAAAGATATATTTGTATTTTTAAAAATTTTTTTAACTTATTCTGGTGTTCATTCAAACCTTTTAGGTCCAAAATAATCACGTTCATTCATCACTGAAATGTGAAATTTGGTATGAGATTTTGGCTAATCCGGAGATTAGGTCACCTTGGTTAAATCGGAGAAGACGCCACGTACTTTGTGAGGTTAAATCGGAGAAGACGCCACGCACTTTGTGAGCGCTTTATGTTGCAATCTGGTAACCTCTTGTATCGGATGTTTTCGGCGGAAATTGTGTAACATCCAATAAGAATACGTTTTTGTGTTTGCTACAGTTTTTTGATGTAAAAGAACATTTCTATCAATATTTTTGGCCATTGTTGTGCGTGTTTGCTTGTTCTTTCGTTATATGATTTATTTTGGAGAAAGTGATTTTGCTACGTGCGATATGCACAGATAAAATTGTAGCATATTCTGTGTCTGGGCGCCGCAGGTGACCGTTCCTAATAAACCGGATATCACTGGGGGCCCCGTTCCGGTGTAGAACGACCTTTAGGTCGAACCCCTGCCCTTGTACGGACCACCGATACATCTGTTCCACAATTTTCGATCTTTAGATCGAATCCCTGCCCTTACACGGACCTGTAGGTCGAACCCCTTCCTTTATATTGATCCTCAGTTAGATGGAGAAAGCGATCTTGATACGTGCGATATGCACAGATAAAATTGTAGCATAAAAATATTAAATTTTACAAAAATCTGATTTTGGAACGTTTACATGAGTATTATTAATTTTTTTATTCTGCAGTTTTATAGTTATTTAATTTTCTTAAAATACACAAAAATCTGATTTTGTAACGTTTTTTTGAGTATTATTCACTGTTATTTAAGTTAAATTAAATTATCATTTATATTAGAAAATCTTGTTTAGAACAAACACAATAGTCTGTCTTTAGAAATAGGGTTCTTCTACCAAAACATCATTTTGGTAGGAGGAGCCTATTTCTAATGACGGTAAATGACATCACTGAGGATGGGTGGAGCCAATTTCAAAACATGGAAGAAAGCGCCAACCACAGGCCAACTTGGCCCGATTTTGTACTTAGAAAAAAATTTGCGGTGACCTGATCTCCGGATTTACCGAGATTTTCTCTTATGGTACATTTCAGTTATTTCAATTTTGAAGTTTATCGGGCTAGCCCGTCCTGGGTCTGCCATAAGCCTGACCTGGTTTTAGAGAATAACTAAAAAATCAGAGCAAGTAGGAAATCTAAATTTAATATATCCTTTTCTTTTATTGTATATTTTCATTCTTTGGATTTCAAACCGTATTCGGTTAACCCATCTTGGACCTCCCTTAGGAATCCTTTGGTTTTGGAGGTGTAACTCGAGAAATGGATAACGAAAATAGTGTTTCCCCTAGACTAAAAAAAGGGCAGGGTGCTCATTCATAAAGAGGGTACTGTAGCTGAACGAAAGGGGGATTTTTTAACACGAAAGAGGCAATTTTTAACGAACGGGGTCTTTTTTTTTCGTTGGGATCACAGCCTAGGTCATTGAATATATATTTAATAAATAGTTCCAAATTATTCAAAATAACTGAAATTGATTTTGTTAAACCAAATTTTATGAATATAGCCTACACAGATTCTAGCAGCAAAATCAGTGGTTAAAATAAAATCAAAATATAGGTCGCATTACATGCACAAGTACTACCGTATATACTCGCGTATAAGTCGAGAAATTTGTGACAAAAAAAAAAGCTTCAAAGTGTGTGTATGTGTGTGTGTGTGTGTGTGGGGGGGGGGGGGTTCGACTTATACACGGAGTCTAAAAAAAAATAAGTCTTAAAAGTTATTGTTTCTTGCAAGGCAATCCAACTTAAAACGATGCGGTAGTAATTACGCAATTGCGCACTCTGAATTTCTCTGCACTTCAAAACTCTCATGTGAGTCACTGTCCTCCTGAATGCTTCGACTACCAGTGTATCGCGTCATCAAAAAATATGCATACATTTTCGTTCGAAGTTTATCACTCGCTTCTCGGATTACGGCCGATCGTTTTCAGGAAAAAATTATTCTTTTCAGAAATAATTCTGTAACATGGATTGTTTAAACCTATAATGCAGGATTTTAAGTTGAAAGTGTTTTTCTGTTTTGTTTATTGAAAAGAGTTTCTAATTTCTACTGTGTTGGGGGTTAAAACAAAAAAATCAGCTGAAATAACGGGTGGAAGCCAGATATTGTTTCATTGCACGGTGAGTCAAACAACTGTACGCTTGAGAGACAGGGATGCGCGGTCTCACGTCCGTTTTGAGGACGCTGCATGCTAGGAGTAAGAGAATGGCTAGAGCTTGTCACATGAGAATGAGCGTCCCCAAAACGGATGGGAAACAACATCCATATGTCATAGGCCTTTGGAATCGGACTTTAAAAGAGTTCCGATGAAGTTTTTATTATGGAAATTAAATTTTATTGTATTTATATCTATATATATCGTTTTCAAGTGTTTTTGAATAATTTATGGAAAATTTTATCTTCTCTTTTTGGGATCGATTTATAAGCGAGTTTTGAATTTTTTTTTTCCTCTGAAAGAAAGGGGGTCGATTTATATGCGAGTTTTGGATTTCTTTTCTCTGAAAGTAGGGGTTCGACTTATATGCGAAGTCAACTTTAAGCGAGTATATATGGTAATACTCGCATGCGTAACGAAAATAGCATAGAGCCATATGAAAAACAAGGATTTCTTCGCACGTGTTCGGAGGAAGGATGAGGTTTTATCAACTTGTTCATCAACAAAGGTACGGATACGAGGGGGAAAGGGGTCGAGGGGGGGTGTTTCTTCCGCGTAAAGAATGCAGAAGAGATCGTCCAGGAACCAGAAAATAATGAGTCATGCTCCTACGTATCAATAGTGGAAGGACGGAAATTTTCGCGGAGTCCTGAGGTTTTTTAAGCAAACGGGGGCAGGGCGCATTTACCACTATTAAAAAACAGTAGGGAAAGGTGCATTTACCTTTGTACAAAAACGGGCAGGGCTCATTTACCGCTATTAAAAAACGGTAGGGACAGGGCACATTTACCTTTGTACAAAAACGGGCAGGGCGTGTTTTACTACTGTAAAAAACGGGCAGGACGCTGCACCATCCTGAAAATGCCTAGGGGAAACACTAGAAAAGTTCGGGGTTTAGCATGTCGTTATTTTTCTCTTATTATTATTTCATATTACTCTTCGGATTTAAAACCGTATCGGTATAGCCCGTCCTTGACCCGAGACATTAATGTACTTGTTTTTAATTCTTTTGATTTAATTCTTTTGATTTTGAGTCATATCAGGCTAGCCCATCTTGGACCCGCCTAAGAAATTTACACGTTTTTGCAGAATAACTTGAGAACAAACAGGTGTATATAAAATTTCAAAGTTTAGCATATCCTTGTCATTTGTGGTATATTGTAATTCTTTGGATTTAAAACCTTATCACTGGCTAGCTCATCCTGGTCCCAACAAAAGGAATGTACTCGTTTTTTGATAATAACCCAAAACTTGGAACATCTAGAATGTCTAAATTTAATATATCATTGTCCTTTGGGATATATTGTATTTCATCGGATTTTGAACCTTATCGTGCCAGCCCATCTTGGGCCTGCTATAGAAATTTACTCGCTTTTTAAGAATAATTCAAAAATTGGAACAGCTAAAAGAGGTGAATTTAGTATATCATTTCCTTTTGGATATATTTTGATTTTGAACCTCATTGGCTTTGCACATCTTCGGTCCGCTTAAGAGTGCATTCATTTTTAAAGAATAACTCAAGATCCAAAGTAGCTAAAAATCCCAAGTTTAGCATGTCGTTGGCATTTGTGGTATATTTCAGTTTCTTCAATATTGTACTTTATCGGGCTAGCCTGTCCTGGGCTGGACATAGGAATGGTCCCATTTTTTGAGAATAACTGGAAAATCGAAGCAACTGGAAAAAATAAATTTAGTATATCCTTATCTTTTGGGGAATATTTTAATTCATTCGATAATGAACCTTATCGGGTGAACCCACCTTGGGCCCCCCCTTAGAAATTCACTTGTGTTTGGGGAATTACTCCAGAACCAGAGTATAAAAAAGTTCCAAGTTTAGAATGTCATTGTCATTTGCTGTATATCTTAACTCATTGGATTTAAAACATTATCAGGCTAGCCCATCATGGGCACAACAAATGTACTAATTTTTTTAGAATAACTCCAAAACTGTAGCAACTAGAATGTCTAAATTTAGTATATCATTGTCTTTTAGGGTATATTTTATTTCTTTGGATTTTGAACCATATTGGGCTAGCCTGTCTTGGGCCCAACATAGGAATTACTCAGTTTTTGAGATTAACTTATAAATTGGTGCAGCTAAAAATTCTAAATTTAGTATATCACTTTCTTTTGGGGTTTATCTTAATTTAGAATGACTGGAAAATCGGATCAACTAGAAAATATAAATTTAGTATATCCTTGTCTTTTGGGGTATATTTTAATTCTTTCAATTTTGAACCATATCAGGCGAACCCATCATGGGCCTGCTTAAAAATTAACTCATTTTCAGGGAAATAACTCGAGAAACTGAGTATCTAAAAGTTCCAAGTTTAGAACGTCATTGTCATTTGAGGTATATCTTAATTCATTGGATTTAGAACATTATCAGGCTAACCTGTTTTGGGTTCAACAAAAGGAATGCACTGGTTTTTGTGAATAACTCTAAAACTGTAGGAGCTAGAATATCTAAATTTAATATATCATCGTATTTTAAGGTACTTATTATTTCTTTGGATTTTCAATCTTAACAGGCTAGCCCGTTTTGGGCCCGACAAAGAATGTACTCTTTTCTCGAAAATAACTTGAAAATTGGAGCATGTAAAAAATCAAAATTTACTTTATAATTTTTTTTTAGAACAAATTTTAATACTTCGAATTTGAACTGTATCGGATTAGTCCATCTTGGGCCTCCCTTAGGAATCCTTTCATTTTGGGAGAGTAATTCGAGAAACAGGGTAACGAAAAATTACAAGTATAGAATGTTGTTATCTTTTGTGGTGTATTTAACACTTGACACATTATACCAAATATACCACAAACATAGCGGTTCTTGAGTTACTCCCCAAAACAAAATGATTCCTAAGGGAGATCAAAGACTGTCTAGCCCGATATGGTTCAAATTCGCAAGTATTAAATTTTACCCCATAAGGAATTGATGCACTAAATTTGGATTTTTTGTCTGCTCCGGTTTTCGAGTTATTTTTAAAAAATGAATAAATTCCTATGGCTGGCCCAACACAGGCTAGCTGAATAAAGATCAAAATCGAAAAAATGAAATAAAACTACAAAAGACAACAGCATGCTAAACTTGGAATATCTAGCTACTTCGGTTCTCGGGTTATTCATCAAAAAGAGTGCATTCCCAAGTTGGACATAAGAGGGGCTAGCCCGATGAGGTTCAAAATCTAAATTAAGATAAGCCCCAGAAGGAAATGATATACTAAATGTAGATTTTTTTAGCTGATCGGATATTTGAGTTATTATCAAAAAATGAGTACATTACTGTGTCGGGCCCAAGACAGGCTAACTAACCTGATAAGCAGGGTTGAGTTTTTGACATGACATTGGTTATTCTGTGTTTTAACCAGATAAAACTATCAAAACCCCAAAAGTTACGAACAAAAGAGAAATTTGATTTAAAAACAATAAAGCCACCATGTCAATCTTTATAAGATTGATCACCCATATAAATTTGAACAATATTATAAAAAAAAAATGTAAGTAATTTTAAAACATTATCCTTACATCAATACAAGTACATAAATACCTTAAAAATATCAAAATACTAGCAACAATTAAAAATAATTTTTCAATTATTATTTCAATTTAAATATTAAGGTATTCTGATTGTGTTTTAAATTAAAAACAATATTTATAACTTTTCTGAAGTTTTATTATTTCAACATTTTAGATATAGCAAAATTTGCTTTTAATATTCAGGTTCATTACACCCACAGCATTCAATAACACATAATAAGTTTAGAACTTTCCTCTAGTCCTGAACTATTTAGCAGTTTAGAATGGATGATTCCAAAATTTATAAAATGACTGTATTCTCCAACCTACCTGGTTAGTTTTTGGTTTATCATGCAAATATGACACAGCGAATTTAATGCTTTGTGAATTCGATACTACAGGTATAATTCAAATAATACATATAACTGATAGTTCTCAACACACAAAAATAAAGTCTTTAAATTTTAAATTTCATTACATTAAGAATAGAAGTTAATCAAGCAATGCTAATTTCTTAGGGACAAAATAAAATTATTACAGACAAGAAAGATCAATCATGCATAAAGCATTGATTATGAAACACTTTCCAACTTCAATGCAATTTTATATAAACATCTCTAAAATACTGTACATTCCTCGGTAATATTTAAAAAATTATCACAATACTACATTAATTTATTATATTTGAAAGCTTAAAACTTCATCGAAAAAAATGAACTTCATTCAAATGACAGCATTGAAATATACATTTCCTGGTTTAAATATCTCTAAAATGCGATACATTCCTCGGTAATATTTTAAAAATTATCATGATACTACAATAATTTATTATATTTGAAAACTTCATCGAAAACAAATGAACTTTATTCAAATGATGTCATTGAAAGATAAATTGCCTCTATATAAAAGCAGCATTTCATTCATAAATTTTTTAAATTCCTTTCATTCATCACAATACTCTAATAGTTTATTATTTTTTAAAACTTAAAACCATAGAGATACAAGTAATTTAACTCTATGCTTAAAACTTCATCGAAAAAATTGCCTTTGTGTGAAATCAATGAATGTTTCATTCATATCAGTTATATTGCAGACTCCATGAGCTAAATAATTTTGCATTAAAGAAATGCAGCAATTCTTATACAACTCATTCTATCTACATATTTTGGTGTTTACATTTTCTATAAGTGAAAATTTGGCTTCATTGTAGAAATAATCAAAGTTTGATGATCATTTAAACTGAAATATATTGTAATTGCGTTGTTTCAGTATGTAGATGCACAGAATTTAAGCAAAGATAAAGCGGTTTTAGAATGGATACAACACTAAATATGAATTAAAAAGAACTTATTAAGAATTATGATTTTAACACAAGATGGATGCCGTATTTTATTTTGAAGTGGGTCGCGTGATCTCTTATAATGATTACGTGATCTCTCCATATAAAGGTTGTAATTATTATTTTAATTTTTATTTAAAAACTACTGAATATATTTTTCTGAAACTTTTTTTTATATATTTTAAGGGATAATTTGAATATTTCATAAAACTTTCAAAGGAATTCGTGAATTTTAAATTCACTTAAAAAATGTTTGAAAAATTAGGTCTCATAGGGTTCAATGTATTTCATTTTTTCAACCCGAGTTCAATCCAAAACTAATTGGATGATATTATTCAATTATATTCCCATAGGTCCCACAGACTGTCTGAACAACATACTAAAATTTCATTTTGATAAAGTCATTTTTACGGCAGTTTTCAATGCTAACGGACAGACCGACAGACAGGATGAACAAAGACATGAACACTTTTCAACTATGTTAAATAATTAAGTCTTTTCACATTACACCACTAAAGATTTTCAATACATAAGCAATTTTAAAATATTTTGAATAGTAATTTTTTAAAAAAAGTTTTGTATGTAATGTTTTACCATCTGTCAGTTATTGTGGTGAATAGCTACAGAAGTGGCATATATGAATAGACCCCATTGGTAAAACAAATAATTGTTTGAGCATCTGAGCATTTCATTTTCCCTATGTTAAAAATTATAACTAAATTGAGATCATGAAACATACATAGCTACATTCTAATGTTATACAGGTACCCATCTGCTTCATTCCACCAATATATGGATTAAGTTATTTGAAGAGGATAGCTAACAAAGTTTGCACACTCAATCAAAAAATGAGCAGAGAACTCAGTAGGACAGAAGTTATACTGTATATAAAACTTTGATAATAATATAGAAATTTAAAATTATAAAAAAATAAATTCTCTAGATACTTTGAATCCAGAATGGCTGAGCTTCTGCAAATGTTCCAAAGATTGACCATGTGTGCAAATGTTCCAAAGATCACCACCAATAGTCAACGCTTGACATTATTCTGGGGTTACATTTATTTGAGGAGGATATCATCCCGCTTAGTGCTTTCCAAGACTTTATTTTGGGGTTCCATTTATTTGCCGAATAACTGTAACCCAAAATTTCATGTTCAAGATGAAGGGGATTTTGTTCAGCGTAGAGTTGTATGGGTCCATTGAGCTCAAGGGTTTGAGCCCCCAATAATTTTTCAAGACAGACTGAGCTCCCCAATATTCTAAAAGCCACATTGGTTTTGCACTAATCTGTATCTGTAGCAGTTACTGAGAATTTCTCATGCAGTGCACACTTTTTTTTTCTGGAAGAATCTTCAAAGAAAACAGCTTAAACTGCAGGAACTCGCATAGCAATTGCATGAGTGTGTGAACAATGTGCTTGTTTTCTATTTGACCAGGAGAACATTTCATTGTATATCTTTTCCTGTAAGGTGAATATTGATCACATGTTTGGAAAGTAATTGATTATACCCAGAGACATTCCTTGATTTATATTTTGTTGGATCTCTACTCCATGCTAAATTCAAATATTCCAGGTGGGGGAGGTTTTGAAAGAGACTGAAAGAAATGCTCACTTATTAGGAATCATTATTTGAAATGATGTATAGATATTGACTTTTAATTATTTTTGGAACTTTAATCAAGTGTTTGAAATGAAATATAAAAATGAATTGATGACGATCATTGCGTTACCTGTGGGTATACAAATTTTAATTTTAAGCTCAATAAAATTGTGTCTCTTTGGTGTTGTAAAATTGTAAACTCTTTGGTGTTCGAATGTGTTTTACCCCTTTCAATTTTCTATATCATGTAATTCAAGATTTTTATCTACTTAATAACAATGAAAACTTTGATAATTAGTAAAAGCCAAAAATTGGTTATACAACTCCGTACTGAACAATTGTGGTATACGCAAGGCCAGGCTGGTTTAAGGCATGGGCAATTGCCCACGGTGGCTGAATTAAGGTCGGCCATTTAGAAGTAAAATTAGGTATAGTAAGAATGACTTTTGTGTTCATATTAAAAAAATATTTGAAAGTGAACCAATTTTTGTGAAATTTTAATATAAATGTATCTCCTTTTTTAGATAGTATTAAAACATAGGGGGGATAATATACAAAAAGGGTAAAATCGTTTTTCTCTCATAGTTATATCTTTTTTAAAGCAATGTTTAGTTCTTCTTGAAATTACTTACGCTCAAGCACTTGATTTTATACCACTTGCAGCTGGGTGCAGCCTGCAATCCCTGGGGATGACTTTGTTTTCTCCAAATATTGGAAAAACCCCAAGGGGCGATTCTTAGAATTTGTTGCTGCTTTCAAATTTAAATTGCAAACACATGAATGCGGTCTGTATGATCGCACTTCTAAAAGGACAGGAGGCAGTAGATTAGTCCAGATGGTCATTCTTTTGGTCGTCTACCGTTTTGCCTTATTTCAGTATTGAACCTAGCTGGATACCATACAGATAACAAGTGACTAGAAGTAAAAAGCTACTTCTTAGTGTTCAGAGTGTTGTGTTATGCTGCTGTGCGAGATTCACGAATTCATCTTCGTCAAATATGACTTCTTTTAAATATTCGGGTAACTTTTTTCTTCAATTATTTAAAATATTTTCGCAAAATATCTTAATTGACTATGCCTTTTGTTGATTTTTAATGTGTTTTAACAAATAAAATACATTTGATGCTGAATTTAGTCTATTGCTTTAACCTCAGAATAATACTAATAAAAAGTTGTATTGTATGATATGTGGTATTTTTCTTGTCCATTTTTTTTTTTTTTTTTCCAAAACCGAGAAAAAATGAACCACTGACGTTCCACTTTTTCAACGAATGGAATTTTTTTTTATTTTTAATATGTTCTATTTTTATTACATCCTATACATTTTATTACGTTCTATTTTTATATGTCCTAATTTTATTACATTTTAAACATTTCATTTCTATCGTCTTCACTGCCAGTGAATCTATATTAAAAAGAAGAATCTGTCTGTTTGTCCACAATGCCTCACGATATCTACCGCACTGAATTTTTTCACATAGTCGCATCTATACTTGAACTAATGCATTTTGAAGGTCTTTTTCCAAAATTCAAATTATATTTTTTAACGATTTTTTAAATTCCAAAATCAAATAATCTCCAGCTACCGATATGACCTAGCAGCTATATTCACAATTTAACAGTTACAGAACCTCCAGCCAGCGATATGATCTAACAGCTAGCCATATTATTTAACAGCTACAGTAACGATCGAATGCCACGTTCATATCCTAAAAGGTTATTAATGTTTCATTCATTTACTTTTTGCATTACAGAGAGCATGTATTTCCTTTTTGCTTCGCGGATTGCGTATTGGCAATTTGGCATTGGTTTTAGATTTTGAAGAAAATTAAGTACTGTTATCTGTAAATGTAATATTTTAAGTAGCGAGGGTTTATTTACGTCCAGGTCAACACTGGGTAATTCGTTCCAGTGATACAATAAAACAAATGTTAAATTCGAAAAGGTATAAAATTTTCTTTTAATTTGGCTAGTATTCCATTATTCTGTGTATGTTCCTGCAGTATTTAAATCATATTTTAGAGGGGCTAAAATAGACAGTAACAAACAGCTTTGAAATAAGATTCCAGGTTTTTATCTGTGAAATATAAAACGCAATAAATTTAAATATTTTTGCGTTTTTAATTTAATATTTAAAGATTAGTTATGTAAATAAATTGCTGATAATAACCTGCAAAATTCTATATTGACCCTGTTATATTATATCTTAGCTTTTTAGGGATTGAAATGCTTTTCCTTCATCTCTCCTCTTTCCTAATTTATTCATAAGATCATTTGCTTTATTTGCTTATAATGTTTTACTGCTAAGATGTACAAATAGTTCATAAGATTTATGCAATTGCAAATTCAAATTTCATTAAAAAAATGATGAGGACAACTTTCATGACACTACATAATGCAGTAAGTTGCTTCTGATTCCTGATAAATTCAGAAAAATATAATCGGCGGGGGCTCCAGTCCGATGGAGCCGAAATTGTTTTACGCGAATGATATTTTGTAAGATAAAACTCCTGTAAAGTTCAATGAGTTTATCCGATTTTTTCAGACTCATTTGTTTCATTTACAGGCTTTCAAAGCAATACAAATGTCTCACTAATTATTTATAGTTAGCTAGCACTTTTAGTTTTTGCCCCGATTTCATCTGAAAACTCCGAATATAGACTCCACTTCAATATATTGATTATTTTACTAACTTGATTTGCGGTATAAAAATTAAACTTACTGAGGAGATTTTACATTCTAGTTAATCTATAAACATGCATAAATACGTACTTGAATACGTATATTTTCACCTATTCTGTTCAAACCTCACCAATCATTAAACATCTTTAGAATCCCTAAGTTCATTCAACTTCCTAGTTTTTTTTTTTAAACTAAACAAAATATCTCGTGCTTGTGCACTAATATTTCACAGAAGAGTAAGTAACCAGACTGATTTGCAACAATCATGGCATTTCAAATATTGCAGCTTTCTCACCCATTAGAAAACTCGATTTTTGAAGTATAGTGGTTTTAATTTCGATATGTTAAAATATCGAAATTATAACCACTACTTCAAAAACCAAGAAAGGGACTCAAAATCCAATTATATACACCGGTAAAATTTTTAAAGAGCACTAAATTCATGCTTATTATTTATAGCTATCATTATCTATTTATAGTCAGTTTTTAAGATATGAGTATTACAAATTTGAAAAACCTCAAATTTTCAAGCATCTTCCATTTGACAAACGATTACTCGAAAACCATAAAAGCTTTTTCAAATATACATATAAATTTAGAAACTACATTTCCTAATACATATTTTTGTCACTTACTAATTAGATCTTTTATACTTTCGAAGATATTTCGAGTGAAAGTCTGAAACATTGGGGAAAACCCATTTTTAAGTTTCAAAGTTTATTTTCTTCTTCAAAAAAAAGAAAAAATGTTCGTTCCAAAATCCAATTACATACACTTGTAGAGCTTCAAATTCATGCTTATTATTCAAAGCTAGATCTTTTAGTTTTTGAGATGTTACAAACTTAAAAAATGGAAAATTTTCAATCCTCTTCAATTTGGCAAGACTCGAGAACTATGAAAGTTTTTTTTAATAATAAAGATGGATTTTGATACTATATTTTCAAGTATGTATTTGCCGTTTACTATTTATATCTATATTTTATAGTTTAAAATGAAAACAAGAATAAAAAAAAAACACTCAATCGGACAGATATATATATTTTTTCCCTCTAAAAAAAGTTCTAAATATTAAAATACTGAAATTATTATTATAAGCGCTCAAAGAGTTTACATTTTCTGTAACTCTTCGATTTCCTTCCACAGACACTCCAAACATAAATGTTATTCATGTTAAAAAAAAAAAAAAACTTATATCCCACGTTCTGGAATTCATTTTACAATAATATTAGCAGTGTATTAATTAACGTAAACCGAAATTTATAGCATTATCGAACAAAACAAAATTAACTTGTCTTTTCTCGTGGATGGAACGTGCTATATATATGAGAATGTCGATTATAGATTTATCGTATAAATACTCTTTTATTAATTTTATGCATAATTTTTTTATCCATATATTCAAAAAACGTGGAATAGTACCAGAACTATTGTTCTAAAGTAAGTTCCATTTGATTTCTAATGAAAACTTAATAACATGATTGTTTATTTAATATATTTGGATTCCGTTTTTATTTCCTATGATTTAAAAGAAGTTTGAAAATTTGTGACCTTCCAAATGTTCATTTCACTTTAAAATCATAAATTTTATTCACTTCACTCCATTCATTCTAGAAATGTTGTCTCGCTAGACTAATATATACGTCCAAAATGTATATTAAACAGTCGAAAATTCGAGTTTTCGACCCGATCAATATTTTTCCTCTACATTATTTATGTGCAAGGAAATTACAAATAAAGTCCAAAATTTAGTTAATGCTGCATTACAGTTACATGTATGTATGTAGAAAGAAAAGTTTACATTTTTTAAACCACTAATTAGAACTCTGAATTTAGATGAGAATAAAATTTGATAGGTCATTGAAATAAAATAATTTTCGTAAGGTGATGGCGATCCTGTTTCTAAAGGGAATTAGCCCCCTCCTGCTCTTGCCTTTCTAAGAGGCTTTGCTCTTATAGCTTTCTCGTATAATCATGAAAATGTCCAGTTCTCATCTACACACTAATCCAGGTGCCTCTGCTTGTATCAGTGGTCTCAAACTCAGATCCTTTGGAGGGCCACTTTGTAGATTTCTAAGGTTTTGGAGGGCCGCAAGAATAAATAATGCGTAAGATTACGTAATTTTACAAAATACGAAACTACGTACAATTACGAAAAATCTGATGTGGGCAGCACATGACTTTCCCTGCAGACTTATATTAACGTTCTCTTTATTTTAACTAAATTTATTTCACTTTTAATTCAATTTTCGTTCTCATGCGGTAACCGGGCTTATTTTCAAAAGTGGCGTAGAGAAAGTACGAAAAACTAAAATATCTCGAGAACGGCTAGTCCTAGTGTAATGGGGATGGTCTTATTCTTTTCGTCGTTAAAAATTACGTATTAAATCAGCATTTAATGGATATATTTGAGTATACCCAGTTCTTTAGTTTAGATTTGGACGATTTTTGCGGGCAATTTTGCAAAAAAAGGCAGGTCATTTTTTTCCGAATCGTACCAAAATCTAATCAGCACCAAGGTAACCCACAAGTGACTCATCTACCGAATTTTGTGAAATTCGGTCCATCAGTTTTTCAGTTAGAGTGGATACAAGCTTTTGCGGGCCATTTCGCAAAAAAAGGCGAGTTCTTTTATTCCGAATCGTACCCAAAACTAATCAGCACCAGACTCGCTCACAAGTAACTTACCTACCAAATTTTGTGAAATTCGGTCCATTAGTTTTTTAGTTAGAGTGGATACAATATCTGCACAGACAGACAGACACACACACAGACGTCACGCTAAAAATGTTTTTTTCGTATTCTAGAGGTCTCGAAACGTGTAGATCCGTCGAAAACTCGAGTTGCGATTTTCAGCACGATTCCAATACTTTCCCTATACATTACCATGTATTGCAGGGAAAGTAAAAAGGGATTGTTTTATATATGATTAATTTTTATATGATAAAACCATTACAGACATCTTTATGGCTAAGTACTAATGTTGGCAAAAACTACTAAAATTCAGTAATTTACTGAAATTCCAAAATAAAATTTACTGGCTTTCTAAAAGTTCGTAAAAACTCCCCCTCTCTCTAACTCCCCCCCCCCCCCCAGAGTGTTGAGGATCCGGATTTGAAAACTTCTGTTGAAGAGGTATGAGTTGACAATTTGGATGAGGGGGAGGGGGATGTTCATTTGGATCAATTTAAAAATAATTCCAACATGCCAGGTCTTATCGAACGCCTTTTCAATGTCAAGAAGTAGCGCCCCTGCAGATTTTTTATTTTTGAACCGTTCGGCTACAAATTCTACAACACGTAAGAGTTGATGGGTAGTGGAATGCTTGGGGCGGAACCCGAATTGTTCGGGAATGAGTACATCCTTTTCATTGATGTAGTTGTAGAGTCTTGTTTGAATGATTCTTTCAGCAAGTTTGCTGAGGGCGGATAAGAGAGAGATGGGCCAGTAGGAGACGGGGCGGAAGGGTCCCCCCCCCTTAGAAACGGGGATGACTATTGCGGTTTTCCAGCCCGCAGGGAAGTGACGAAGGGTGAGGGTTGCATTTATTACGTAGACCAGGAAGAATATGATATTTATGGGGAGAAATTTGATGGCTCTATTTGAAATTTTGTCAATTCCCGATGACTTTTTATTTTTTAATTTATTTATGTGCTGAAGAAGTTCAGTGAGAGAGGTGGGGGGACGAGGTCGGGGTGAGGGGTGGCAAAGAAGTTTTCAACGGAATGATTAATTTGCATGTGGAAGTTTTCGTCGGGGAGGTTAATTTCGAATTGTTTTTTGTAGCAGTTGACAATGGTATTGGCTTTGTCAAGGTCAGAGAAGGCCATCCCACAATTAGCGCACAAAGGCGGGAATTGTGCGAATAGTCTTCTCACACGCTTGATCTCCTTCCATATGGATTTATCGTAAGGGGAGAGCGATTCTATGAATTATTTCCATTTAGTTTGATTATGTTTAGAGATATCAGATCTAATTTTGCGGTTGAGGGCTTAAGGCGATTTTGGTTTGGGGTTTCTAAGGGTTTGCCAAAGCTTACGGGTTGCATTACGGGTTTTATTTTACTTTTTATGTGATGAGGAAGTGAATTATAACGGGGGGGGGGGGAGGTGGTATCGGCAAGAGGAGGTTGTATTTCCAGGGTGATCCTCGTCACCGCGGCTTCCAGATTTTCTGTATTGTTGATTCGAGGGACAAGAAGGTTAGAATTTTGAAGATTTGTTTTGGATTTTCTCCAATTAATGGAAGAGGGGGCATCCGAGATGGGGAGGAGGGTGAGGAGGACGGAGAGGTGGTCTGAGCTAAGTTCGTCGAGGGTGGTAGTAGTTTACGGGTAGTAAATGTTTCTGAGAAGGGCGAAATCAATGGTAGACGGGGTGGCAACAAGGGAATAATGGGTGGGGCTGGACGGGACTGCTACGTGGATTCCTTTGGTAGTTACGAAGTCATGCATTTGTTTTCCATAGCCATTGCGGCGACGACAATTCCAAGCAGGGTGGTGGGCGTTATAATCACCAGCGAGGATAGCTCGGTGATTAGGGCTAAAAATTTGATTAAGGTCGGGGAGAAGGTCAACGGTCTGGTTGGGTTTGATGTACATAGATCCTACAATAAAGGAAGGATGGTTGGTGAGGGTTACGCTGATAAGTTTATTTTCTATTATATTAGTGCTAAGGGTGCTAATCTCATGATGGGGGATGTTATTTTTTACGTTACACGGCGACTCCACCATAAGCGGAGGGGGGGGGGGAGGACGTGGCTTGATTGAGGGCTGTATAGTTTTTGTAATTCGCGATTGTAAGGGAGGGGGCGGTGGCCGGGTTTAATTTCTTGAATCAGGAGGATATCTAATGGATTATTTTGTACATAGTCGCGGACCTCAGAGATTTTTGATTTTAGACCATTTGCGTTCGTGAATTGCGTTCGTGCGCATAATGCATTGCGTGAATTTAAAGGACTCCTTAATATATCAACTGTGAAAGATTTTAGTGCTGACATCGAGTGGAGAAATTTTAAAGTTAAAATTTAATAGCATATTGCTATCTAAATAAATGTTAAGTAATAAATTGATTGATTTCCGTGTAAATTTTGCAAACACCTTAGTAATATGTTTAAAATGCACAGATAATATAAGACATGTGAATTTATTTTCGATACTAAAAATATTTTTTAAATTTACTACATTCAAAATTAGTTAATAGTCATATGAATTTAACTAGAATATATTGCAAAATTATCTGTCATTTAACATTAATTTTTACGCCAAATTCATTCACTAATTTTTATCACTATGAACATTTCTTTTAATCTGCGGTTAATGCACAAAGTCATGCAAATAAACTGGAATTTTAATTTTTTTACTCAGGTAAATGAGGCGTAATAAATAATTTAACATGTATTTGAAACAATAAATAAATGAATTAAGCTTTCCCTTTTTATAAAAAATAAACATGAAACTTTCCAATTTTACAAGGAAATAAATATTAGTCAATATAACTTTTATTTCTGAATATTTTGATTTTCAATGTATTACTTGAATCACATTAGAGTAACCCTGTCATATCATAAAAATAAACTTGTCATGATCCTTTTCCATAAAAATCTTGAATTTGGAAATACTTTATATTATAGAATAAGAAAAAAATGTCTTTAAAATAAATAACAAATTATACAATACTTTTGATTCATATCTTGTGTAGTTTTGTCTATATCTATTTGTCAAAAATCACATCTGTTAAATTTAATGCAATGTAGTAGCGAATGAGTGAACTTTCTTTGTTTTCCATAAAATAGTATAAGTTTTCAACAAAGTTAGATATTTTTTTAGGTCATGGTTCATTTTTTAAAATGTTTTGCTTCTACTTATTTGTAATGTTTTGTTCAATGCATGTACCCAAGGTATTTTACTATGATACTTCCATTAATTGATACCAACTTTCTAGACATGTACCATAAACACTTTGATAGGTCAATTATCTATGACAACCTGTTATGTAACATTGTTTGTAACGAAAATGGTTTTGAATATTGTGTAATTTTTTTATATTATTAAACAAAGTATTAAAGTAATATAAATTCAATCTTATCAGTGAGTATGTATTCAGTTTCTCTGTTGATTGATAATTTTTGTTTCATTTATTTTATTTTAGAGAGTTTATGCCTCTAATAGCTGTAAATTATTATCTAAAATGACAGAAAGTATTACTATCTAAAATGATTCCATTGATATAAACTTTCTAGAATTTACTTCTAAAGACAAATAGGAAAGTTTAATTATTGTAGAATATCTCTACATTAAACTCAAATCCTAGATGCTGACTGGAAAATAAATCTTTTGAAAAATAAAATTTAAACATTGAGCTTAACTGAGTTGTCACTACCAAACATCACTGCTATCTTTTATTAAAAAAATTATAAAATGAGAGGTAATTCGAGATTAATTTACGCTTTGTGTCTTCATTCATGTTTTGTGTTTCGTGAAATATATTTATCCTTAAAAAGGGCCGTTTTTTATTAATTTATCAGACATTCTACGGAAGTAGACAAGAGCGAAGAAGCTTTAAGCTAAAAAACACGGAAATATACAAATTCTTCGGCATAAATAAGAGCGATGCGTAAAAAAACATGCGCATTGTTGAACTTTATAGCAAAGCATCATGGGAACCACAGAGTCACGTTCACAAGCGTCTAGCCGGTAAAGAGCAAATTTTTAACCTCGCCCAACGCGCATATTCTTGCGCGCATACGTCAACGTCACGCTCTGCTCTGATCAATCGCACAGAAACGCAGATTTTGACGGAGAACTGCAGAAATATTGTCACTACCAAAGATAGACTCCCACCTAACTTGGAAACTGCACGTAACGAACATAATCAAAAAAGCGTATATAACCATAGGAGCCTTATACCCAATGATAGGAAACGGAAATCTAAGTTATCAAAATAAACTCCTAATTTATAAATCGGTCATCCGCCCGGGAATGCTGTATGCAGCACCCGTATGGGGATATGCCTGTAAAACTACCATAGACTTATTAGAGACAAGACAAAACAAAACCCTAAGGATTATAAGGAAAGCCCCTAGATACTTAAGAAACTCGGTAATTAGGAAAGACTTCAAAATAAAAACTGTTAGAGCCCAAATCAAAAAGCTAGCGCTTAAATTCTACAAAAATCTGCCATCTGTCCCAAATGAAGTATTATTTAATCTGCATGACTATGATCATCGCAAGGCTAAATCTCGTAAGAGACCCCGCTCGGTACTTAACTTTGATATTCGGTACTAGGAACGTCCCACCTTAATCAGTTGATATTAAAGAAAACTCGCGATCTTTGGTTTTCAACAAAATGTTTAAAATCCTAAACTGCTAAAATGCTAGGTTACCCTCAGATCTGCATCAACTCCCCCAAACTGCTTAAACTCTTAATGTGCAACAAACTGCCACACTAGGAGCTAGGACAAATAATAAAAACAGTAAATTAAAAACCTCGAACCTCCAACTATGAACCAATGAAATAATGTCACAGTATGAAGATAAGAACCACACCTAGAGATTGGAGATTAAAGGCGCTTCGCGCCTGGTGCTCTGTTCTGGACGAAACTCTATGATATACCAACTTAAATATGTCTGATGAAATCCAGGGCCAAATTTATTTTAATAGTGTTTTTTCAGCAATATGTTGCATTTAGTTCTGCTATTACTTCAGAGAATTATATGAAATTCAAAAAACTGGTATTGATTGTAGCTGCCAGCTAGTGTGTTCAAATTGTAAAGTATGCATACATAGATACAAATGTACATTTATAGATTCTTTCATTAAATAGAACAAGAGTGTAGGCTGAGGGGGGATCTTGGGGACCGTCCCCTCCGAAATCAATCCCAATCAATTTTCCCCAATTAAACTACAACAAGTAATAATTATCTATATATTTTTTTTTCAGCTACTGGGCAGCAAAAATGCATATAATTAATTTTGTTTATACCAACACTCCCCTCCGAAATCAATCCCAATCAATTTTCCCCAATTAAACTACAACAAGTAATAATTATCTATATATGTTTTTTTTCAGCTACTGGGCAGCAAAAATGCATATAATTAATTTTCACTGCTGAAAATTTTAATTTTCAGGCAACAAAAAAAAATGCCCCCCCCCCCCTCCGAAATTAAATCCTGGCTACGTCCGTGAATGTAAACACTAAATTCACTCTCACAGAAATTACTGCAAAGAGCGAGTTTCCAAAAGACAGGAATCCATCATTAGTGCAGTTACCAGCATCTGTAAACTTATTTTGAGTTTCTCAGCACTCTTCAGTACATAATAGCTGATGTCTGGACTATTAACATGTATACCAGCTATGAACCACTATATTTTCATTCTGTGGTCATAATTAGTTTCACCATGCAGCAAACTATATTTTGATGTATTATAGTATTCAATACTTGCTAAAATTACGACACAAGATGCTATAAAATATTAGCTAAATGCCAAAACCTATTCAAATGTAGTATAGGAAAAATATATCTATATAAATAAAAGTGAAAATCTGACTCTTTAATTGTTTCACCATAACAAGAGAGCAAATGGCTGCACCGAATTTGATAAAATTTTGGAAGTAGACTTGGAATAGTACTTAAAATTTAGTCCATGTTTCGAGTTTATAGGACCGGGGGAGAAATAAATAAAAAATACATTATTAAACCTCCCATTGAGATAGTATTATGCAGACGATATTTGCTCTACCAAGTTATTTGGAGAAAAAAAATGATAAGTTGCTAAACAGAATTAAACCAAATTTGAAAAAAAAATTATATATATATATATATATATATATATATATATATTGCTAAGCAATGGGATTAAACCCAATGAGTTAAAACAGAGGTAAATCTGTTTTGTTTTAAATAATATAGAAATGTATATAAATAAATTTTATCAGAATTACATTTTTGATTGGATTATATCCATCATGTCCTTTAGGTTTAAAGATCACAGGGATTAATGATATTTTTCAAATTCTGATATCATCTGTTTTATTTTGGTGAAACATTTTTCAAAAGCTAAATATTGTATGGATATGTTTTCTAATACACAGGTGGGAATATAAAGAGTATGGGTATGTCTTCTCATACACTGAAAATATAAATATTACAGGTAAATCTTCTAATCCACGAGAACATAACATAGTACAGGTATATCTTTTAATAAAATTTTAACACGCTTTTATTTTGGCATATATATTGATTCAATTTAATATTTTCTGTAAATTTGTTTAGAAAAGGGATCACAATGTTTTACATATCAGATTTACCTCTGAAGAGAATTTTATATAGCGAGAACAGATTCTTAAAGTTCAAATGGTATGACATCAAGCGTGACATATTGCGTACAAATGTCGGTTTTGAAACCAGTCAAATTTCATTCATGTCAAAGAAAAATACTTATAAAAATGCATCTTCAATAAATGTGCTGTATACTAAGTAAATGTATTCAGCTATTGAAATAAACCAATTGAGCTAGGAATGCTAATTAATATCTTTTAAACTTATGGAAAGTAAATTCACCATAATACATAATATGTGGAGAAACTCATGGAAATGCAGTCTACATTGGAAAAATAATTTTAATTCTTAATTAGATAATATTAGTAAAGCAGAGTTTGATCAGTAAGTAAACTGGTTCATAACATAAATATTCTTTCTATATAATGTATATATTTCTTTTCTGTAATAAATATTTTTTAATAAATAAAATGCTGTAACTTGCAGACAATATCAGATGAGAAATAGAACTAATTCAAACAACATTAAAAACCTTTATAGGGTATGAACTGATTACTGAGTAATGAGGAATGTTTGGGAACAGAAAAAGTTAAAAATAATTCATATGTCATAAATTTAACACACACGGAAGAAACATACTTATGCTGTCTAATACTTATATGTACATGTGCTGCAAGTTTATTTAGTAGTATATTCCACACTGTGAGACAATTTTATATAATATATTAAAAAAATATCTGGACTCATGTTAAGTATAGAATATATAAACATTTAAAACGTGGAATATGTAAAAATAAATGCTCTGCTGATTACAAAATATAAAGAAACAAAAATTTCACAAGCAAGTGCACTCAAAAGACTGAAAAATTAAATATTATTTCCGGCCTTGAAAGTACACTAGTTTGTTAATAACTGTAATGCGCTGAAAATGAGCAGATTCTAAATTATCGTCCTTACAGAACGTGTGGTATAACCACGTAACAATTTGAAATAAGCACCTAAATAATCAGCCTTTTGTTAAAGAAAACGAAATATATTGAAAAATACATATTTACCAAACGCAAAATGTGCTGTCAGAAGGACCATAATTATCCCATATTTACTTGTTGAAACGCCTGTAGTAACACGAGATTGATTTATTCCATAAAAACGCCACACGCATGCATCTTGTTCAGCCGCCATATTTTAAACAGGCTCTCTGGTCGAAGTCGAAGAGTGACGTTGAAGTACGCGCATAAGAATGCGCGTTGGGTGGGTTAAAAATTTGTCTTACCGGCTAGACGCTTGTGTCACGTTCCTTCGGCTAGCATGTTCCGAAAACGTACCCGCTATACCCCCTGCTGTGAGGCCGGTTCTTCACTATTGGTTATGTTAAATGACGTCATGGGCGGAGCCTAGTATACACTTTGAAGTTTGACAGTTTAGGACAAAACCTGTCGTCTTCGAGATTATACGTGTTTACATTTTCCTTAGATACATTTCGTCATGTATTTTACTTCATACACACATATTTATTTGCTTTTGATATGATTTTAAATAAAATATTTTATTATTATTACTACTTGATTAATGATAAAAATGCTTCATTTACGGGAAAAAAATTATATACAGCATACAGTTTAAAATGCTTGTGTTATATGTATTATGTTTATTAAAGGCACCTTATGCCCATTTTATATTGTATTCCGTACGTGTATCGCAACTTTTTTAATCCTATTTTCATTGATGACTTATAGCACTTGAGGCAATTTGTTTTATTTTATTAATGTTTTAACTACAAAAAAGCAAGTTACCTATCCAAAACAAAATATATAACTGTTTAAATGTGGGTTACTATAACCTTTTTTGAAGTCGGTTTCAAATATTTATGCAAGTTTGTAAGCAAAATTATGTGTTTGATTTAAAAGAAAAAGCCATACAATGGAATATTTTGGACAAAAAATGTGGAAATTTTTTAAAAAAATTAATCTAAAATTAATAAAAATGCAGACTTACAATGTAATCCTGGGTAAAATATTTAGTGTAGAGGGTGGGTAATCCATCCCAATCTATATACCCAGTGATGTGCTAATAATTTTCTATGCTAAAAATTTTTAATAACTGATATGCTTCGAAAATTATATATATCAATTGTTTGCTGTTCCCATTAAATTCTAAACAAATAGATATGCATATTGGTTTCTTTACTATTTGAATAGGTGTGAGCAATGCTATGCCACTATCGCTAACCGAAAGATAACAAAGTGGCAAAACCAAAAGAATGACATACCTATATTTTTATAGAACTGCGTCAATGGATTTACAATTAAAGTACTTCAATACACCATCTTCTGGATCTTGAGGAAGTTTTTACACACATTAACAATTACAATATGATTTGTGTCTTTTAGGGCCGATCCCACCAACGTCTGTTAAAATAGTGCTAATGTCTGATTAACTAATCAGTCACTAAATTTAACGGCCCACTAAATGATGCTTAAAAACCATCGCGTCCCACCAAGCTATTCGACTGTTAAAAATGTTCGGGTTAGTTAATCAATGATTAAACCGATTTCTAGATGATACGAGCTCTCTGATTGGTCCGTTATTTCTATCTCGAAAATACAACTTCAACTTCTGCATGTTTACGTTCTTACTTCTCGTAAGGGAGCAATTTATTTATTTTCGTGTTATATCAAATTTGTTCTACAGGAATAATATAAATATCATTCACGTTTACACAAATATATATACATTATGAGAAAAGATTTTGTTATAATTTAGCGGGAATTCTTTCCTTTTTAAGGAAATACGTATTTGAAATTAATGCATGTATTTCTAATTTAAGAAGTTACCCGATTAAAAAAAATCTCTCTTTTCAATTGTATTACGATCAGTATATATAGTTTCTTTAATTCGCACTATAAATACTATTTCAATGTGGTAGATTTGTATGAATGGTACTGCCAAAAATGTAGAGAAATGGGTGTGTGTGGAATGGAAACAACCATAAATGTAATTTCATAACTTGGGTTGGGAACCAGTGATTAGTATGCTCTGCTATGTGACACAATGGTGCTATTACATCATGATGCAAATCCATAAAAAAGTAATGCACAAAATTGAAAGAAAAATATATTCCTAATAACAAAAGTATATTATGCTTTTGTTTCATGTATAACCCTACAATAGGATAGGTATGAATTAAATAAGCCCTATCCAAGAGCCAGGTAGTGCGTCAGTTAATTTGGATGAGCAAAATACATACTAGCAGGATTGTGAAGTCAGTAACTCATACCGTGGACTTCAACTCCTCTTTTTTTTTCTACTGTCTGACACAGACTCCTCCTATTTTCTAATATCTGACTCCAATACTGATGTAAATAGCAATTAGTTTCATATTTTTTATATCAATAGTTTTTTAATTGTTAAACGTTGGATGTTTTCTTAATATATTGCCTAAAAATCTCTCTATATTAAATAAAAAGTAGCTGACGCCACCATTGTTTGACAAATTTCTCATTTCTCGAGATTCTTTGCTTCGTACTGCAAAAACTATTGCATATAAAAATATGAAATTTGGTACACGTGTTGAAAAAGCTTTGAGAAATGCGTTGAAATAAATTATTTTTTGATATATATTGTAGTTTAAGAAATATTTAATATCGAAGTCAAAGACAAAATATTTGAGCTGCGAGTTCAAGTCCTGGATAGATTAACTATAGCAAGACCACATATGTTTGCAGGCAGGTACCTACATGGGTGAATTTTCCCCCTTTTTTTAATTTTGATGTAGTTTTTGAAATATTTTACTTTTTATGCACTTCTGAAGTGAACTTTTTTTTTCGTATCGGCACGTCTAGTGATTTCTCTGTCTCGTACCGTAAAAATTATAGTATACCAAAATATGAAATTTGAATTTGTATACCAAAATTTGAAAAATATGAATTAATGTGATATACCGTCTAAAGTTTTGATTTGAAATTTTTTATGTACACACAAGTTTTCAGTTTGACTTAATGTACAGGGTTTTAAAAAAGAAAAGAGAGGAATTGGGAGCAAGCATTTGATGCTCAAATAGATTTAAAATGTTTTATTAAATTGATTTCAATTGGATTTTAAGAGCAGGTATCATATAATCCTTTTTTCTGCGATTTTTATCACGGTGACATAGAAATGCCACTAAGTCTGTCGGACAGCATGTCTGCCATAACTGAAATGCATAAAAATATAAAATTAGTATTGATTTAATACTATTATAGAAATTTTGATTAAATAAAACAAGAGCAGCCATATTGGTTATTTTATATAGGAATGGTCATTCTCTGTCGAAAGCCGCAATGTTGTAACAGTCGTTTGTGCAACAGTTGATTTGTAGCAATTTGAACATGAACCTATGCCTGCTATGCGAGTTTCACTCGCCCACTAAAAAAACATCACAGAAAGCAGTTCTAGTGGCTGTTGGAGATTGCACGTAGCAACAGGTATTCCGTGGCACATAAAGTACAATTAGGTACATACTGTGTATGTAATATGAAAATTAGAAAATTTTAAAAATATTAAAATGACAAATATACAAAAGAAAGCAAATGTCAACAACTTAATTTTTTAAATACAATGTAAACCCATTAAAGTGATATTTTGAATTCATTCCTCTCTATGTATACAAAATATAAAATTAACTGCAAAATTGAAAAATAAAAATCCTATTAGCCACCTCCATTGTGGTCAAAGTCAGCCTACCACACACTAGCTATAATAAATATTTTTTTAATTAAAAGATTTAATTTAACTTATTGGCCATCTACTGTTATTTGAAATATGTATTTTCAAAAATATGTATATAAATAAGAATATTTAAAAGTATGTATAAAAATACGTATAAAAATTGTAAAATAAAATACTCCTTGCACAGGCGTAGTTAATTTCCAGCATGAACTATAAATTAGAATTTAATATTCTAAACTATATAATAATGCGAATTACTAGACGAGATCGTATTCTAAACTAACATCTCTGTGCACAGGCGCAGGTCTCTGAAGCCCCTATTGGTTCTCTGAAGCTCCTTAGCAATCACTTAAAGATCAGAGCAGTACACTATCTGAAGAATTATACAGTGCATTGAAAATTCGTATAGAGGAAAGGCATAGTGAACTAGAAAATATTTTAAGGTATTTACATAATTATAACGACTTTAAAAATGAAAATGAAGAAAAGAAGCTAACAAAGTCAAATTTAATTAAGTTCATCGTAAATTTCCACGAAAACATTTATGAAAAGTAAACACAAACCTATCCAGAGGAATTCGTTGAAGATGATATTGATGTTAATATCGGAAAAGAATTGTCTCTCGAGAAGAAATTACAATTAGCTATAAATAAAAACATTGCCACAAACAATAATACAAAAGTAATACAAGAAATAGATTTATCCAAAACCGTCAGACGACAGACCGAGTTGTCAGAAGGTGAAGAACTTCGAGGCGAATATTTAGAGAAAGTATATCGCTCATTATTAACAGTACCACCAACCAGCTTGGATGCAGAAAGAACATTTTCAACTGCAGGTAATTTGTGCACAAAAATACGTTCCAGGCTCAATAACAGTTCAATAGATGCAATATGTTTTTTACGATCACATTTCAAAAATATGCAGTTAATAAATTAGTTATTTTTATTAATAAATATTATATATTAGACTACACAACAAGATTTTTATGTGATATTTACTGTTCTTAATAATAATACTATATATTTTGTTCCTTTAATATATTATAATACTGTAAATATTTTCTGTTACTAATGTTATAAATTATTATTTTACTGCTCTTATAAATAATATTTGATTATAACATTTGTTCCTTTATTTTATATTTGTACATAACAAAATTGTTTATATTTTTATAGTTTATGCATTTTTTGTTTAAAACTAATAAATATAGCAAAAAAACAACTGTGTTTTTGAACTTTTTTTGAAAAATTCCTAATACCGGTATAACGTTTAAAAAAGTACCGAATACCGGTATTGTATTTTTGGTCCGGTATTGCAATCACTAATTATGATGTTGCACGATGCGGAAATAGTTGTCAGAATGGAATGTTCTCTAAATCAAAGTAGGGATTGCCAGAATCCCACCAAATAATCGGCAAAAATGAAAATGGGATAATACGACATCTGTACCAGATTTTATTCAAAGAAGAAGGGTTTTGCACCTTACAATTTTCAGAAATGAACCATAATAAATTCGATTCCATTGTAATGATTATATAGGACATTCATAATAAATAAACTGATTTTTTAAATTACTTATTAAGCAGAATACCTGTGGTTTCATTAGTATAAAATAAAGCAAAAGTTTGTGAAGTATTTATCACTATACTTTAGAAATGTTTCCGAAAATGCCTTGAAATTATGATACAGTGTAAACTGGTTATACTGAACTAGGGTTATAATGAGCACTTGTTTATAATGTACTAAATTCAAAGTCTCTATGAATATTCTATATACATTTTGTGATTAGGCTCCATTTTAAGTGAGCTCATATATAAGAAAATTCGGTTATCTAAATTTATAAGAAAACTTAACCAAAAATTATTTCGAATTGAATTCATGGATAAAGCATTTTAAAATGGTTACAAATAGCAAAATATAAATATAAAATTTTTGAAAACTGCAAATTACATGTCATTTCAAATAAATATCCTTATTTGAAGCCAATAAAACTCACAAATGTATATAAATAAAGAAAAATATTTAAATTACATTAGAATACTACAAAAATAGCTTTAAAGTAAAATCTCATTAAAAATACAGCATAAAACAAATTTCAACGATATCAATTAGTTCAGCGATACATGACGGAGGCGGTGATTTTAATATCTTTGTGTTTTGTCTTAACTTGTGTGAAGAAAACTGATTTACGAATAAACAAACTTTGTTACATTTTAATTAACGAACTGAAATAAAATTAAGGTTTTTTTACATTGAACTTCTCTTAGATCAAACAGGGGTCCAGCATAATATTTCAAGTTTGACGGAGATCTATTTATAAAATTTCAAAGTTTTTTCACATTAATTGAAACTTAGTATGAACTGTTTTGTATAAAATGAGCAACAGTACATTGAAATGTATATATATACAGTATCCACTCTGTATAAATAATTCTGTTTACAGTTAAATCTTGCTATATGACTAGACTCAAAATCAATAATTTACAGGTTACAATTATATCCTAACCTTTTACATAATATGTAACTTCCCAATCACAATCTGTCATGCATTTCAAAAGGCTGATATTGCAGCATTTCTATGACAAACATTTATATTCATCATAGAAAAAATTTCTGAAAATTCTATACATAGCAGGATTAGAAATTTTAGCTCAGAATTTACTCGCCAAAAGATTCTTTTACTTATCAGTACCATATAAAAAACATTGCATAACGTTTTCTATTTCTTATACATTGAAGAAATAAACCCATATGTAGATTTTTTTGCTATTCAGATGAAAACGTCTACTTCTCATTTACAAATGAAAATTTTGTACCCTGTACATTGTGTAATCAAACTTCATTTGAAGCGAACTAATGTATAAGAAAACTTCACGATAAAATACTATGAACTAAATTCTTATATATCGCATTTTAAAATGTTTCCAAATAACAAAATATGGAAAAATTATTTAAAAATTGTGAGTTTAATGTGATTTTAAATAAACATCCAGTTTTGGTGATGATAAAACTAATAGAAATGTATATAAATTAAGAAATTATTTAAATTAAAACAATATGCTATAAGTAAAACTGTAAAGTAAAACTGTCACTAAAATTACAATATGTAAAAAATTTGTAATGGTATCAACCAGTTTGGAAAAAGCTCCTTCTTTAAAATAAAAAAAACAAAGCATCCATGTCGAGAAAAGCAAAGAGACAGACATAAAAACCTTCTTGCCCTGGGTGTAATTGCTATATATTTTTACCCTGAAAAATTAGATGTTTCTTGTTTCCGAAACCGGTTGATACTGATACTATTTGTTATATGCTGTAATTGTAAAGAAGAGCATATGTGATTTGTAGACTATCCGGCAAGTTATGCCTACAAGTTATGACCACATAATGAAGGTAACCGGGGAAAGTTTTTGGTCAATCTGGTTATAATCGTATTGTCACTGAAGTGAATTTTCAAACGGCAGTGGTTATAAACAAGATCCCCAAAACTTGTGTTACCTTACCAGTAAAATAAACTATCCTTTTGCTGCCATGAAAAAGTTTGAATTGTGGTAACATTCAAATATAATTATTCAAATTAATCAGATTTTACTGTATTAAAACATGAGCTTGACATCCAGGGGGAAGTCAGTAGAATGCAAATTTGTAAAACGAAAAGAAGAGTTGTTTCATTTAACCAATATTATGAACTATTTATTACCAGTTATAAATCATCTTTGCGCAAGTACTGCTATAAACAAAATCAAATTTTTATGTTGTTTTATAATATTGTGTTTAGGAGAACAATCATTGTTCAAACTATTGAAGTACATGGTGTAAATAAATCAAGCTATTGCTATATCAATACCGTTGTACATCAATTAAAAGATAAAATATTGGGGCAAATATCTGGTGTATATAACAGAAAACAAAGTACTTCAAAAATCACTTCACATTTGTTATATATCCATTAAAGCATTTTAATGTATAACACTTACCAAACTTGACAGCAAAAAAAAATTCATTTATTTTATGACATAAAAACCGAGCTGAAGGTATATACGCAACAATTTTACAAATTGTCTAGGGAGCAAAGTTGATCAAAATCCAACAAAAATATTTAACATACGGTATACAGTGGTGAATTCTAGTCTAGAAAGCAGGTCATGCAAAAGTGCATATTACATTCCAATCCCTGTGTTCTCAATAGCACCACAATACTCAAGGGATATAATGACAATAATAGTAATGATAATAATGTTATTGCTATTGTGTTATATATTTTAACCTAGAGAAGGGTTTTTGTCGATACATTTGGTATAGTAGTGCCATACCAAATTCAACGACAGTATTCGCTACTGATAATGACTTATATAGGTAAATATGACTTATATAGGTAAATAAAGTTATTTTTAAAACAATTGCAGTGTATTGAAATTTGAAAGTGAATTTTGATCACTTATTTTTGATATTAGTTATTAATTTGTGAAGACACATTTCACTTTATTTCCTATATAACATAGAAATTAAGTAAAGAATATGACTTTCCGCACAATCAATATATTTAAACTAGAACACAATATAAAATGCAAGGTAAATAAATATACGTATGTTTTTTTTTTTTGGCTGCATTTTATATTGCTATCCAGCTTATTATTAACATAGAAATTATCCTATAATATTTTCAAAGATTTCTTTTACTAGTGTTGTAATTAGAATCATTTATAAAAAAATTAACATTTCGTGGAATAAGAGAGACTTTTGCAAGAACAATTTTAAATATGTTAAACTTTTAATATATAAAATATGTGTGATACAAAATGTCTTGCTCAAAAGAGAGAACTCAATAAAAGTTAATTCAAGAGAAATTATCACAGCATACAATGGCAAGATACTTTAGAATGCTATATTGAAATTTGCTAAAGGTCCTTTCTATAAGGTACTAACTAAACATAGAAGCAAGTCCATGGAAGCATTCCAATTCAGACAGGAAATATTAAAAAGAAACATCAGACATTTAATGGAAATGCAATTTTTATCTTTGGGAAATACAATAGGGATTACCATTCACACCATACTGAATACATATACATTTAAATCTAATAACTAACTATTGATAAATTCATTTATACCCATACATAAATTATGTTTGTTACAGACAATGCTTATTTTTCAGTTTGGCTTCGAAAATAAACAGTACAGCATGCATCAAGTAAATTGAAGTTTTGAAAATATAATTTGAGATTATATGCAAATAAATGTAAAAATGTTATTCTAAACAAGAAAAAATTACGGACAACATATGAAATTTTTAAATCAGACCATATAGGACAATTTCTATAACTGGTTCAACAATAAAACAGCCTATCTGATATAATAAACAGATCGGCCGAAATATTGCAGTACAAGTTTAATTCTCTTTCAAGATTTGAAATTCTGTAATTTTAGTATAATTCAAAAGCGTAGATTATGGTTTAAGAAGTTAAGAAACTTGTAGAATAATATAAACGAAATATATGCATTACATGCCTGAGTAGTGTATTGTAAATACTTCCAAGTGCCTTTCAAACTTTCACTGACTTCCGATAAATAAGCGAAATCGGCTTTATTTTCCCCTATGTTGTAAAAACTTTCAAACACTCTTATTTCAGAAAAGAAATATAAAAGAATTCCATCTTAAATAAAATTTCATCTGGAAATATCGAACGATACAAAAATTGCCGCCATCTTGTTCGACTTTTAATCAACTGTTAAATATTTAAGTGGCCAAAATCGGCCACTTAAATTAACAGCACTTTAGTGAGCTCTTTAACGCTGTTAAAGTGTTGGTGGGACGCAAAACAGTGCAAATCAACCGTTAAACCTTTGCTATATTTTAAAGGTTGTTGGTGGGATCGGCCCTTAGTGTAATTAAAAAAAAATTCGAATAGATTTTTTCCTGTAGTTGGGGGGGGGGGGGGGGTATCTTTAACCAGGTAAGTCCATCAGTCACAACCAGTGTACACTTTTAAATATATAAGTTAATTTCTTGGCATTCTTTTATTAAACTTTTATTTACTTCAAACATTTTCAATGTAACAACTGATACTTGAACATTGAAAATTTTGACAATCAGCATGTACATACTGACTCTAGTTCTTGTTAAAAGATACCAATAGATCAAAATAAATAAACTGCTGCTTTTTAGAATATAAATTTGTAATACTTTCTTGAAGAATCTGATTTGTCACCTAATTTTTTTACGCCTAGTTTCTTTACAGAAGTATTAAAAAGTTATATACCAATAGAATAGATGCTATGGATTTGAATTGATATAACCAGAAATAAACAAGTTGGTCGTGATTTGCACTCTAACTTGGTGTGTTACCTGAAGAATTTGACTTTCAGAGGAATAGCTTTTTTTTTACATTAATTCAAATTTCATGTTAACTACTTTATATGTAACAAATAAATATATAATAGAATATGTAATAGGCACTGATAGTGCCTAGTCTGCAGTTCGTGCTAACTGATATTTGACATAAAGTGGTTTCAACTTTTCTTAGACAGCAAAGCCCTCATATAATTCCATATTTTAATATCAGAACATTCTAAATTGATATTTTGTCTCTATGATAACCATCTATGTAATATATGTACACGTAATAGTTGAATGGAAACAAATATGAGTAAATAGATACAGCTTTCCGAGTATATTCAAGTTAGTTTTAAATGCCTGAAATATAGCTAAAATACTTGTTCATCAAAGACGTCATGTGAAATATATTAGCTGCAGCCCCAATTTCAACTTCAAAATAGATCTGCTACTTATCTTGCTCATATTTGTTTCTCCAGTCATAATATTTTTTATGAAAATAGCTTGATAAAACTGTTTAGCTCTTATAGTTTTGCAACATTCTAATATATCAATTTGTGAATAGGATATAATGGAGAAGACACTCCTATTGTAGATACTAGCATCCATGGACTAGTTTCTCACTTATTATATGTTCATCATCATGAAATAATCAAAATTTACAGTGGTAGCATGAAAGTTAGCCTGCACCACAATTTTTTAGAATTTCTATAGGAACTAACATTTTCAGTTCTTCCATGTTGCCGGCTCAAAATTCATATACAATTTAGCTCAGACCACATGAAGCTGCAAAGGCAAAGTTTATAAGCACAAAACCCATCTATAAGAGGCTTTCCAAGAAATATGGGTGATATTCCTGTTACAGATACCAGCATGAGCATTATTGGACTGGTTTCATGCTTATTATGCATTCGTCAATATAGAATATCTGATATCTATAATGGTAACAAGAAACTTAATGTAGATCCAGGTATGGGTCATTGTGGCAATCCCCCCCCCCCACACACACACACTTTTTCAGATATATGTGTCATTTCTTGTGATTCTATAGATTCACTTATAAAAGTTTATTGCAATGTCATAAATCCCAAAATGACTTAAAATTCATTTTATCAGGCTAGTTTGCTTCATTTTATGATTAATCAAAAAAAATTTATCAATTTCGATAACTATTTACTGATATACTACAAAAACAAATGTTCAATAAAAGAAACGTGTCGCAGTAAATCCCTTTTTATTTCTGCCTGAATATGCCCTTGTAATGTACTAACTGTAAACTTTGCAACTCCCTTTTAAATTTGGTTAACTGTACTCACGATTCATTGAATGATGATCAATTTACAAGGATCTATTAACCTTCAGCTTTCTATAAGAAATTTGGATTGGCTAGACATGGATTAACATAAACGCTATGTAATAAAAATTATAATGTTTTAAATTTGATTAAGTAGGTACTAGTCAATCAGGTTCAGTTGATTAAATATTTATGATTTTTCAAGATATTGTTCACCGGCTGAACTAAAGGTAGTACCTTTTAAGGTAATGTATATGGTTATCTTATTTGTACTAATTTTTTCCCATCAGTAGTACAGATAATAGAATTTTGATGCATAAAAGTAAATTCCTGCCTTAGAGTAACGGTAAAAATAAATTTCAAAAGTAAATAAAAACATCCCATTTAATAAACTAATATCTATATATTGCAATTGTAATTGTAGACGAAGAAATTGAAAAGCAGATTTAGTTTTAGCTAGAATCATTGTACTATTAGAAAGAAAATGTATATATAGCTTGATTCAGTACTATCTAGTGGCTCCCATAAATCTGATTGAGCCAAGGTCGCAGTTGAAGATTTCGCCAAGGTTTTCATTAACGAAAAAGCAATATGACAATAATATAAACACGTGCTGTTTCTTTAGGACTGCAAACGTTTGGTGAGATTTTACAACCTACCTGGAGGATGACTCAAAACTAACTAAATCAAGTCTTTCTAAATGAGTTGTGGACTGTGAATCTATAAAAGAAGACTGCAGTAATACTTATCCATACCTTTATTACAAACTATCTAAATGAAATAATGAGAACAACGAGCCACTTTCTCGTGTCTCCTATCGCTACAATTTTTATTCCAACTCTACAAATTAGCTTTTAAAAACCCGCCACCCACTGCTTGGCGCTCACCAAACAAAAACACATGGCTTCTTTCAAATACATACTTCACGGGTTCCAACACTACCTTGGCGATAAATCTCTGACACTTGGTGATTCATCCTCGGGGGCTGTTTTAATAAGGAAGTACCCTTGATTCTTTAAAATTATAGAAATATATTTAAGAAATATTTTTTGTCTCTACCCACCAATAGCATTACCAAGTAGGGAAATCATATTCCCTAGAAACACATTTAAGTTCAGAGAAATGATATTTAGCGAAATGGGAAGCAAACTGTTTGGTTACCAATTCAACCCCCCCCCCTCCTCTTCCTCAAAAAAAGAATTGCCTGGGGATGCTATGCTACTGTTACACACATAATACTAACATTAAAGGAAAATATTGTAATAGGATCAAATATTTGAACTATCAATGAATTTACATGTTTTTGTTTTAAATATTCTTATTTTCGAAATGAATGCTTTTGAGATAAGCATGTGTACTTTTGTAATCACTGATATCTCACAAATGATTCAAAAGTTAGTACTAATTTTCTACTACGCAATTGAATTATCTTCAGGTAATGAAATATGGATAGTTATATTTTAATTTCAATATTTGTATAAAATTCATAATTTGCTGTCAAATCAAAACAAATTTTAATTTTATTTACATAAAAATGTTTCAAATATTTTGTTAAATCTTATATAGTCCAATTTCCCATTCTAATCAGTGAATATTAAATTTCAAATATTTGAAATACAGTACATACATCATTTATATGCATTTCTACATAGCTCGTTAAACATTCCTATCCAGTGACATTAATTTCAATTACATATTTTCATAGGTATGCACTTTATTTCACTGGTCCCTAGAATAGTGTATAAATAGTGCTTTACTATAGTTAGAAATATGCATTTTCTGTTTAACAGTACAATCTGCTTGAACAACTTTAACTGCATAATAATAATGTTGCATGATATTACCTAATTTCAATTTATAACATGTTTATAAAGAAGGAGTTTATCCAACAGATATTTTAAATCAACTTACTCAATTCATTTTTTGAAAATAATAGACAGTAATTACTAATTTAATTTTATATGAAGATGGATTTGATATTCTAGGATGCATGAATAGATTCAAATTGACTTACCTAGTTACTGATGTTATCTGATTTATCCTGATGTAATGAGATATAATGAAGCTGAAAATACATACCAGTTAAAAGTTTGATTAGTTATCACTGCGTCCAACCGATGCTAAAGTATTTCGTTAAGATTAGATTGTAATATATTATCTAAATCGAATTATAGTTGTTGAAGTAATAAAGATATTGAAATAAATATTTCTTTCAAATAAATAATTTTGGGTTTAGAAATTAATAATATTTTGACTAAATGTTTCAAACTGAAATTATTCAAGAGATTGAAAAATAAAACTTCAGGTTTTATATTTCAGATGTGTTACACAGAATAGCAATAAATTCAAAATGTTCTGAAAAATTTGAATGATGTATCAATACATGCCTTTTAAATTTGAATATCAAAATTTTGTATATTCAAAATTCAAAGTGTAGGGTAATACACATGTAATTGTTATTAAACATTTCCAAAGTTTAAATATCGGTTGTTAAATTTTAAACATAATTTGAAATAAACATGTTTATGAGTTAAAATGTCCGTCGAAATCAGGCGGTCATAAGTAACAACAACGAATTAAAATGTAAATAATTTTAACTCGAACACCAAATGAATTCTAAACGCACAATAAATGTATATTATGTTAGTGTGAACTGCGAAGAATGATAGCATTTGAAACCATAATTTTGCATAATAGCTTACTGGCTGTTAAAAATTTGACAGCTCACTACTGGGTACAGATCAAACTTCAAAGTATTTCATAAACATTAGATAATGGTTATTAGTGTTTGCTTTGTTCAGAATGTTACTTAATATCAATAAAATCTCAAAATCAACACCCATACAATTGAAATGAAGCTTCATATATATGCTATTTAAATTACAACTTGGTATATATATATAGAATATATATTAATTTTATTAGTAATTTCATTAATTTGTATAACATCTTTACACTCTTATACTATTTGGAAGTTGGCTTCTGCTAATTTTCCTTCCCGGTCGTCCATTCTGTTGCTCCAAGTCCTCTGGACGAGCCGGACGGCCTGGGGCTTTCACACTCTTATAATATAACACTCTACTGTGATAAACAAATTAACTATGAATCACATTAAAAAATATATTGCTGTCTACTATACAAATTTAATTAGCCTAGAAGGAAATAAATCAAAGTTTCTCCTTTAATTTAACTGATACAACAATAAAAACATTTGGCCACTTAAGTTATTTAAACAGGCCAGGTGAAATATTGCAGTACAAGTTTTGATATATTCATTTTTGGTCGGCAATCTTCTATCTAAAATTAGGTACTATAAAAAGTAAGTTAGAAAATTATTCAATCGGATTATTACAGATGTATAAGGTATAACGTTCCAGTGTCGAAAACCCAGGCCGTCCGACTCATCCGAAACGTTCCAGTGTCAACATTTTACTCGCAAAAATTGTAATAAATATATCATATACTACTTACCTAAATTTAAGATATTTTTGTTGTTTTACGAACGTATATATCTCCGTATATTGTCACACAATGTTATAACTTTGCACTATTTCTTTCTATCATAATTTTCTTCCCGATTTAATAACAAACATTTTTTCCCATGTATAATCTCGAAGACGGCAACTTCAAAGTGGCTCCGCCCATAACGTCATTTAACTTAGCCAATAGCGAAGAATCGGCCTCACAGCAGGGTGTATAGCGGGTATGTTTTCGGAACATGCCTTCGGCTAGACAGTTGTCAATCGGAGTGGGAATATACTATCTAGTATTCTGTGATTTATCCGCTCGTTTAGCAGGAGGTGTAGCTAAGGTTATTATGTGTAGCAAGTAAAGGCACAAAATACAAGACTCTTTGTAAAAAGATGTTATACATAAGTCCATTAATCGTCATATATAATAAATTCCAGTTTTTCAAATGATGTGCCGAAATGTCTATAAACTGTTTTGAAGAGAAAAATATGCTTAAAGCGTGCTCAAGTACAAAATCTTTTGTTTATAATATATGTGATACAGCATTTGCAAATGAACATGATTTGATTCACCACGGAAGTAAGTGTTTTGGTGAAAAACCTTTTCTCTGCAATCTTTGTCATAAAGGTTTCACAACCAAACATTAATTTGTTTGTCACAATTACGCTCATACTGGCAATACACCTTTTGTCTGTAATATTTGCTCAAAATCTTTTACTTGTAAAAGTACCTTGAAACGTCATCATATTCTTCACACTGATGTTAAATCTTTTGAGTGTGATATATGCTTAAAATCATTTAGGCATAAAAGTTCTTTAGAAACTCATTATTTTGTACACAATATGAACAAAAAACTATTTTTTTGTAATACATGTAATAAGGACTTTCCTTCACATTCTGAATTTATTAGTCACAGTCGAGTGCATACTGGGGAAAAGCCATTTGTTTGTGAAGTCTGTATGAAAGCATTCTCTCAAAAGAGTAATTTAAATCGCCATATTCATATTCATACAGGCGAGAAACCACATGTCTGTAATTTTTGTCAACAAAGATTTATAACAAAGGCTGAATTGGTTGTTCACAGTAGTCGTATACATAGTGGTAAAAAACCATACGCCTGTAATATTTGCAAGAAAGCCTTCTTTACTAGAACTACATTAAAGAATCATTATTATGTGCATACTGTTGAGAAACTATATGGTACAAGCGAAACAGCATTTATTGACATACAAAAGAGTGGGTTGGATGAAAATGTGTTTGCAGAAGAGAAAGGATTTGTTTGTGTGATATGTGAAAAAATGTTTTTGCAAAAAATTCATTTGGTTGAACATCTTGTTCTACATTCTAGAGACAAAACATATATATGTGATATATGTCAGAAAGCTTTTAAAGAGAAATGTATTTTAAAACTGCATTGCCGTGTACATACTGGAGAAAAACCTTTTGTGTGTGATTTATGCCAAAAAGAATTTGCATATAAATGCCATTTGGATTCGCACACTCTGATACATACTGGGGAAAAACCATTTATCTGTGACATCTGCTCTAAAGCATTTCCTGTTAAAACTTATTTGAATCAACATCGTAAATTACATTTTTACAAAAAAGATATGCAGAGTAAATGTATTGGCAAAAGGAGAGCCAAAACATTTAATGCGATTACAGTGCAAAAATGAATATCCTTTATGTAGGAAAAGTACTTCCATTTACCATTGCAAATACCAGCAACTGGAATCCAATTTAGTGTTCTCCCCCAGACTTTTTTCAATGAATACACCACCTGGATCATTTTACTAACTGCATGACTACGATTTATATCTTATGATACTACTGACTATTGACTATTTTCATGTCTGTTAAAATACAATGTCAAAGTTGTTTATATCACCATGTCGGACCTAATAAATGCTGGTGGAGTAAATTGGATCCAGCCATAATATCATTATCAGTTATGATAACAAAATATAACTATACACCTATGAAAAAGATATATATTGAGAAACTGTTCTGCATATACTGAGCAAAACAATTTATAACCATTGCAAAGAAAAGGAAGAAAAAACAGTTGTACTAGTAGAAACTTCGAACAGCAAGTAAAGAATACTTTAACTTGAGATTGCAAAGCGATCTATCTATCTTTTCTATCCAACAGGGTTGACAGGAAGTAGATTTATCTGCTATGATGTAACTTGAAAACAGTCAATACTGGTAAGCACTGCTGAGTATGAAAGAGGTTTTTCTGCTTTAATTAGGGTTGGTGGATTTTAGCCATGCCAAGAAAAGCCAGCTGGTTTTTTTTTTTTAAAAATAGGCAAAATATAGCATTTTTAAAATCAAAAAGCTGAATTTTAAAGTGATTAAAAAAGTTTACACAAATTAGTTTTTAATGTATTCTTCAAAGTTTTTGCTAAACAGCTTCAAAAAATTATTATATTTTACATTTGTTAAATGTTAGCAAACTAATGAGTAAATCATTTTTGTGTTCTAGTAGAAATATACTATGACAACTGTGAATTAACAAATAATTGGGTAAATAAATCTATATTGATTGATAACTACATAAACTAACAAGAAAAATATGTTTACTTGGAAATCTATATAACCCTGTAAGTACTCAAACTTTTTAGAAATTATTATAAAGTAGGGAATGACAAAAGTCACCACTCTTACAAAAACTAGTTTAATTTATATTGCTTTTACAAATTACATTAATTACAGTACATTTTTTTGAAGACATCAAAGTTATTAATAAATAAAATCTGTATCTGAAATACCCAATGGAGATAAGCTGTACTATATAAAACACATGAGCCTAGCTATTTCATTTCACCAATCAGTGGGTTCTGATTCATCATTTCAAAATCATTTTTACTTTAAGTGATTTTAAAAAGGTTCAGCAAAGCTAAAAACATAATAGCTCTAACTAATTTAAATATTTTTTATTTTGTTGAGAGTTCTAGATTTTGAAAGCAATTATAATTTGAAATACAAAAATAACAGTTATCAAATTAGTAATCTCGATTAAAAAAAAAAATTTAAAGTGCTTTGTTCTTTTTTAAATGATTCAACAAAACTTATTCATACACATATGTTTTTCCTTATATTAATGTTTGTTAATAGTGGGTCTTTGTATTAAATACCAATGCATTAGGGATGTCGAAAGCCCAGGCCATCCGTCTCGTCCGAGGACTTAGAGAAACCATTTGGATGGCCGGACATTAGGGATGTCATGAAACCAAAAAAGAACTGATATTAAATAACTGATACTATTGGATTACCAAAGAACTGATATGATCGGATACTGATATCGATTAGATTGCTATTATCGATTAGATTGCTAACAAATTCACAATTGCTGTATAAAACTTCTGTAATTTATAACTATTCACCTCTGTAAATATTTAAAAACAAAAAAATTTGATACATGGTAATTAATAAATATTTTATACGCTCTTCTGAAAATCAAAGTAAAAGAATGATCATGAAATAATAAATAATTTACATTAATCTGCACAGAGTGAAACAATTGCTTCATAGGAAGAAGGAAAAAATTGTATAAAATACAAAATTTTGGATTGTAATCACGGACAAAACAGAATTTATATACGCAAATAAAAAATATATCTTAATCAATACTTTTCTATCTCTGGTACTTCAAGGAAGATGCATTTGGGCATTGCTAGTTATATCAGTGCTAGCCAACTGTAGTAATCATAATTTAATAATCTCTGCACATCTGTAGCAGGAAACATTTACAGCAACCTTTCAGAAAATCGTCTGCCGCCATGGCTACACAATGGTTCAATAAAAAATTGCTGAAGAAGCAGGAAACAGAAAAGAAAGGCTATGTACGTCAACTGATGAATAAACTGAGAGCGAACCTGTCGCAAGTAAGGCCATGGAGAGGTAAGGGCAAAAGGATGTTTTGCATAGGGCCTAGGAGACTTGGAGCTCCGGACCGCATAAACAGCTTACAAAAACAGGTCAATATTCAATAACTTGTAAAGAAGGGGGTAACAGGGGGTGCATTTACTGCATAGAGGCCTGAAAATTTTGTCGGCGGCACAGGTCGCGAACCTGTGTCTCCAATCTGATCCCAATAAAAAGTTGTAATTTATGCAATTGACTAAACATACTATAGCACATCATGGGGTATGCTATACCATTTGAAAAGAAATCTGTTATTATACACTGAAGTATTTAAGCTTTTAAGGATATTCTTTTAAAGGAAATAATTGCTATTCTGGCATGGACACGAATAGGGATTGCAATCCCGGGATCTCAGCTAAAAAATGAATATCTTAATACCAGAATTGGTGATGCCAGAATCCTGGGATTGCCTTAGTTTTATCAGAGTTACATGCATGTGCTAAACACTAGTGTTCATGCTTACTAAATTAAACTTTATCCCAATTTATCAAAGGAAAACATTCATTTTGAGATTGAAGCACATTTTTTGAAAACTTACTTATTGATTAGAAGTAAATGACTTGAAGAAAGATGCTCTCACCCTGAAATACTGTCTCGGTCAATAGATGGGGCTACTTCAAACGTATTTGTAGCATATTTTTTCACGATTCTGTTAGCTGTTTAGTTACAGCATCTACTGTGTTTATTATAGCATCTAATGTTGATTTTCGTTTAGCCTTGTTGTGGTAGTTCATGTTCTTTCTTTATATAAATAAAATACATGTAGATTAATTCAAAATCACTGCATCCAGGGCCCCACAAAGGGGGTGTCAGTTGGAACCATGGTATTGGGACCCGACAAACGATAGGTGCCCACGAAGGTGCCTGGAGAAAATATTTTTTACTTTATTATTTGTGCATATGAATTTATAATAAAAATTCTTTTATGATACAATATAGCATGTTTTGTGCAATTATAAAATTGCAAGTATAGAATAAATAGATAAGCAAACACAAGTTTTTTGAAACCGTAAAAAAATTCATTAAACACATAATACGTTAGTTAAACGTAATAGTTTAGTAAAATTATTCTTGTAAAATAGTTGTATATTTAAAATTTGCATAAAACTTTTGGATTGATTTACTCATTGAAAACATCCCAAAAATGTATAAACCAGTAATATCTCTCGAACAGATTGAAATATTCAAACAAAATATCATATGATTATTTTATTGCCTAAACATAGTAATCGTATTGATTTTCAGTGAAGTCGAACCAAGGTTTTTTCAAATATTTATTCCTAAAACTGAAAAGACACAAAATAATAATGTTACCAAATATATGTACAGAAATAGTTATTTAATATTGAATTTTGTTTTTTTTATTTTAAATGCAAATGGCATCATTTATAGGATGTACCGTCATCTAGATATTGAATTTTTTTATTTGTATTAAAAAATTAAAAAAAGTTAAATATGATATTTTTTATCAATTGAGTGGATAATTTAAATACTTTTAACCGGAAATAAATTGAAAATGTATTTAGGAATTATCACAAACTGCTTTTGAGATATTAGAAATTTTACTTTTCTCACAACGAGCGTAATATCTCTCAAGGAAGTTAAACGATTTCCATGTGATTCGGTATACTTATTTTAATCAGTGTCAACATAAGGCCATTTATTTTCAGTGAATTTGCATCATAAGGAAGTTTTAATTTTTACTTTCCCTGCAATACATGGTAATGTATAGGGAAAGCATTGGAATCATGCCGAAAATTGCAACTCGAGTTTTCGATGGATCGACACATTTTGGGACCTCTAGAATACAAAAAAACTATTTTTAGCGTGATGTCTGTGTGTGTGTATCTGCCTGTCTGTGCAATGTATGTATCAACTCTAACTCAAAAACTAACAGACCAAATTTTATAAAATTTGGTAGGTAAGTCACTTGGGTGTGATCCTGGTGCTAATTAGAGAACAATTTGGGATAAAAGAATTTGCCTTTTTTGCGAAATGGTCCGCAAAAAGTACCTGTATCCACTCTAACTGAAAAACTAATGGATCGAATTTCACAAAATTCGGTAGATAAGTCGGTTATGGGTCACCCTGGTGCTGATTAGATTTTGGTATGATTCGGTAAACAATAACCTGTCTTTTTATTTTGTGAAATGTCCCACAAAAACTGTCAAAATCTAAAATAAAAACTACATATTCTTAAATATATCCATTAAATGCTTGTTTTATACGTAATTTTTAACGATGAAAAGAATAAGACCAACCCCATTATGCTAGGACCAGCCGTTATCGAGATATTTTAGTTTTTTTTATATTTTCTCTATGCCACCTTTGAAAATAAGTCCAGTTACCAAATGATAATCAAAATTAAATTAAAAGTAACTTTAATTTAATTTAAATAAGAGAACATAAGTCTGCAGGGAAAGTCGTGTGCTGCCCACATCAGATTTTTTATTGTTTATGTATATCAAAATATATTAATTTTCTGGTAAAGTTTTGTGTTGGATACATCAGCTAGTTTAGTTATTGGGTCTGTGGATAATTTTTTCATTCTTTGAGAATTAAACAATTAAAATTTACAGAAAAGTTCTAGTGTGTTCCAAATTATCAAATAACTCATAATAGTTGTAGAAATTTTTACAACTGATGTATTGTTGAACATAAAATTAAAAATAGTTGAGGGAGATAGGTCTCGGATATCTGTCATACTACAAAATGTCAATCATATCAGGAGATCGTAGGATGCAAGTAGGCCATTTTTCTTCTCCAGTTGGACATTTATATACTACTAGAACAAATTACTCACCATTGTCCGGGTCCTAAATAAGCTTCCGCTACTTAAATGATGCATTTATAGATAAAATCACTCAATTTCCATATCGCCATCAAACCGCCTCAATTTCCTCCTTTCATTTTGCAACTGTGGGAAGAGGAAAATAGAATAAATAAATAAAAGAAACAAAATGGAACCCTTTCTTTGGAGATTAGACGTGGCTTAAACCATACCGTGAGTTCCAAGGCTTTGATGGTCAGGTGCTCAAACATTCACCAGGGAGAAAAAAGGATATGCACATTAAAGATACCTAAAATTTTAATTTTTATGAGTTTCTATGAAAATTCACAAAAACTAAAATAATGTGGTAATTAAATTTTTTTTTTCGTTAAAATGCAAAGATATACACATATTTAAGTATCAAATAATCTAAAATATACACATTTTGATGTATCTAAAATAAATAAATATAAGGAATTGTTCTAAGAGTTCTGTTCGGTTCAAACTTCATTGGAAAGAACGTTATTCGATCTTTCCTATGGTGTGAAAATAGAATCTCTGTGACAAAATTTTCGATTACTAAAGAACCAATTTTCGTTAAAATTGTGCTTTAATATAAAATAACTACAAAACTAATATGAATAAAAGAAATCTGCTGAGTCGTATTTGTCCATCTCCTGAAGTTCTTCTGTACTAAATTCCTTCGTTGTCCGCAGCTTAGATTTCCTGCTACACACTTTATATTAAGTAAAATTAACTTTTACGTATCTCTATGGTGTGCTGAAATAGAAACCAGATGATTTAGAAGATCCAAACTACTATTAACTACTTTAATAAATCGTTTATCGCAAAAACCAGAAACTTTGCATATATGAGATTTTGATACAAAAAATTGATTAATACACAAAATCACAGTGTCTTAACCTGCTTTTGTTAAAAGAGTGGCAATAGGAATAGAAGTTGATCAAATAATGATATTGAAAGATATTTTGGATAGATCTTTTTATTTTACTTTATTGATATATTTACTATTTCGTTTCATTAAGTGATTGTTATTTCTATTGTGTTTTACTATTTTGTAACTGGAGAATGCAACTTTAAATTAAACAGATTAAGCAAAATTTATTTTGCTAAAGTACGTTGGATACAGGGGGGAGAGAGTGTAATCACTCCATTAATTTGCATGGGACCCACGACACTACCTGGTACCCTGTCAACCAATTTAATGCGGCGACCTGCTCACATGTGCAATGCATTACATACATCCCTTGTTTACATATGAATTATTATTCACATGGCTGATATCACATGTTTGCTCTTATCGCCAATCATGTGTTAGCCCTTATCGCTAATCACATGTTAGCTGTTATTGCTAATCACATGATTATTGGTTCAATACCTTATTAAGGCTTTACTGATAACACAGAGCGAATGACTCATTTGTAGCTGAACATTCAACAGAGTAGGTCGATGAAGATGGTATGTATATATATCTTTTAATGTTTAAGTGTGTGAAAGCCCCAGGCCGTCCGGCTCAATGTTTAAGTGTGTGTGTGTTTTCGAAATAAAGACACCCTTCATTTAATTTATTTTTTTTATTTCAAATTCAACCAATTGACACTTTTTCGAGTTCTTGTGGGAGTACTTTTGTTTTGATGTGTATATACATGCTTGTTCTTCACATAGTGTTACGGAATATTCATTTCATCTAAAGCTGTTAGAAAAACATCCATGTGGCTTTTCCTTTTGGTGAATATCAAATTAAACAAGTTCACAATGTTTGATTTGGGGACAATGTCCCGATCCAACATTATCCCCAAACCTAACAATTAAGGGCTAACACATGATTGGCTCTTATCGCGAATCATGTGTTAGCCCTTAATTGTCGAATGTTCAGCTACAAATGAGTCATTTGCTCTGTGTTATCAGTAAAACCTTACTTACATCACGTGATGATGAGTGTGTGCAAGGACACATCACTCATCATAGGGCGATAGGGCTAACATATGATTGGCTCTTATCGCCAATCATGTGTTAGCCCTATCGCTAATCACATGTTAACTGCAATTGCTAATCACATGACTGTTGGTTCAATACCTTATATGGTAATATGATGTGTCCTTGCACACACTCATCATCACGTGATGTAAGTAAGGTTTTACTGATAACACAGAGCAAATGACTTATTTGTAGCTGAACATTCGACGACACCCTTCATTTAATTACCCTTATTGTTTTACTTGAATTTCAACCAATCGACACTTTTTCGAGTTCTTGTGGGAGTACTTTTGTATTGATGTGCATATATACATGCTTCTTCTTCACATAGTGTCACGAAATGTTCATTTCATCTAAAGCTGTTAGAAAAGCTTCCTTGGCCACCATGTGGCTTTTCCTGTTAGTGAATATCAGATTAAATAAGTCCACAATGTTGGATTTGGGGATAATATCCCGATGATGTAGAATTTGGTTCAGTTTCACATGATGTCATTAGTTCAAAGTTCAAGTTATCGCATGACGTTATCGGTCCAAAGTTCATATGATAAGATTATCCATTCAACTATTCCCTTATTACGTCATCTGTCCAAAGTTCATACGATAAGATTATCCATTCAAAGATTCCCTCATTACGTCATCGCCCAAGTTCATACGATTAGATTTTCCATTCAAAGATTTCCCTCATTGGTCCAAAGGTCATACGATAAAACTACCTCATTACGTCATCTATCCAAAGATCCCTTCCTCCTCATGAGTCATCGGCAGGAGCAGCTGCTGCGCCTGCGGAGCTTCAACTCTCGTTTTTCTTCTACTGTTGTGGATATCTAAGCAATTTACTTGTATTAAATCGTGACTGTACAAAAAAAGTGCAAGCCTGTAATGGATTAGATACCTATGAAATAGAATGTAAATCTTTGAAAAATACTAGAACCTTTTTACTAAAATGTGGCATGGAAATTGCTGCACTATTCAGTATTTTCAGCAAATCCTGTTACTTTGCAGCAAATTAAAGCAATCAAATCGCTGGAGAGCCACAACTACTTACAAGTGGATCTCACACTCATCTAAAAGAAAGGCTGTAGCCAGGGGGGTCAGTTGCTCATCCCTCCTTTGAAATGTTCGATCAACTCTACTTTTATTTTTCAATTATTTTCTTTTATAAGTTTTTTTTTATAGTAACAAATTTTAAAATTTTATTGAATTTTATATTTGTTGCTCACTGTCTTGCTCTCCTAAGTAACTAAATTCAGAAAAATTGCATGTCTTGCATTTTATGAGCCAACTGTGATAAGTAACCCCCCACCCCACCTCATCCCCCGAGATAAATTTCTAGCTACGGCCTAGTCTAAACTGCATAAATTCTAAGCGTATTCATCTAAAAGCGAGGCTGTAGCCTGGGGATTCAAATCCCTCCCCAAAATATTTGATAAGCTTTACTTTTAATTTTCAATTGTTTTATAAGTATATTTTTTATAGTTTATCAAATTTTAAAATTTTATTGAGTTTTATAATTTTTGTCACATTGTGACCCTAAGTAAGTAAATCTAGAAAAATTGAAGTCTTTCATTTTATGAGCCAGCTGAAATAAAAAAAATCCCTCCCCCGCCCTAAAATTTTTTTTTGGCTGTGGCTTTGTGTGAAAGATATATTTGCAGCTAAAACTACTACTTGGAAGAGTAAGTTTTAAAACATAATTTAAAAATTAATATAAATATTCAGACTTCATGGCAACTATTAAATTTAAATTTGTCTTATTTCCTAAGCCATTATTAAAGTGCTTTTGCAGTATTTATTTGAATGTTACAAACCAAATTTTATGAAGCATAAAATTGAGGAGAAAATGTTTTAAAAGTTTGTTTTCTTTCAAAACTACTTCGTTCAAAGTAAATAGTTTCTTGAGATGTAAGTATCATACATGTGTTCAGATCATAACTTTTCTCCAACGTTCTTACTAGAAGTTAAAAAGAAATAAGAAACATGATTTATATAATGGTGGATCTAAGCATTGATTCTGTCCAGTGTTTAGATTGAATATTTAGTTGTGAAGCAAATAATAAATCAGTGATGAAGCCACAAATTTCCATTAAAGGGTGGGGGGAGGGGCGGCGGCGAGTAGGGCTATTTCTTAGTGTTGTAAGTTACATTTTCACTCATTTCCAAAGTTTAGTATTGACTAGTATTTTAGTCAAATTATTCTTGGCTTTGGTGTCGGTGAATTCTTTCCGGTTTAATCTCTGAATCCCCAAATCTCTTCTGTCTTTTTGCAAAGCTTTGAATTCTAATGAACAAGTTGACTTTACAGACGGAATTTCATAAAATGAAATCACTTATTCCGTTCTGTACGATTGAAACAATCGACTATATCGTAGAATGGCATCTTCAAAGCATAAGAGAAACGAGAGCTGAAGCTCCGCAGGGGCAGCATTGCAGATACTGCTCCTGTCATTGACTCTTGAGGAGGATGTATGAGGAGGAAGTGATTGATCTCTGGCTCAATGACGTAATGAGGTAACCTTAAACTTTGGACCTTTGATGTAATGACGGATTCTTTGAATGGATAATCTTGTATGAACTTTAGACCGATGACGTCATGAGGTAACTTGAGCTTTGAACCGATGACATCATGCGATTCTGAAATACTTTAGAATATTGGGTAGCCGAATTTGAGCGCCGCCATCTATCGGGAAGTTCTGAATTTAAATGGATACATTTGCCTGGGAATGAGCTGGATTCGATCCGAAGAGCAGGAGATTGGTAGCAGGATGCGCTATCCACTACGCCACGACGAGTTGATGAGATAGTAACAACTAGAGCTCCTCTACTACAGTATATAGAGGAGCCTTAAGAACGGCCATTACAGAAACAGCGTTTTCGCGCTGGATTGCTAAGTGCGAGTTTAACCATTTTTATATTAATTATCTAAGTTCAAAAATTAAAAATATATATATACTATCATTCATGATTTTTTCTCTACTACACGATAAAAATAAAAAAAATAAAAACATGTGAAAATTCCTCATTATCATGAAGACATGTTGTGCATTTGATCTGGTTGATTAACATCTCCGAAAAATTGCTCAATACCACAGACATCACTCACATAATTAAATTTTAGCCCTCTGTAACATACCCCATAGTTCACCGAACATTCACTAAAATTAAAGTATTAAAAGTCATTTTTACAAAATGCTGATCATTTTAATAACACTTTCATATTTATATGTATTCCTATCCATTTCACCGAAAACATTCCCCCATTCCAACTAGCAGAAAATATATCCTTCATTGTTACTATCTCATCAACTCACCGTGGCGTTTCGGATAGTGGGTCCTGCTACCAATCTACTGGTCTTCGGATCGAATTCAGCTCATTCCCAGCCAATATATCCTTTTAAATTCAGAACTTTAAAAAAGTCCCGATAGATGACGCCACTCAAATCTGGCTATCCAGCATTCTAAAATGTTTCAGATTGATTATGCGATCATGATGTCATCGGTTCAAAGTTCAAGTGACCACATGACGTCATCGGTCCAAAGTTCATACGGGAGGATTATCCATTGAAATTCCCTCATTACGTCATTGGTCCAAAGTTCAAGGTTACCTCATTACGTCATCGGGCCAAAGATCATTTCCTCCTCATGAGTCATCGGCAGCTGCTGCGCCTGCGGAGCTTCAACTCTCGTTTTTCTTCTACTCACCACAGTGTAGTATCATAATTAGATAATACAACTGTTCAGCACTAAAAATAATTACTTAAAAAATATATTCTACATTAATATCACTATAAACCCGTTTATAAGCTACAATAATTTCTTTATATTTTCTGGTTCAACTTTGTAAAGTAGACTTCAGAGAACCCCATGGGATGTTTGTACTCCAGTTGCAGGAGGCTGAATTTGTGTAGGCTGTTGCTACACAAATATGATGTCAATGCAACCCCATTGTACCCCAACATTTTAGAATTGGAAACCAGAGTTGCAGTGATTTAAATCACCATTTAAGATTAGATAACTCTGCATTGCTCAAGTCCTAAATAAATGCCCACGATTTAAATATTACCACTCAGTTTCCAAATTACCACAAAATGCCGCTCCACAAACGTCGACAGCTAAAACATAAACGGATTCTTAAATTCTGCAGGCATGGCTTAATTCCCAGCGTTGGGTGGACATGCACAGACAGCAGGTTAAAAAATGTACGGAACTTCATTGCGGAACATCAGAAATCTTACATGTTTGTTCACTTCGAATAATGACAGGGAAATAAATTACGGATGAAATAAAAACAATTTTTCGTTAGAATGTAAAGATACCCAACTCTTTGCTAAACTATAGAATTGTGTTAATTTTAGTTTTTCGGATGCGGTGAAACAAGAATCCCTTAATTTTTAAAATGAAAATTTTATTATTTATTAAAAAATAAATAGTTATATGAAGAAATTGTACATGGCCCACTCAATAAGTCTCCAGTCTAACTAAGAAAAACAATTGTTTTTTTTAGAAATTCGACTTTATTCATCCGCATACTCTCCTTCAAGAGTGATACATTCATTCCAACGCTCCTCTAACTTTTCGATGCCTTTTTTGTAGAACGATTTGTCTTTGCTCTCAAAATAGACCTCAGTTTCGGCAATCACTTCTTCATCTGAGACAAATTTCTTTCCCTGCAGCATCTTTTTGATGTCTGCAAAAAGCCAGTAGTCACTGGGGGCCAGATCTGGAGAGTATGGTGGGTGAGGAAGCAATTCGAAGCGCAATTCATATAATTTAACCGTCGTTTTCATCGACTTGTGACACGGGATATTGTTTTGGTGGAACAGCACTTTTTTCTTTTGCATGTTAGGCCGTTTTTTCTTGATTTCTACACTCAATCGACCCAATAATGCCATATAATATTCGCTATTGATAGTTTTACCTTTCTCAAGATAGTCGGTGAACAAAATACGGATGCCATAACCTTGCCAGCTGACTTTTGGGGTTTTTGTCGCTTTGGACGACTTTCACCGGCTACTGTCCACTCAGCTGACGATATTTTTGATTCAGATGTGTAGTAATGGATCCATGTTTCATCCATTGTCACATATCGATGCAAGAAATCCTTCTTATCTCGCTTGAACAGCTCCAAACAGCGCTCTGAATCGTCGACGCGTTGTTGTTTTTGGTCTGGTGTGAGCAAACGCGGCACCCACTTCGAAAGCAACTTACGCATGCTCAAATTTTCGTGTAAAATTGTAAACACACTACCTTCTGATATCTTTAAGGTGTCAGCTATCTCACGCAACTTCACTTTACGGTCTTTCAAAACTATTTTGTGGACTTTTTTTATGTTTTCCGGAACAACTGCCGATTTTGGGCGACCAGAGCGTTCAGCATCATCGGTGTTTCTACGACCGAGTTTAAATTCAGCATACAAGTCAATATTAGTTGATTTCCCTGGTGCAGAGTCTCCATAACGCTTATCAAGCCACTGTTTGGCTTCAACAGTATTTTTCCCCATCAAAAAACAATGTTTAATCAACACACGAAATTCTTTTTTATCCATTGTTTTGAAAATTACAAAACTGGGGTCACTAAAACCACTGTAATCTATAAACTAATTGTCAGAATGTCATGAAATTTTGACACGTGTCGTTTGAAGGTTGGTACTATCCAGAAATCATATGGGTCTGTCAACAGTGTTGCTATATATGTGTCAGACCGGAGACTTATTGAGTGAAGTGTTATTATGGATGCGGTTCAAACATTGTTAACAGAACATCCTTTGGTATTTTCAATGGTGTAATTGTCATCATGGAACATTGTGTTAATATTTTTGGACGCTAAGGAACCAATTTATGTGAATATTGCTCAAAATTGTGCTAAAACATAAAATTACTGAAAAACTAATTCGAATTAAAAAAAAATCTGATGTGGGCTGACTTTCCTTATATAATGCAATGAGTTTACTACTTTTACAGTAAAAAATTAATGTATAAGATCCACGGTACTGTGCTCTTATCGTTGACATTTGGCGATTTTTCGGATGACATGTAAAACTATTTCAAAATACTCAATTAGCTTATACTTCGCGCAACTCTATATAAACAGTCATTAATATTAATAGCCTCCTCAATAAGCGATATAGTTCATATTTTAATAATTCATCAATTAGGCGTCATTTACATTAATTTAGCGTCATTTTTGCAATTTTGACGACATTTTTGTTAATCTAGGGCAAAATCTCGCCAAGTTAGCGATACTTTGCTAAATTATTCGCCAAGTGTTACAGACAAACGGAGAGAAGAGTATTTCTTATATACTAGAAGGTATGCCCGTCATATGATGGGATCAGAATCATATGGACAGAGATTTCAAAATCTCAGGGGGGACACAATCCGATAAAGTTTTATAAAAGATTCACAAAGTTGATAAAAATATAACAACTTACAAGGCCGCCTTGAAGAAAGAAAGCATATGTCAGTTAGGTGACTACAATTGGTTCGAGGTCATTTTAAGCCCCTGCTTCTGGCCAAAAGAACAGTATGCGCCCTTAACAACCGCCAAGAATGAACTGCCCAACAAACGGCAGTAGTGGTTGTTAAGAGCGGATACTGTTATTTTGGCCTGAAAAAGGGGGATTATAATGCCATCGAAGCAACCGTAGTCACCTAACTGACATATATATGCTTTCTTCAAGGAAATTTTGTAAGTTATTGTCTTAGCAGTTTTGGAGTGAGATAACCGAGTGGTTAAGTCAGTGGGATTGTACTCGGAGGACCCGAGTTCGATTTCCGACTTTGCCTAAACTGTTTCCGTGTACGAGCACGTTAAATTTGTGGGTTTGAAAGTCCTTCAGAGCGGTTGGTAGCAAAGGAAGGAGATCGGTCTCTGTGGATGTTGCCCCCACTGGGTTCCAGTCTAAATTAGATGGATTGTCTCGGCGGTCTAATCAGATATTTTACACCTTCGGGTAGCCGGCCACACAAACAGCTACCATAAATCTTCGGGTTGGTCGTGTGGTCTGGGTCTTCTACACCTTCGGGTAGGTCGGACGGACTGGATCGAAAGAGAGGTATCAGAAGTTTTATTTATTGTACGATAAATATTTTTACTCTCTTTAGGACTATTTATATTTGTAAGTTAAGAGTTAATTAGGAAAATCCATATAGCTACTATGCATCAATATTATAATATATAATAATTGCAATGGATTTTAATATATGTTAATGCAAAGCTGTTAATTAATTTAAAAAAATCAGAAATTTAGTACAAGTTAACGCTTAATATCAACTCTTCCTATCGGTTACCTATCAGTTGATTTTGACACAATAAATTAAAACAATGAACCCAACAATACAAAAGTATCCAAATACTATTGTCTAGATTTAAATATTTATAAATTAAATATGTAAATAAATTGATCATTACTATAACCACACATTCAGCTAAATTAAAAAATCTTTAAAACAAAGCAATTTATAAAAATAATCTCATAAATAATAATTTTATGCAAAATTTGGATAACATGTTGGTTGACATTTTTTATCACAACTAAAACTTTAATATTTTGATCAAGGGGGTGAGCTGAGTATACCTAGTGTGTGTGTGGGGGGGGGGGGAGGAGACTTAGCTCCCTCTGGCCCTTGCCTGACTACGGTGCTGTGCCAAACGTCCAGTGCTCACCAAAAATAAAACTACCCGCGGGATTTGCAACTTCAAACGGAATGGATACCACCTGCGGGGTTTGCAGCTTCAAACGGAATGGATGCCATCTGTAAATACAGCACTGGTATATAGGATCGAGGAGTCATTACAGATAAGATCTCTTTAGGTAGACAAAATAAGTCATCTCTACTTTGTGGTAATCATTTATAGTTATTACTGGAGGGAAACAGCTATTTTTTGGAAATACCAATAACATGGCTGTAAATATTCCATTTCTATTTGAATTAGGTGGTCAGTCGAAAAAGTTCTGGTAACCATGTGTTTTTGTCATTAGCGTAAACATGTTTCCTCGGAGTCAAGATGAGCTTGGTTTGTGTGCGAGATAGTTTAGGGAGCTATGGTAAGGAAGATGTGAACAAGACTGAACTGAAATGCGACATTTACGTTGATAAGATTTTCTTTCAATTATTTTTATGTTTAAAAAAATTTCATTTTTTGGTATTTAGTAAAATATGAAGTTAGAAAAATTTTTGAAATTTTCCAGCGGGGGCAAAGTCACCTCTGGAAAAGATCAGTGGGGGCTCGTGCTCCTCTGCCCCCCCCCCCCCCCCTCCGTAGTCGGCGCCTATGATCAGAATTTGCGAAATATTACTTCCCATTTGGCGTCATTTTTATCAATTTGGCGACATTTTTGTCACTTTGGTAACATTTAAAATTGTCGTCAAATTGGCGACGTCCCTCTAAATTTCTCGCCAAGCGTTACGGACGGACGGTGAAATGGGTTATTCTTATAGTGTAGCCTTATGTTCTTTCTAAAATATTGACCTTTCATCTAGTCGTCATTTTCATTGATTTAGCGTCATTTTTATCAATTTGGCGACATTTTTGTTAATTTGGCAATATTTAAAAAAGTTGCCGATATTCCGCGAAAATCTTTCCAAGCGTTATGGACGGCGAAATAAGTTATTCTTATAGCAGATAGATGATTATTGGCATCCAAATACAAAAGTATTACCCAAAATATATTTTCTTATGTATGGAACGAGCTAAATCCACGAGAATGATGTCACCAAATTTATCGCATGCTCTTTTGATAATTTTTTTTTTAAATGTGCAATATTTCGAGAACGGTTTATGCTAGCGTTTTAAAATTTATGTCAATCGTTTTCTAATAAAAAATTACATAAGAAATACTATTTACGTAACTTTATTAAAGGTTTTGATTTTTGGTGATTTTTTAAAAATTTCACTCGAAAATTTAGGGGGATTCTGAACATTTGATTGCGTATAAAAACAATAGGCTTCCAGTATTCATGGATTGTAATTTTTGTACCAAATTTCGTTCGAATCGCTCCATTCGTACGAAAATATCGTCTCCACAAATTTACTGACACACACAGACATCATCTCAAAAACGTTTGATTCGTGTTCAGAGATGCTTAAAAAGTGCTCTCCCGTCGAAAACTCGAATTCGAATTTTCGACCCCCGGCACAATACTTTCCTTATACATTATACTATATATATAAGGAAAGTAAAAAATATGACCAAGCTGTACCTTCCCAGTTCTTAAAGTACATGTGTACCAAATTTCATAGCCATACGATGCTTAGATTTCCCACTACTGGTCGCATATAGACAAAAAGAAATCTTTTATTAAGTAAGATATCCAAATTTTTATTTTAATAGAAATAAAAGCTAAAATGGTTTCTTTAACTTAAATAGCCTTTAACATTTTTTTTAAATCACATGAAAATTGGTTAATTATTTTTAAAGAAGTAGTCGTGTATAGAATAAAAAATAAAATAAATAAATAAATAAATTAATGGATATAACTAATTTATTTTTAATTTGTATTATAAGAATAAGAACATCATATGCAAATCAGATATTTCAGACATGTAATTTCAATTCAAAAATACTTCAGTGTGTATCTTAGTTTTGAAGTGAACTTTTCTTGTGAAATGTATTTTTCTTGAACCAGTAGTAACTCATGTATCCACCTTTGGGAAAGCACAAAAATATAAAATAATTAATTAAACTTTTATTTGCTCTATTTATAGCTAAATACTATCTGGTAATTGTCAATTTTGTGTCCCATAAGTTTAAAAGAAAATAATAATAAAGAAGATATGTTTTGCAGTTTTTATTTATTTAAAATACAATTTGTTCTATGTATTATTTAACAAAAGTATTTTCCAATATTAAATGTAGTTTTGATTTCATTAAAATGAAAATTTATTATTTCTGTCACTGTTCTCCAGTTAAGAGTTGAATTTTCATCTCCTAATTACATCAGTAAAATCATAAATAATGAAAGTAAAAATCATAAATAATGAAGTTTAAGAAATTATAATTTTAACTTGTAAATAAAAAGAATCCCTATTAAAAGAAAAAAAAAATTATATTTTGTGGTACATATTTGTCCCTGAGAATGGGTGGTATTGCATTCTTGTCAAAATCATACTTTCCATCCACCAGATGATGACAGAAGTGATTTTAGGTCAGTTGAAGAACACCGAGTTTTGTTCCACATCTGTTTGAAGTTAGCTACGTAATTTTCTATGTTCATCCTATATCAAAAGATGCATTTCTTTTGATATAGAATTTTCTATTATATTAGGAGTTGTATGCTCTGTTAATTAATGTTCATTTATTATTAATTAACTGCAATATATCACACAAATGGTACAGTTGGGTCCCATGAACCAGCTATTGCAACTGTTGCTTCCATATTTTAAATATGAATAATAGCATTTTTAGAGTCACAAATATATTTGTTACCTTCTTAAAATATTTTCCTGTATCTTTTTCTTGTTTAATTATTTTTTAAACTCTTTACTGGCTTGGTGAATTTTTTTTTGTTTATAACTGGTATCATTGGGTTCCATGGACCTGTCAATAGAATTACAAATATACCTATCCAAATTTCATGAAACAGTTGAACAAAATGTGGAAAGATCAAAAAGAAAAAAAAGAGGACAAAAGAACATTTTTCTCTCAAATTTGGATAGAGAGATATCCCAATACTGCTTGAAATACTAAAAACCAGTTTGTAAGAATTGCTGCAAAACCTTGTGCAAACAGCCTAGACAAAAAAATAACCTTTCATTTTCCAAAATAAACTCTTTGTTGTGAACAAACATATGTAACATTATAAAACAAATATTTTGTATTGACTTTAATTTACCATTTTTGGCTGTATTCCTTCAGACATGTGAAGTATATGTAAGTATTAGCAAATTTTGCTATTTTTATATTTTAAAAATATAAAAAATAAATTTTAAGGCATATATTTGTATTTAGAAGGTTCAAATAAGATCTTCAATACATTTATTCAATTTATTTTAAAAAGTGTCAATTATTACTTATCGATTATTACTTATCGATAAAAGTTTCAATTATTACAATCGATAGGTCCATGGGACTTGGCAGTTATGAACAAAAATCCCACCATACCATTTAAGGGTTAATAGTCAAGTGAAAAATGTAATTTTATTACTCATTTCTGATTCCTGTCATTCCTGATACACATTCAAGTTATTATTAATGTGAAAGAAAATTTAAAACACTGTTACATACAACATAAAATTAATAGTAATGAAAATACTGAAAATTATTCTTTTTCCAGTATTATTAATTTCTTTCGCTGGTTTGGCTATATTTAATTGTTTGGGTTTTTATAATCAACTGAACACATTATTTGAATCCTGTCTGGGATGTTCACTTTTCTTTTAGGTACTGTACTGGTTAGAAATCTCTGGTTTAATGTTCGATTTAGTTTGTCTCCTTTTTTCTGTGTTTTTCATCTTTTTTGCTGGTTTGGTCATTTTTTAATTGCTTTAACTTTTATAATCAACTGTACAAATACTGTCTTGGACGTTCACTTTCCTTTTAGGTATTTTACCATTCCCTCATTGTGTTCCACCTCTTGCTCCTTTCTCCTTGGGTCTATTTACCTTCTTTTTCTTGGTGAAGAAAGATGTTTTTTGCCTTTGAAACTGATTGATTCTATTAATTTTGTGTTGTATGTTGCTTTTAATGTTGTTTAGTGTAATCATTTTCTGTGTTTTTACATATAAAGCTAAATAAAATCTATATAGCAATAACATTTGCAGGGTACATAGTTAATAAACACAAAACTTGCCTATAAGGGGCATATCTAAAATTCAGAAGACACTCATACTCCCATTGCAGATACTAATATGAATGAACTAGTTTCTAGCTTATTATGCACTTGTTAGCATGGAATTACAGATATCAGCAATGGCAGAAAGAAACTTGCTATATGCTACAATTTCTTCAAACTGTTAATTGATGCGACAATTTTAATTTTTCCACATAGCCAGCATAAAATTCATTTACAATTTAGCTTAGACCACACAAGCTGCAAATTGTAAAAAATGAATTTTATATTGGCCACATGAAAGGACTGAAATTATCAGTTTTCATAGAAGTTCGCAAAAATTATGGAACAAGTTTCTTGTTGCCATTGTAAATAGATTATTCCATGCCAATGAGTGCATAATATGTACAAAACTGGCCATGGATACTGGTATTATACAATGGTAGTGTCTTCTGAATTTTGGGAATGCCTGTTATAGATGGGTTTTGTGTATATGAACTTTGCCTTCGCAGCTTCGTGTGTACTGAGCTAAATTGTAAATTAATTTTATGCCAGCCACATGGAAGGAATGAAATGATCAGTTTCCACAGAAGTTCGCAAAAATTGGGGCTTATAGCAAGTTTTTTCCTGCCATTGCAGATATCGGTTATTTCATGCTGACGAGCATATAGTAAGTGTGAAACCAGCCAATGGATACTGATATCTGTAATGGGAATGTACTGAATACCTTGTTAAACATAACTGCATACCCATTTTACCTCACCGAACTAAAATATAAATAAATAATTAAATATTCAAAATATATCTTACCTATTTATGGCTAACTATAGTTGAGATTCCCTTTCTGCTGAAAATCAAATGAAAGCTGGCAAAATACTTTGAAATTATATAGCTTTTTCAACATTTTTAAGAGGAGCAATAGATATATACGCACATTTAACTAGCAAAACGCGAGGCTTTGAATGGATTTTGAATAAACTTGAACATATGAAGTATTCGAACAGTGCAAAATTTCAAATTAAAACTTAATTTAAGAAACAATTATGATATGAAAGGTATAAAAAATTAATTTCAATATTTGAGAATTCTAATGCAAAAGTGCATATAAATTTTAAAGATTTCAATATTAGATAAATTAAAATACAGGAAAAAAACAATGGAATCAAAATAACGCATTTAAATCACCAAAACATATTTCCACAGATTTGCATTGTATATTACGTCCACGAAAGTAAAGTGCAACTCTAACTCTATATGTATGTATTTTGTTAAGAAAAAAAAAGGGTAGGGTAATAAAGCTTAATACTGGATTTGTTTTTGTAACTTTTGAACAACAACATATTCAAAGTGTCACTAGACCTATATTTTATTTTTACTCTGAAGGAAGCATAATGAACATAGCATGCACAGTTTAAAAATCGGTGTTGTGTCCTGTTACATTTCATTTTAATAATTGAAATTGTGATTCTGCAAATCTGCATGTAATTTCACATATGTATGCAAAATTTTATCTTCCTATTGTAGTTTTGGAGTTAAAGGGATAATAAAATTCAGGCAAATGTTGATTTCATTTTGTTAGGAATGGAGAATGGACTTCGCTTTGCTTGTCCATAATAAATTAAGGAAAGGCTATATCCTGTTATCAGATACAACATAAATTTTATAAAATAAACAAATGTCTGAAAATACAAAAATAAATTACATTTTCTCTTTCAATTATATTTGTTTTTTTATTAAATTACAAACATGTACCCTTCTTACCACAAGTATTTTAATAATGATGATATAAATAGATATTACACCGGATCTTCAATAATACAAATTTGGCTCTGTTCAACAATATTAGGTTTACTTTGTGCACTCTTCATTATATTTCTCAATCAATTTTAGGAAAATTTGAAAAAAGTGAATTAATCTATTAAAAAATAAACTTGAATGTAATTCCGGACAGGAATTTTTCACTAGGACTTCTTTAAACAGAAGTTGTGCTAAAGAGACTGGATGTCTGACAATCTGATACCTTCTTAGCATGATTAAGTACATGCCGATTCAAAACAGATTTTCGAGTAAATGCTTTTTGACATATATCACATACAAATGGCTTTATACCAGTGTGTTGAAAATTGTGTTGTTTCAAATTATTTCGGTCAGTAAATGCTTTCTGACAAATATTACACACAAATGGTTTCTCCCCAGTATGTGTTAGATAATGTCGAGACAGACTTTTTCTCCCTTGATATGATTTTTGACATAGAGAACAGGTGAACAGTTTTTTCTTAACATGTTTAATATAATGTTGACGCAGTAAACTATTTTCAGTAAAACCTTCTTGGCACACATCACAGACAAATGATTTCTGCACAGTATGCAACTGATAATGTCGATCCAAAATATTTTTCCTTGAAAATGATTTTTGGCATATATGACAGAAAAATTTATTTGTATGCAAAACATGATGTTCAGTTAAATGATATTTTTGAGTAAAGGATTTCTGGCATATATTACACATAAATGGTTTATCTTTAGAATGTGTGACATGATGTCGTACCAAATGCTGTTTTCGATAAAAAGATTTTTGGCAGATTTCACAAATAAAAGGTGCATCTCCAGTATGTGTCCGAATATGTTGATTCCAATTAGATTTTTGAACAAAACCTTTCTGACATATATTACAAACAAATGGTTTTTCTCCTGTATGTATAAGATAATGTTGATCCAAATGTACCTTTTGTGTGAATATTTTTTTACATACATTACAAACATATGGTGTATCACCAGTATGTTTACGAACATGTTGATTCAAGGAAGCTTTTAGAGTAAATCTCGTTAGACATATTTCACAAACATATGGTTTCTCCTTAATAAATTGATTTACAGTAGTTGTTGCAATATCGATATGTTGAGTTACAGTAGATTCTCTAGTACTATGAATATTCTCTGCAGTTTCACCAGGACATTCCTTTTTAAATGTATCACAGATTAAAGATTGTTTTTCTTCAATATGTATGCGGTTATGTCTAGTCAATCCGTGTTTTTGAGTGAATGTTGCTTGACATATTTTACAAACAAAGGGTCTTTCCTTAGTGTGAACAACATAATGTCGTTCCAAAAAAAGCTTTCTGACAAACGTTTTCTGGCATACATTACAAATAAAGTTATCCATTATAATCCATATTATTTCTCCAAGTTCTACGTGGTGATACAGCACACGAATTCGATTTTATGTTAAATCAGAGCTTTTCGACTATAATTTTTTGTCGTGCTTTGGAAAAATATAAGATTATCTATAAGGATTGATTTAGGTAGCGATTTATATCACATTTAATTAATGACATCCAGCCGAGAATGCTGACTGACAAGATCGGACTATAGAGACAAGGTTCTTTAATATAAGGTTGGGCATTCAGTCCAGCAATGTATTAAGAATTTGTCAGCTTGATATCATGAGGATTAAGTTTTGTTATTCGTGAAGTCCAACCATGCAGATGAAGCTGACGGACAACTGGTGCCTGTAATCACTGTAATGGCTCCACATACTGGGCATGCGCACGAAGTTTTGAGAATGTTGGATGAAAGTGTGGGGGTAGTATGAATTGGCATTTTATCGCTAAATATTCTTGTGTTGCTTGTAACACGAAGTGGTTAGGCAACCTACAAGTGCGGTTGCGGAAACGATATAATTTGGCTGCCGTCAAGTACGGACGCGCATTGAGATACCTGCCAGTGGGCTACCGTCAAATTAACCGCATAGTTGTTGTCTGACGGCGGAATTATATTCGTTCACTAACGTTAGACGACAGTGTTATTTAAATTGGAATTCTTCAAATATATTTAAAAATAAATTACCGATAAAAGAGTAGAATTTTACGCTTTCTAGCTCCTCTACAAATGTATATATAGCATTAAAATAGAGCTTGAAGAATGAAGCGATTCCTTTTTCCACTTCTATTTTTCTGAAAATAAAATATAATAATCTTACTAAACTTTTTAAAGAACTTGATAAGAAGTATTTGATCATAAAAATGTTCTAATTAATAGACCCGAGCTGGAGCCCCTCCCCCCCCCCCCCCACTTTCCGGTATGCTCGGGAACCCAGCCCAGACAGGAAAAATTAGGTACACATATGAGGGGACGGGGGCCCGGAGAGGCCCCTTACCCCCCTCCCCCCACTTTCCATGGATCTGCATGTGTGTCCTTTGATGAAAACAAATAAGAGAAAGGTACAAGTGACATTTTACTCCTCAGAAAAACGCTGGTAAAGTTGTGAAGAAAAATATTTACGCAAGTACTTCTAGTGAAGGAATATGCTTAACTTATCTTTCAGCAAAATGTCTCTTCCATTTCATAATATTCAACCATTCAATTACAAGCAGCAATTTTTTTAAAATAATTTTTAATATTATATATTATAATATATTAAAAGATATTTAATTATAAACCGGTTTTTCATTTTTTTAATTATTTAATAATGCATTTTTTATGTATATAATAAACTGAGTAAATTATTCTTTTCTTTTTGCTATTAATTTTATTTTTTTCATAAGTGGCAAAAAGGTTTCCCATCTGTAAGTATTTAAAACGAATTCTAATATAATATTTAATAATATATTTTTCAAAAGCATTTTTAAATTTGTTCTTATAATTTAATAAATTACTCTTATTTATTATATTTAATAATTTACGTTTTAAGAATTTTAAATTTTTTTTCCTGTCATTCTTTTTGTGCAATGTTTTAAATTTATCATTAAAAAAAATCCTGTTATAGATAAAACATAAATATTTTATAACTTTTCTTTATCGAGAAAGAAAATATTTAAAAATATACTATTTTTAGATCTCACTAATGCATATATAACATTAAAATCGATCTTGAAAAATGAAATTTTTTCCTCCTATATACATATAAAAAGAGGGAATTGGGGGCTTTGATTTTATTAAATTATTTTCATTATTACATGTGAGCTGTAATAATATGTCCAATGATTTTTTAAAGTATTTATTCTTGCAGTACAGCTACAGTCAAACATATATTACACAACATAGCTATACTTCCCGGCCGTCCAAACAGTTACCTTACACCTTTCTGGTAGGTCGGACGGTCTGGGTCTCAACAACAACAACATAGCTATAAAAAAGGGTTTGAATTTAAAAATATATAAAAATTTCTTATACTTGTATATTGCAGTCAGCATATCGACCTAAACGGAATATAACGCTACTTTCCACCAGAAGATAAACGTCCGACTAATTTGACGGAAGCCCACTTGCAGGTTTCCTACTGCAACTCTCTCCGCGAGCGCACATGCAGGCAGCCTAACCACAGCCCTTGTAACAAAGACTTGTATGGACCGAATCTTCGCGTATATATAAACAAACCTTCTCTAACCGGAAGTTGCCAGGCTAGACTTCCGGTTAGAGGAGGTAATTTTCTAAACAAGATATGTATCGAATGCAATATCATAAAAGAAATATTACATAATGTAATATTTATTTTATTATATTGCATTCGATTTTTAATACTATTAAAAAGTTAAGCTTATTCTTGTTTCTGAATTTGTCCCCGCCAAACGCTAATATCAGGTAATAATATCAGATAATAATATAGGGAGTATTCATGTGACATCACGAGCTAAGCTGGTGGCTTACCGGCGAACATGTTTGTTCGCCAGTAGCATACAGTAGCAAAGGTTTGTACAGTCGTATAAGCGTGACAAAATAATAGGCAAAATAATTAATAATTATGGTTGTGAAATTTTGGGAAGCGGTAAAAGCACAGACCGAGATACTGGTATATCATTTTGCCGATTTCCAAGGATTGCGAGCAGTAAATGTAGCAAAATTGAAGTACTGGCCATAAAAAGAGATGAGTGAATGGTCTTGCGTTCATCAGTTTACACTTTATCAAAGGTGAGTACAGCATTATATTTGCATTTTGAATTTATTTATCTTGTAACATAATCCTTTTAATTTTCACGAAAAAAGTAATAAAGTATAATCGATGTATACTTTAGCGAAGTGCTATTAGTACTTCACCAAACATATAAAATATAACAGTTCTATATATTTTTAGAGAGTATCTTGCAGAGTCCACTTCGACGATAAGAGTTTCCAATTTCATCCCAGTAGCTCAATGGTAGAGCATCGGCTGCCCAGTTCCAGGAGTTCCAGGATTCGATTACCGTTTGGGACATCAAGGCTCTTTATAATCTATTTACCGAAAAGAAATATATGAATGTATTTTTCTGTTACAATTAGTCGTAATTAAATAGATCTGTTTGAACTTATTTCTGTTTAAAAATTCTATACTGTTTTATACCATATGTTGTGTTAATTGGCTAAATTTTTAGTATGCGCTATAAAAAATAGATATATCATTGAAAAATTATGTCTTCATTTGTAAATATATGTTTTTTTAAACAAAATAATTTAAACTTTATATTTGTGCTTAGATCAAAGTCGGGTTTTGCAGTTACACTAGATTTGCTAATGTTCTTAACTAATTTTCGGCCATAAATATCAATGCTTTTACTGCAAAATGTGTGATCTATAGCGAAAAGATCCTCAGCAACGCAAAATGTAAGCATTTGTCTGTAATTTTTTCTCATTAGATGAAAAACAATATAAATTGTAAATCTTTGCCATAGTAGCCAATGAAGCCATTACGTTTGCTTGTTTGCGGGCACGAAATTGCACACGCGTTGCTAGGAGCAACGTGACGTCAGTGAATACACCTTAGAAGTAAAATAATGTGGCTAAATATCATTAATGGGTTACCATTTTTAGAGAAATATCGCCGAATTTTTATCTTTTGGCGACATTGTAAATTATATTCAAAGATACGTAAGTATATTCCTAAATGTTATTTGTGAGAATTCGGACTGTGTAACGCTTGTTAGTAAGTAATTGCTTGTAATCATTTTCAGTTTTTAACATTAGTACGTAAAATTCTGTTTAGTTCACAAAAAATTCCTATTTTTGTTCATATATGAATGCTTTACTTTGCATTATAATTTTTATAATGGTCATTAAGAGAGTATACCATGAAACAGGTTATCTGTGGTTTCTTATTTTTTTATTCAAATAAGGTAGAATTCAAATGCTCTACTATATAAAAGATTAAATATCTAGGTTTTAAAAGCATTTTCGTCGGATTTTTTTGTAACACTATTTTTGTAGCCAAGTGAGCATGTGTTTAGCAATTTTGTGCTAAATAAATCAGCATCGCTTTACAATATGCTGTTTTTGGCTGTGGCAGAAAATCTAAGAAATTTTGTTGGAAACAGTACAAATGAGTTGGGAAAAGTAAGTGGAAATATTTTATTCAGTATTATGTCTTTCTATAGACTAAAAAAATTGATGCTGAATATAATATCTATCTATCTATATATACTAACTGCCAAGTGTCCGTCTGTCTGTCTGCCTGTCACGCTTTTTTTAGGCACTTCCCGAATAGATAGAGACTTGCAATTTGGTACACGGCTCAGTCCTTCGATAAAACCCCCTGGAAAAATCGAATTTTTCGAAAACGTTCTATAGAGGGGGTGCCCCACACCAAAACGCTCGAAAAGTGAAATGATGGGAAAGCATGCTTTGCGATGAGATAGAGACTTCAAATTTGGTGTATGGGTAAACCGTTTGAAAAGGAGAAAGTGTGCAATTTCAGATTTCCAATATTTTCTACTTAAGGGGGTGCCGCACACCAAAACGTTCGAAAAGTGAAATGATAGGAAAGCATGCTTTGCGATGAGATAGAGACTTCAAATTTGGTGTATGGGTAAACCGTTTGAAAAGGAGAAAGTGTGCAATTTCAGATTTCCAATATTTTCTACTTAAGGGGGTGCCGCACACTAAAACGATCGAAAAGTGAAATGATAGGAAAGTATGCTTTGCAATGAGGTAAAAACTTCAAATTTGGTGTATGGGTAAATCGTTCGAAAGGAAGAAAGTCTGCAATTTCAGATTTCCAATATTTTCTACTTAAGGGGGTGCCGCACACCAATATGTTCGATTTTCCGAATAATGAGACACTCTTCCTTTTAAATGTGATACAGGTTTGATATTTGGTATATATCAGATAAAAAACTCAAGATGAACAAAGTTTTTCAGAAATGTTCATTTATGGGTGTGCTCCACAGAAAAACGTTCGAAAGGGGAGATGATAAATAGTATGGTTCGGGATGAGACTTTAATCTGGTGTACTGGTAGATAGTTCGAAAGGAAGATGTGCGCAATTTAAAATTTACAATATTTTCCTCTTTATGGGGTTCCGCACACTAAAATATACGATTTACCGAATAAATGTGAAACGCGAATTATTAAAAAAAATGGCAATATTCAGTAGTTGCTTATTGCGAGACCGTTGATTTTCAACGGGCATTCGGCTAGTATTGTATACTGTTTAATTTTATAATGGATTTTGCGTATATGTGAACCTGTGAATGAGATATCTTATGAATGGGACAATTTGAACAAAATATTGTACGATTATTACGATCAGTAAATATTGAAACCCTCTTGATTTTAAACGTGACTAAATCCAAGATTTTTTTATGAATTTAAAAATCAGGCCATTTAAAAACATTAAATAATCATCTTATGTTAGTAATATATCATTAGATAAAATAACTTTTCTTATTGTTAGCCATTTGCTTATTGCTGTCACACATTTAGCATCATGTTGTGGACATGAGTGACATTACACTTTCCAAGTTTTATTGGGATGCAAGTTTGTTGAGGAAAGTGTGTGGAAATTTTTTGTTTAGCAATGTCTTCTTTTACAGCATTATGATCAAAATAAATTATGCTGAATATTAATTATTGTATACTATTTAATTTCGTAAAAGATTTTGTGTATATGTGAATCTATGAGTGCAGTATCTCATGAATGAATGGGACAATTTGAACAAAATATGGTACGATTATTACGATCAGTAAATACTGGAATCCTCTTGATTTTAAACGTGACTAAATCCAAGATTTTTTTATGAATTTAAAAATCAGGCCATTTAAAAACATTAAATAATCATCTTATGTTAGTAATATATCATTAGATAAAATAACTTTTCTTATTGTTAGCCATTTGCTTATTGCTGTCACACATTTAGCATCATGTTGTGGACATGAGTGACATTACACTTTCCAAGTTTTATTGGGATGCAAGTTTGTTGAGGAAAGTGTGTGGAAATTTTTTGTTTAGCAATGTCTTCTTTTACAGCATTATGATCAAAATAAATTATGCTGAATATTAATTATTGTATACTATTTAATTTCGTAAAAGATTTTGTGTATATGTGAATCTATGAGTGCAGTATCTCATGAATGAATGGGACAATTTGAGCAAAATATGGTACGATTATTACGATCAGTAAATACTGGAATCCTCTTGATTTTAAACGTGACTAAATCCAAGATTTTTTTATGAATTTAAAAATCAGGCCATTTAAAAACATTAAATAATCATCTTATGTTAGTAATATATCATTAGATAAAATAACTTTTCTTATTGTTAGCCATTTGCTTATTGCTGTCACACATTTAGCATCATGTTGTGGACATGAGTGACATTACACTTTCCAAGTTTTATTGGGATGCAAGTTTGTTGAGGAAAGTGTGTGGAAATTTTTTGTTTAGCAATGTCTTCTTTTACAGCATTATGATCAAAATAAATTATGCTGAATATTAATTATTGTATACTATTTAATTTCGTAAAAGATTTTGTGTATATGTGAATCTATGAGTGCAGTATCTCATGAATGAATGGGACAATTTGAGCAAAATATGGTACGATTATTACGATCAGTAAATACTGGAATCCTCTTGATTTTAAACGTGACTAAATCCATGATTTTTTTATGAATTTAAAAATCAAACCATTTAAAAATATTAAATAATCAATAATAATCTTATGTTAGTAATAATATATCATTAGATAAAATAACTAACTTATTGTTAGCTATTTGCCTATTGCTGCCACACATTTAACATCACCCAGTCCCAGTGGGTATGTTCAGGTTAAGGAATGCTGTGGATGTGAGTGACATTACCCTCTCCAAGCTGTATTGTGATGCCAGAGAAAATGATGAGCTGAGCCTCTGCATTTGTTATAGGAAGAACAAATAACTTATAAAGATGGTAGAAAACAAATGGCACCAACCATAGAATGCTTGCATGAACCGTTCTTGAGGTATAGCACAGATTTTGGAATAAATTTATAAAAAAAATTTATGTAAAATTAAAAAGTAACAAGTATTATTAAATAAGTTGATATGCCATGTGCCGGGACTAATTTACTAGCATCATCCTCGTGGATCCAGCTCATACAATTTTGCAGCTAAATGAGCAAATTTTTGCTTTTGTTTCCTATTTTGACATCAGACAAACAACTAGTAATTGTCATTTATTTCATTGGATATTAATGGAACATCAGTTGCATTTTGCAATGGATTATGTATATGATGCGAGCAGTGCAAGTTTTAAACATATTCATACAGGAAGCACAAACAAATTTTCCGTCTTAAATTCTTTTATTTTTATTCAACTGTTTATTTTTAATTTTGTGTGCGTACCCTATAATACTCGTACATATCAAATTTGTTATGTACGAGTATTATAGGGTACGAACTGAACTGAAAAAAAAGTTGAATTTACTTTCACTTTGGGAATTTATCATAGTCCAGACCATTTGTATGTACATGGATGTACATGGTTGTTGTTGTTGAGACCCAGACCGCTCGACCTACCAGAAAGGTGCATAGTATCAGTTTGGACAGCCGGGAAGTGCCACCCAATTTAGACCGGAACCCAGTGGGGGAAGCATCCACAACGAACGTACCTTCCTTCCCCTACCACCTACCTCTAGGAAGGACTTACGGACCCACATGTTTAACGTGATCGTACTCCGCGTGAACACGACGGCAGTTCTGGCAGTGGCGGGAATCGAACCCGGGCCTACCGAATGTAACTTTCGCGCTCTAACCCCTGGGCTACCGCTCCCTTTGGATGTACATGGTTGTTGTTGTTGTTGAGACCCAGACCGTCCGACCTACCAGAAAGGTGTAAGGTAACTGTTTGGACGGCCGGGAAGTGCCACCCAATTTAGACCGGAACTCAGTGGGGGAAGCATCCACAGGGACCGTACCCTCCTCCCCCTACCACCAACCTCTCGGAAGGACTTACGGACCCACATGTTTAACGTGATTGTACTCCGCATGAACACGGCGGCAGTTGTGGCAGCGTGCAAATCCAGCGCGCAAACCATCGGGCTACAGCGCCCGAAATGTGCCAACAGCACGCGATGTTCTCAGGTGGTCTGGATGTACATGGTGAAGTACTTCGTTGCACTGCAGTCCTTCTTCCAATGTTTCGAATCAAAATACCGATCAAATATGGATATTTATTCTTTGTTTTAACATCACGTTTTTTCGCGCTTGGTTTTGTATTGAATTTTGCCGTCCTTAGAAAATTTGCCGCCCGAAGCTCGTTCTTTTAATTCTAAGGAAATTGGGCACTGGATGCAAGTATAAATATGTCCTTCTGATTAGATAATTAAAGTTGCCAAAAGCATCAAATTTGAATTTACGTTTTGTTAAATCAATGCCAATATCATTATAGTATGGCTTTATTTATTTATGCGCACATTTAGAAAATCGCCAAATGTACATTTCAACAATAAAAACACAGTACCTTGGACCTTATATATTATTTGTCTGTAAAAATAGTAAATTCATTTCATTATATAAGGAAAGTCATGTGCTGTCTACATCAGATATTATTTTCGTTACGTCAGTTGTAAAGGTTTCAACTCTGGGGATTGCCATTGCAAAGTAACCTTTACGTATCTCTTCCTAAAATTAACAAACACATACTTTATTCCAGCTAACTTCGCTGACAACTCAAAATTACAATTACATACACAGAATATTTACAAGCTAGCACTATCATATCTATACCGAAACTACACCTTAACATTTCTCACTGAACTGAACTAGAACAACTAATCAACTATTAAACCATGTACATATCTATACTCACAATCTTGTATAGACAATCACTTAGCTGCGTACTTCCATTAAGGGTGAGCGTCAGTAAATCTTCTGCCCTATCCGCGCTTTGTTAACTTTCGCGGCACACATTTTTCGCCGAAATTCTGCTCAAACAGTTGCGAAATATTTTCTGAAAAATAAAATGCAATGCTTAGATTATATTAAAACTAAATTTAATACCCAATAAAACATAGAATATATTTTTTATTTTAATCAGAAATAATTTTGGTGCTGCCATCTGTTGTCGTAATTTAATTCATACCGACTATTTTTATTTTTTAATGAACATTTTCAAATGTCTATTCCTTCTAATACGCTATTAAATATAACAGATCATATATAATAATGCCACAAACACGGAAACGTAATTGAACTTGGACTTGAAGACAAAGGAACTTGAAGACAAAACTACAGTTCTCAGTGATGTACATTCAGATCCCCCTTATCAAATTTATAGAATGAGAAATTACCCTTCCGTAATTGTGGCATTATAATATATGATCTGTTGTTGTATTTAATACTGTATTAGAAGGAATAGATATTTAAAAATGTCTATTAACAAATAAAAATAATCGGTATGAATTAAATTTCGACAACAGATGGCAGCACCAAAAATATTTTGGATTAAAATAAAAAATACATTTTGTTTTATTGGGTATTAAATTTAGTTTTAATATAATCTAAGATACTATATACTCTATACAGACTGATCTATATCTGAACGCATCAAATGCTATTGGAGAAATAAATATAGGAAGAAATATTGATGCGACCAGAACATGACTTTCCCTATAGAATCAGATTTATTTTCTCTTTATTTCATTAATAATTCAATAAATTGAGTTTAATTGCACTAAATAACACGCATAATTATTTGAAATGACACTGGATTGTCACTTTTAATTCAGTTTTCGTTTTCATTTGGTAACTGGGCGTATTTTCAAAACCAGCATAGTGAAAATACGAATAACTTAAATATCTCGAGAACGGCTAGTCAATGAGTAATGGGGTTGGTCTTATTCTTTTTATCATCAAAACTTACGTATAAAACAAGCATTTAATTCATACAATTGAGAATGCGAAGTCTTTTATTATAAATTTTGAAGATTTTTGCAAACCATTTCGCAAATAGGCATGTTCTTTTTTCCCGAATCCTACCAAAATCTTATCAGCACCAGGGTAACCCATAAATGACTTATCTGTTAAATTTTGTGAAATTTGACCAATTAGTATTTTAGCTAGAGTAGATGCATGTGATTTTTAAGGGCCATTTCTAAAAAAAAAGCAGGTTCTTTTATCCCGAATTGTACCAAAATCCAATCGGCACTAGGGTTATCCATAAGCGACTGATCTATAAAATCTTATGAAATTTAGTCTATTAGTTTTAAGTAGAGTAGATATATGCATTGCACACACACACACACACACAGACGCCACGCTATATAAATTGTTAGTTCGTGTTCTAGAGGTTCCGAAACGTGTACATCCGTCGAAAACTCGAGTAACGGTTTTTGACATAATACCAATACTTTCCCTACGTTACCATGTATTGTAGTGTAAGTATAAACATCTGAAACCAATTGAAAATTCATTTGAAAGTGTACTTTATGTTTTTTTAGATGTTACTTTAAACGGTAAACTTTTCATAAAGTAAAATAACTTACACATAAATGAGAAGCCCCTATTTTGAGTAAACAACTGTACTAAAGGAAAAGAAATATATAAAACACTGTACACAAAATTTACGGCGATTTCCGTAACTTGTGATTTGAATTTTCACAAAAGGAAAACAATATTTCGTCTGCAAACCGAACTGAAAAATTGACATAATGCAGATACTTCAACAAAAGCTTAATGAATATAATTTAAGGAAAATTTTTCTGACGTTTAAGAATAATTTGGAAATATTCAAATCATTTTAAAAATTCGTGGTAAAACACTTGGTTCATTCCGTTATGTCGTGTTTGGGAACAGACGTTATTTTTGAAAAATTATAGTTTTTTCGTCATAATTCATCATAGTAATATTTATATCATTTTGTCTCATCATCTAACATGCTTTCTGTAGTATTTTTGAAAATTAATTCCTACTGCCGGAAATTATTAATCCGTTAAATATTTACTGATTTGCCCTCCTGCACATTTGTTTTTATTATTTTAATATATATATATAAATAACGTTCCTCTAATCACTGATTGTAATAATTCAAAACGCTTCACTTGGTCTTGAGATATCGCGTTCACTCCCACATACACACACACTAACATACGTACATGCATACATACACACACACTAACATACGTACATGCACACATATACTAACACCCACACACTAACATACGTACATGCACACACACATACACTTACATATATGCACACACACTAACATACGTACATTTATACACAGACATACACTAACATATATGCACACACACACTAACATACGTACATGCATACACACACATACACTTACATATATGCACACACACTAACATACGTACATTCATACACAGACATACACTAACATATATGCACACACACACTAACATACGTACATGCATACACACACATACACTAACATATATGTACACACATACTAACATAGGTACATGCATACACACACATACACTAACATACGTACATGCATACACACATACACTAACATATATGCACACACGCACTAACATACGTACATGCATACATACACACGCATACACCAAAATACATGCGCACACACACTATCATACGTATATGCATGCATACACAAGCATACGTGCATACATACGTACACACGCATACACTAACATATATGCACATACACACACACAGACATCACTTCAAAAACGTTCGATTCGTGGTCAAGGATGCTTAAAACCTGCACTTCCGTCAAAAACTCGGATTCGAATTTTCGACCCCATCACAATACATTGTGTTTAGCGATTTGCATTTAGCAATAGCTCATTGATCCAATTCCAAGTATCGTATACCATACCTTTACATATACTATGCACAGCAGTATACACAGAAAATATATACATCACATTGTAGAGTTCTTGTTTACTATCAAAATTAATCTCCAAATACGTTTCACATTCTAAATTTCATGCATTAATTAATTTTTCTAAATAAAAAATATTTGCAAAATACTTTATTTAAAAAGATTATTGGAAAATAACAGCTCCGAGCAAAACAATATTCATTAATCTCTAATTTTTTCCAATTGAGATTTTGATTCTCTCTCACTATGTTGTGTAAGTAAAAAGTGATACAGTAAATGTTAAGTAGTTAATGTATTTTTCTGCGGGGAAAAAAAATTATCAAAAACAATAAATTTAATTTTCAGAGATATTGATTTTTTGAATTACAAAAATGACGCCATGTTAATAAAAACGAAGCCCAATTTATGAATAAAGTATTAAAATATTTTTATATATGGACTATATTGATTATTGAGAATGCTATCAGTATTGATAATTCTTAATTTAGAGTTATATTTTACCCTAGATTGATGACAATGTCGCAATTGTTTGAATTACAAAAATGACGCCAAATTAATACAAATGAAGCCCAAGTTATGAATTAATTATTAAAATATTTTTATATGTGGACTATATTGCTTATTGAGGATGCTACCAATATTGATAATTCTTAATTTAGAATTTCGTAAAATATAAGTTAATTGTGTACTTCCAAATAGTTTTACAAGTTGTCCGTTGTCCGAAAAAGCGCCAAATGCACAATTTAAGGCTGAAAACACAACAACGTGGATTTTATACATCATTTTTTCACTGTGAAAGAAGTATATAAGTTCATTGCATTATATAAGGAAAGTCATGAGCTGCACACATCAGAATTTTGTAAATGTGTTTATAAACAGCACCAGGATGTTTTATTCTTCCGATCTGCCCATGAAGAAAATTTTGTATAGAGAGAACAGATTATTAAACTTTATTTTAGGAGCATTAAAGTTGGTTGGTTGGTGTAGTGTCCCTAACATATTTATTAAGGAAGAATGTGTGCACTGCTTCTGTTTAGTCAAAGACCCGGGGCATTCAAATGTAGAAGTCTGACTTCTCTCTCCCCCAATAAGACATCACAACATCCATGCCCGCAGCCGGGACTCGAACCCGCAATCTGGCAGGCAAGCCATCACAAGGCCTGCCTCTTTGACCGCTCGGCCACCATTAAAGTAAATATTTTAATAGAATAGTTTGATTGACAATGTCATTTAGTACACTACAGGAATTTGCATATAATTGTGAATTTAAAGTTTTTACTTTCCTTATATACATAATGTATAAGGAAAGTATTGTGAAGGGGTCGAAAATTCGAATTCGAGTTTTCGACGGGAGAGCACGTTTCAAGCATCCCTGATCACGAATCAAACATTTTTGAAGTGATGTCTGTGTGTGTGTGTGAAAGTGTGTGTGTGTGTGTGTGTGAGTGAGTCTGTGGAGACGATAACTGACGAACGAATGGACCGATTCGAACCAAATTTGGTACAGAAATCACAATCCGTAAACACTGGAAGCCTATTGTTTTTATTTTTATACGCAATCGAATGTTCAAAACCTCCCTAAATTTTCGAATAAAATTTTGAAAAAATCGTCAAAAAATCAAAACCACTAATAAAGTTACGCAAATAGACATTTCTTATGTAAATTTTCATTAGAAAACGATTGACATAAATTTTAGAACGCTAATATGAACCGTTCTCGAGATATTGTACATTTTTTAAAAAAATTACAAAAAAGTCATATAAAATAAAAATAAAAATATTTCCTATTGAGAAACATGTTCACTTTTCACATGTAATAGTAATACCATGCGATAAATTGGGTGACACCATTCTCTTGGATATAGATTCTAGCTCGTTCCATTCATGAAAAAAGAGACTTTGACTAATACTTTTGTATTTGAACGCCAATAGTCATTTATCTGCTGTAAGAATAATTTATTTCTTAGTGCATAACGCTTGGCGAGATTTTGGCGACGAATTTGGCGGAATGTCGCCGACTTGGCGACTTTTTGAAATTTTGCCAAATTAAGGAAAATCTCGCCAAATGGATAAAAATGACGCTAAATCAATGAAAATGACGACTCATTGTCGAAAATCCAATATCATGGAAAGAATATTAGTATCTACTATAAGAAAAACATTTTTTTTTACTGTAAAAGTAGTAAATTCATTACATTATATAAGGAAAGTCATGTGTTGCCCACATCAGATTTTTACTTTCCTTATATACATAATGTATAAGGAAAGTATTGTGACGGGGTCGAAAATTCGAATTCGAGTTTTCGACGGGAGAGCACGTTTCAAGCATCCCTGATCACGAATCAAACAGTTTTGAAGTGATGTGTGTGTGAAAGTATGTGTGTGTGTGTGTGTGTCAGTGAGTCTGTGGAGACGATAACTGACGAACGAATGGGTCGATTCGAACGAAATTTGGTACAAAAATCACAATCCGTAAACACTGGAAGCCTATTGTTTTTATACGCAATCGAATGTCCAGAACATACCTAAATTTTTGAGTGAAATTTTGAAAAATTCGTCAAAAAATCAAAACCGCTAATAAAGTTACGCAAATAGACATTTCTTATGTAATTTTTCATTAGAAAGCGATTGACATAAATTTTAGAACGCTAACATAAACCGTTCTCGAGATATTTTACATTTTTCAAAAAAATTATCAAAAAGTCATAAAATAAAAAAAAATTCCTATTGAGAAGCATGTTTACTTTTCATGTGTAACACCATGCGATAAATTGGGTGACATCATTCTCGTGGATCTAGCTCGTTCCAGTCATGAGAAAAGATACTTTGAGTAATACTTTTGTATTTGAACGCCAATAGTTTTTTATCTTCTGTAAGAATAACTTATTTCTTCGTCCATAACGCTTGGCGAAATTTTGGCGACGAATTTGGCGAAATGTCGCCAACTTGGCGACTTTTTTAATTGTTGCCAAATTAACAAAAATCTCGCCAAATGGATAAAAATGACGCTAAATCAATCAAAATGACAACTAATTGAAAAAAATTCATTCAATATCTTGGAAAGAATATAAGTATCTACTATAACAATATCATTTTTTTAACTGTAAAAGTAGTAAATTCATTGCATTATATAAGGAAAGTCATGTGTTGCCCACATCAGATTTTTTTATTATATATTCCGTTCGAAGAACGGGTATACTGCTAGTATACAATAAATGCCCTTTTCTCGATTTGTCTATAATGCTTGCTAATAAATTGGCGAAATTCGAGACTCATTTTGGGAAATATCGCCAACTTGACGATATTTTGCTCCAGATTGACGAAAATATTGTCAAAATAGCAAGAATGACGATAAGTTAACGGATATGATTCCAAATTAATGAATTAGTTAATTAAATATTTTTATACATGGTTTGGTTTTATACATAGTTGGTATTGCTTATTGTGGATGCCATCAATATTGATAGCTGTCAATTTAGAGTTGTGTGAAATACAAGTTAATTGGGTATTTTGATATACTTTGACATGTTGTCAAGCTGAAAAACACCAAATGCATAATTCAACATTAAAAACATTGTTCCGTGAATCTTATATATACATAACATTTTCACTGTGAAAGAAGTAAGTTTACGGCATTATATAGGGAAAGTTATGTGCTGCTCCTATCAGATTTTTTTTCCGTCTTGCAGCCATTTTTCGTTGTTTTTACTTTCCCTACAATACATGGTAATGTATAGGGAAAGTATGGGAATCATGTCGAAAATCGCAATTCGAGTTTTCGACAGATCTACACGTATTGGGGCCTCTAGAACACGAAAACACTATTTTTAGCGTGACGTCTGTGTGTGTGTTTGTCTGTCTGTCTGTGCAATGTATGTATCAACTCTAACTCAAAAACGAATAGACTAAATCTCATAAAAATTTATAGGCAAGTCATTTGTGTGTGACCCTGGTGCTGATCAGATTTTGGTATAATTCAGAGTAAAAAAACCCCACCATTTTGCAAAATGGCCCGCAAAAATCTCATGTATCCACTCTAGCTAAAGAACTAATTGACCAAATTTCACAAAATTTGGTAAATAAGTCATTTGTGGGATACCTTAGTGCTGATTAGATTTTGATATGATTCGGAAAAGAATTTGTTTTTTTTTACGAAATGGCCTATAAAAATCGTCAAAATCTAAAATAAAAGACTACGTATACTTAAATGTATCAAGTAAATGCTTATTTTACACATAATTTTTGACGAGAAAAATAATAAGACTAACACCATTATTCTAGGACTAAACGCTCTCAAGATATCTCAGTTTTTCGCATTTTTGTTACGCCGCTTTTAAAAAAATTCATATCAAATAAAAACAAAAATCGAAGAAAAAGTGCAAATTTAGTGTTATTAAATTCAATTTAATGAATTATTAAAAAAATTAAGACAAAACGAATTTTAGTCTGCAGGGAAGGTCATGTGCTGCCCACATCAGATTTTTCTATTTTCTAGTTTATTCTTTTTCCGTGCCATTTGGTGGCATCACTATATTGGGATGTCATTTAGCAATTTCAATTTAGCCGACACAGCTTTGCGCTTATTTGGGTGTTCACGTCCAAACTTTTTGCATTAATGAAGGAAATCTTGTAGATTTCTGAAAAGTTTGTTTGCTTATTTATCCTGATTTGCACAGTATTACTTTCCTTATATACATAATGTATAAGGAAAGTATTGTGACGGGGTCGAAAATTCGAAATCGAGTTTTCGACGGGAGAGCACGTTTCAAGCATCCCTGATCACGAATCAAACATTTTTGAAGTGATGTCTGTGTGTGTGTATGTGTGTGTGTGAAAGTATGTGTGTGTGTCAGTGAGTCTGTGGAGACGATAACTGACGAACGAATGGACCGATTCGAACCAAATTTGGTACAAAAATCACAGTCCGTAAACACTGGAAGCCTATTGTTTTTATGCGTAATCGAATGTTCAGAACCCCCTTAAATTTTCGAATAAAATTTTGAAAAAATCGTCAAAAAATCAAAACCACTAATAAAGTTACGCAATTAGACATTTCTTATGTAATTTTTCATTAGAAAACGATTGACATAAATTTTAGAACGCTAACATGATCCGTTCTCTAGATATTGCACATTTTTCAAAAAAATTATTAAAAAGTCATATAAAATGAAAAAAAAAAATTTCCTATTGAGAAACATGTTCACTTTTCATATGTAATACCATGCGAGAAATTGGGTGACATCATTCTCGTGTATCTATCTCGTTCCATTCATGAAAAAAGATACTTTGAGTAATACTTTTGTATTTGAACGCCAATAGTCATTTATCTGCTGTAAGAATAACTTATTTCTTCGTCCATAACGCTTGGGAAGATTTTGGCGACGAATTTGGCGGAATGTCGCCAACTTGGCGACTTTTTGAAATGTTGCCAAATTAACGAAAATCTCGCCAAATGGATAAAAATGACGCTAAATTAATGAAAATGATGACTAATTGTCGAAAATTCAATATCTTGGAAAGAATATTAGTATCTACTATAAGAAAAACCTATTTTTTTACTGTAAAAGTAGTAAATTCATTACATTATATAAGGAAAGTCATGTGTTGCCCACATCAGATTTTTTTACGTTGTAAACCAGTTCATTACTGATTGTGTACAAAGTCACATGCTTTATTTATATTTATTTTATTTAAAACTTTTCAATTGCATTGAGAAGAAATTGCTATTTTACCTTACAAATTTTTTATCTATACCTTCTAATTATGTTTCAATGTAATTGTGTTCCAACACGTCTTGAGGAATTTTAATCACGATGAATGCGAAACATTGCTATATCATTTAGTTTTTCTTCGTTTATATTTGATCTGAAGCAAGTTTTTATTTGACATAGCTGCAGAAGATTGAGAAAAGCCTTTCGTTGATTAAACATAGTGACAGGACAAAAAAAATCTGATGTGGGCAGCACATGACTTTCCTTATATAATGCAATGAATTTACTACTTTTACAGTAAAAAAAATCTGATGTGGGCAACACATGACTTTCCTTATATAAAGTAATGAATTTACTACTTTTACAATAAAAAAAAAAATCTGATGTGGGCAACACATGACTTTCCTTATATAATGTAATGAATTTACTACTTTTACAGTAAAAAAATAGGTTTTTCTTATAGTAGATACTAATATTCTTTCCAAGATATTGAATTTTCGACAATTAGTTGTCATTTTCACGAGATTTACGTTAATTTGGCAACATTTCAAAAAGTCGCCGCCAAAATCTCGCCAAGAGTTATGCACTAAGAAAAAAGTTATTCTTACAGCAGATAAATGACTATTGGCGTTCAAATACAAAAGTATTATTCAAAGTATATTTTTTCATGAATGGAACGAGCTAGATCCACGAGAATGATGTCACTCAATTTATCGCATGGTATTACATATGAAAAGTGAACATGTTTCTCAATAAGAATTTTTTTTATGTGACTTTTTCATAATTTTTTTGAAAAATGTACAATATCTCGAGAACGGTTCATGTTAGCCTTCTAAAATTTATGCCAATCGTTTTCTAATGAAAAATTACATAAGAAATGTCTATTTGCGTAACTTTATTAGCGGTTTTGATTTTTTGACGATTTTTTCAAAATTTCATTCGAAAATTTAGGGAGGTTCTGAACATTCGATTACGTATAAAAACAATAGGCTTCCAGTGTTTACGGATTGTGATTTTTGTACCAAATTTGGTTCGAATCGGTCCATTCGTTCGTCAGTTATCGTCTCCACAGACTCACTGACACACACACATACACACATACTTTCACACACACACACACACACACACACACACACACAGACATCACTCCAAAAATGTTTGATTCGTGATCAGGGATGCTTGAAACGTGCTCTCCCGTCGAAAACTCGAATTCGAATTTTCGACCCCGTCACAATACTTTCCTTATACATTATGTATATAAGGAAAGTAATAGGATTTTCTTATAGTAGATACTAATATTCTTTCCAAAATATTGAATTTTCGACAATTAGTCGTCATTTTCATCGATTTAGCGTCATATTTATCCATTTGGCGAGATTTTCGTTAATTTGGCAACATTTCAAAAAGACGCCAAGTTGGCGACATTCCGCCAAATCCGTCGCCAAAATCTCGCCAAGCGTTTTGGATGAAGAAATAAGTTATTCTTACAGCAGATAAATGAGTATTGGCGTTCAAATACAAAAGTCTTACTTAAAGTATCTTTTCTCGTGAATGGAACGAGCTAAATCCACGAGAATGATGTCACCCAATCTATCGCATGGTATTACATATGAAAAGTGAACATGTTTCTCAATAGGAAATATTTTTTTTTATTTTATATGACTTTTTGATAATTTTTTTGAAAAATGTACAATATCTCGAGAACGGTTCATGTTAGCGTTCTAAAATTTATGTCAATCGTTTTCTAATGAAAAATTACATAAGAAACGTCTACTTGCGTAACTTTATTTACGGTTTTGATGTTTTGACGATTTTTTCAAAATTTCATTCGAAGATTTAGGGAGGTTCTGAACATTTCATTGCGTATAAAAACAATAGGCTTCCAGTGTTTACGGATTGTGATTTTTGTACCAAATTTCGTTCGAATCGGTCCATTTGTTCGTCAGTTATCGTCTCCACAGACTCACTGACACACACACACAGACATCACTTCAAAAATGTTTGATTCGTGATGAGGGATGCTTGAAACGTGCTCTCCCGTCGAAAACTCGAATTCGAATTTTCGACCCCGTCACAATACTTTCCTTATACATTATGTATATAAGGAAAGTAATATGAAGAAAAGTTTTGATACTTGGATAAAAGTGTGTAGCTATAATGCATTTTCAATTACCTGGTCTATTTTCTTCCTCTGCTGCCATGTCACTTGTCTCTCATAGTTCTGAAAACATCCCTGTGATGTTGTTTCCGTATACTTTGAATGCATTGAATGATATTCTCTTTTGTTCAAAGGAATACAGAAGATTTCAAGTAGGCTCCTAAATCTTTGCCATTGTCACCTGACCTAGTGAATTCATTTCGATCTTTAAAAACTCCTTGAATTTCTTGACTATTCAGGGTGTCCCAAAAAGATTGAAGCACGCTTTAAATTCTTTACCTGTTGGAGATAAGTGGGCAATGTAAATTGCAAAAATGTTGAAAGCAAGGTAGGAAATAAGACTACGTTAATGAAATAGTCCTCCCATTAATTTTCAAAAAGTTACATTTTTTAAAATTTTTATACGACCCCCATAGACAAATTCGGTCAATCAGAAAATTTTTATTTTTAATACAAGATCATTGAAAACAAGAAAGATCAATCATGCATAAGCATTGATTATGAAACACTTTCCAACTGAAATGTAATTTCATTTAAAAATTTCTAAAATGTGATTCATTCAGTGGTAATATCTTTTACATTATCACAGTACTACAGTAATTTATTATACTTAAATATTTAAAACTGTATCGAAATATAAATCATCTGATTCTTTATGCAAAATCAATGAATATTTCATTCATATAACTTGTATTCCAGACTCCAGAGCTAAATAATTTTGTGAGAAAAAAATTCAGCAATTCTTATGTAATTCATCTTACAATCGCTTGAGATATTTGCATTCTGCATATGTTAAAATTAGGCTTCCTTGAAGAAATAATAAAAGTTTAGGGATCATTTAAAATCACAACTATTGTAATTGCATAGGCACGGAATTTAGATACACAGATAATATATATGTGTATGTACTCAAAGTATTGGAATCGTGCCGAAGATCGGAACTCGAATTTTCAAAGGATCTACACGTTTTGGGACTTCTAGAACACGAAAAAACTACTTTTAGGAAGACGTCTGTGTGTGTAAGGGTGTATCTGTGTATGTTTCTGTGTGTCTGTGTGGATATTACATCCACTCTAATTGAAAAACTAATGGACCGAATTTCATACAATTTGGTAGGTATGTTTTTTGTGGGAAATCCTGATGTTCATTAGATTATAGTACGATTCGTAATAAAAGAATCTGCCTTCTTTGCGAATGGCCGCAGAAATTGCCTTTATCCACTCTAGCTAAAAACTAATGAACCAAATTTAACAAAATTTGGAGTATAATATTTCAATAACCTACAAGTGATTTATATACCAAATTTAACAAAATTTTGTATATAAATCATTTGTAGGTTATTCTACTAAGATTCGGGAAAAAGGAACGGGCTTTTTTGCGAAATGGCCAGCAAAAATCGTTATATATAAAAATAAAAGACTACGTGTGCTCAATTATATCAATTAAATTCCTATTTTATATGTGATTTTTGACAACAAAAAGAATAAGACTAACCCCATTACTCTAGGACTAGCCGTTCTTGAGATATTCTAGTTTTTTCGCGTTTTCGCTACGCCACCTTTGACAATAAGTCCAGCTATCAAATGAGAACCAAATTTAAGTTTAACGTGTAAATTCAATGTCATTTAAAATACTTATGTTGTAGAGATAAACTCAAATTATCATTGAATAAATAAAGAGAACGAATATGAGTCTGCAGGGAAAGACATGTGCTGTCCACATCAGAATTTTTAACAATATTACACCAATGATTTATAGCAGTGAACGGGGATTATTTTCAGGCCATTTCGAAAAAAATGTATGATCTATATTTAAAGATCCATCAAATTTTTGTCGAATAAAATGTTCAACAAATTTAAGCTGTGTACCAAATTTTTACTCTCTAGGACGTAGGAAAGTGCATTTAAAATGCCATCAATTAAATTTATCATGAAGAGTTATATAAAATTTAAAAAAAATGAAAAATTGTTATCTACCAAATTCATTTTAAAATATGAAGCCACTCCCATATGCAAAACGTTTAAACAAATGGAGAGATATTTATTATATAATATCTCTCTCTTTTCTTTCTGGAAGATATCCCAAAGTCAGAATTTAATTGAATTTGTTTTTTTCCCTATATTAAATAATTTTTTTAATTAAAAAACTACTTAACATATTTTACTGAATTTTTTTTTATATATTCTATGGGATAATGTGAATATTTCCTAAAAATTTCGAAGCAATTCGTGAATTTTAAATTTACTTAAAAAATGTTTGAAAAATTAGGTCCCATAGGGTTCAATGTATTTCATTTTTTCAACCCGGGTTCAATAAAAAACTAATTGGGTGATATTATTTATTTATATTCCCATAGGTCCTACAGACCGTCTGAACAACATACTAAAATTTCATTTTGATAAACTCATTTTTACGGCAGTTATCGTGCTAACGGACAGACAGACAGACAGACAGACAGAATGAACAAAGTCATAAACACTTTTCAACTTTGTTGTAAAGTGTTAAAAACCGCATATCTGTATCTTTAAAATTGAGTGAGTTATATTTAATTGAACGTTGTGAATGGGGACCATATATTAAATTAGAAATGTAAATTTGTGGCATATCACAAAAAAAGGTAAAACTGAATGATAATACATAGGATACCCAGCCGCATAGTGAGTACCACTGCTTTATAGGATCGCTGTATGTGTAATGTTTTATTTAGATGCATTTGTGATAAAAAATTTCGACACATATTAACGTATTTTTGATCTAAACAATTTCCATCGTCAATTTGTTTGATCTCTATTTTCACTGATGAAACAGCCTTTCACATGGTACGGAAAAGTGCCATAAGTCAGATTTTTTCCTTTATCATAATTCAGTTGATTTTAAAGACAGATATGCGGTTTTTTTTAATGATCTTAATGCATTAAAAATAAAAATTTTCTGATTGACCAAATTTGTCGAAGGCGGTTGTATTATAAAAATTTAAAAAGTGTAACTTTTTGAAAATTAATGGGAGATTTCATTAACATAGTCTTATTTCCTACCTTACTTTCGACATTTTTGCAATGTACATTGCCCACTTATCTCCAACAGATAAAGAATTAAAGCATGTTTCAAACTTTTTGGGACACCCTGTAAAACACAAAACCATATGATGGCAATGGAATCCCAGCATGTATGTTCTAAAATATGATACTTTAGTTCATCAGCCATTATTTACATTGGAATGAAATTCCCAATATCAAACTTGTTAATCTTTAAATTTTCCAGTGATAATTTGTTAAGTAGAATTCAAGCTGTTTCTGAGATGACAGGGAGTCATCTCAGAAGTGAGTAAAGGAGGTCATCTGACCCTTTGATTCTCTCTTGACCAAAATATTGGCTCAATTGCATGAGAAAATTAGAAAATAGAACTTTTCCTAGCCAAATGGAGAATTGCATGATTTTATGAAATATTGGCTCAATTGCATGAGAAAATTAGAAAATAGAACTTTTCCTAGCCAAATGGAGAATTGCATGATTATATGAAATATTGGCTCAATTGCATGAGAAAATTAGAAAATAGAACTTTTCCTAGCCAAATGGAGAATTGCATGATTATATGAAATATTGGCTCAATTGCATGAGAAAATTAGAAAATATAACTTTTCCTAGCCAAATGGAGAATTGCATGATTATATGAAATATTGGCTCAATTGCATGAGAAAATTAGAAAATAGAAATTTTCCTAGCCAAATGGAGAATTGCATGATTATATGAAATATTGGCTCGATTGCATGAATAAATAATAATCATTAAATCATGAATAAATAATAATCATGAAATATTGGCTCGATTGCATGAATGCAATAATAATCATGCAATAATTCTATAATCATGCAATTTCTATAATCATGCAATTTCTATAATCATGCTCAATTGCATGAGAAAATTAGAAAATAGAACATTTCCTAGCCAAATGGAGAATTGCATGATTATATGAAATATTGGCTCAATTGCATGAAAAAATTAGAAAATAGAACTTTTCCTAGCCAAATGGAGAATTGCATGATTATATGATATATTGGCTCAATTGCATGAAAAAATTAGAAAATAGAACTTTTCCTAGCCAAATGGAGAATTGCATGATTATATGAAATATTGGTTCAATTGCATGAAAAAATTAGAAAATAGAACTTTTCCTAGCCAAATGGAGAATTGCATGATTATATGAAATATTGGCTCAATTGCATGAAAAAATTAGAAAATAGAACTTTTCCTAGCCAAATGGAGAATTGCATGATTATATGATATATTGGCTCAATTGCATGAAAAAATTAGAAAATAGAACTTTTCCTAGCCAAATGGAGAATTGCATGATTATATGAAATATTGGTTCAATTGCATGAAAAAATTAGAAAATAGAACTTTTCCTAGCCAAATGGAGAATTGCATGATTATATGAAATATTGGCTCGATTGCATGAAAAAATTAGAAAATAGAACTTTTCCTAGCCAAATGGAGAATTGCATGATTATATGAAATATTGGCTCGATTGCATGAAAAAATTAGAAAATAGAACTTTTCCTAGCCAAATGGAGAATTGCATGATTATATGAAATATTGGCTCGATTGCATGAAAAAATTAGAAAATAGAACTTTTCCTAGCCAAATGGAGAATTGCATGATTATATGAAATATTGGCTCGATTGCATGAAAAAATTAGAAAATAGAACTTTTCCTAGCCAAATGGAGAATTGCATGATTGTCGGTCAACCAGTTCCTGACACTGATCATAAAATAAGCAAATAAAAAGGCTGATCATAAAATAAGCAAATAAAAAGTAAAGATGATATAAAAACTTACATAAGACATGTGCTGTTAATCTTACATGTACTGCATGTAGCAAAAATCTAAGCAACGTACAGCTATGAAATTTGGTATGCAAGTACTTCAGGGCCCGGGAAGGTGTACCTTGGAGTTATATTCTTAAAATTTCAAACTAGTTTTTTAGTTATTTTATACTTTAGTAGGATTTTCACACAAATAAGTTACTTAGCAACTGAAAATATTATCTCAGAGTTTCCATCTGAAAATCATCGGGAAGATAAAAAAGATTCCTTTTTAAACAAATTCCATATGATTAATAAATGGATTTTTATACTTTTATTGTATATACTTATTATGTATATACTTTTTGCGTGTTAAAGATAATCCCCAGAGACCCGAGGCACCAGGGATATTCTCACAGTTTTCATCTGAACACCATCAGATTTTTTCTTTTCCTTTTGCTATCATAATCATATGCATCGTTAAAGCAATATTTAGTCTTCGTGATTGTGCTGTGAGTTCCAGCGTGAATGCAATCAAAGTTTTGCATCCTAAATCCTGGGCAACAGTGGGTACATTTTCTAGTAAGTAAATAACAAGAATAAAATTAAGAGTAAGTACTGAAACTTTTAATGCATAAAATGATAAAATTATGCATACACATTCTTGTGATACATGAAATACACATCTACAAGCATAATGGCAAACACTTAACATATACAAATTTCAACCAAAATAGCAAACATATGAAAATTCTGTTACATACCACTGAATGAAAGATGGATTAAGAAAAATATAACAAAAAATGAAAGCAACATCTAGTTTCTTTAGCTATATGGGATACTTCATCAATAAATAAAAAAGCAATATTTATTTAAAACAATTGTAAAAATACCTAAAAAATGTGCATCATAAAAAATGGAAGAAATAATCTACTTATGAAATTGAATGAGCTGATTTTATCAACAGCAAAAAACATTCAATCAAAGAATTTTAAGCACTGGTGCCATAAACAAATCATTCAAATTATTTAAATATGGTCCTGCCCACCCAAAACTTTCAAAAGAAATGTGAACCAAATAGTCTAGGGCAGCCCACATATATTGCAGAACAAAATACAATACCATGTGATAGTGTTGTTGTTGTTGAGACTCAGGTGGTCCAACGCACCAGAAAGGTGTAAGGTAACTGTTTGGACAGCCTGGAAGAGCCACTCAATTTAGACCGAAATCCAGTGGGGGAGGCATCCATAGGCACCGCACCCGTCTTCCTCTACTATTACTCCTCTACTCTACCCCCTTCCTCTACTCTATTATTCCTCTTGGAAGGACTTACGGACCCACATGTTTAATGTGATCATACTCTGCGTGAATATAAAAGCAGTTTTGGCAGCAGAGGGATTCGAACCCGGGTTTACCGAGTGCAATTCCCGCAAGCTAACCATTAGGCTGTTGCGCCCCTTATTTTGCACCCTGAATGAGAGCCTGATTCGAACTTAGGGAATATTTTTACAGGCAAAGTTCTCTCAAGAGTTTAATTTTTAATTTAAATTAGAAGCCAGCTGCATGATAACACTTAATACATCAGTTCCCATAGAAATTCACATTATAGTGGCATATAGCAAAGCAAGTTTTCTTGCTGCCATTGCAGGTATTAATTGTTCTATGTTGATGACATGTTTCTTTAAAATAAATAAAATATAAATATCCCTTACTTCATATTACATTAAACAAATGAGTACTTAGAATGTTAACGATATTGTACACAAATATTTGTTCAGAAATTATTAAAAATTGTGCTTTGTGTACAGGAATAACTAAAATGAAAGATAAAAGTCGATGAAAGTAAGAAAGTAAGTAGCCACTGCTTAAAATAAAATTCTAGTTTTGTTATAGCAACTAAGAATTTAAAAACCTTATCACTCCTTAAATTCCTATATAACAACACAGATAACTTGATAAATAATAGAAATAGAAATCATAAGTACTTCTAATTCCAACATTATAATTTGTTTTAATGATGTTAAATTAATTATATAATTTTTAGGGGAAAGAAATAAGCTTAATTTTAAAATTCAATTCATTTTCACCAAAAAAGACTGTTCTAAAAATACTATCTCAACCTCCCCTCACACCCCTTTTTTTTCTTTAAATAATCTATATCTCATCACTTATCACTAACTAAGGGTAAAAACTGAGAATAGACCTCACTCTTTTTTCTAAGTACAAAATTGCGTGAAGTTAGTGCGTTTCTCAATGATTCGAAATTGACTCCTCCCAACTGAAGTGACGTATATTCCCGTGTTTTAAAATAGGCTCCTCCTACCAAAGTGACATCGTATTCTACAGTTTTATGAACTGGAATTTTGTTAGATATTGCAATTGAATACAAATAAAAGTGAAAAATACCCAGAAAAATATTACAAAATACGATTTTTGTGCATTTAAAAAATATTGCGTAATGGTATTATAGAATTATAATAATATTGTATTTAGAATTATAAAAATATTGCATAATATGGCAGAATAATAAAATTTTAGAAACCATATTGAAACACTCGATACTTAAAATATTTTTTGAATTTCAATCAATATCAAAAACTTATAAATCAAAAATTAAATAAAAAGACAATAACAAAATTTAAGAGAAAACGATGCACTTAGAAAACCTTTATCACCCCTTAAATTCCTATATAATTACACAGATAACTTGATAAATAATAGAAATAGAAATCATAAGTATTTTTAATTCCAACATTATAATTTGTTGTAATGATGCCAATAAATTAATTATATAATTATTAGGGGAAAGAAATAAGCTTAATTTCAAAATTCAATTCATTTTCACCAAAAAAGACAGTTCTAAAAATACTATCTCAACCTCCCCTCACACCCCTTTTTTTTCTTTAAATAATCTATATCTCATCACTTATCACTAATTAAGGGTAAAAACAGAATAGACCCCACTCTTTCTTCTAAATACAAAATTGCATGAAGTTAGTGCGTTTCTCCGTGTTTTGAAATTGACTCCTCCCAACTGAAGTGAACGTATACTCCCGTGTTTTAAAATAGGCTCCTCCTACCAAAGTGGCATCGTATTCTATAGTTTTATGAACTGAAATTTTGTTAAATAATATTGCAATTGAATACAAATAAAAGTGAATAATACTCATAAAAAGATTACAAAATACGATTTTTGTGCATTTTAAAAATGTTGCGTAATGGTAGAATTATAAAAATATTGTGTAATGGCAGAATAATAAAATTTTAGAAACCATATTGAAACACTCGATACTTAAAATATTTTTTGAATTTAAATCAATATCTAAAACTTATAAATCGAAAATTAAAAAAAAAAGACAATACTTTAACAAAATTTAAGAGAAAGCGATACTTAGAAAAAAGATTGTACTTTAACTAAATTTAAGAAAAAACGATACTTAGATTGTACTTTAACTAAAATTAAGAAAAAACAGAACTTGAAAAATCAATACTTAGGAGAACCATTTTAAAAACACTGGAAAATACAAAAGACAATTTCAAAACACGGGACGAATAAATAAAAGAACCAACCTTTAAGTAACGGAACACGTTTCACACTGCAATCCAAAAATATTGACTGATATATCCATATTTTTAATCACATCCACACCGGAACACGTTTCAGTAAAAACTGAGAATAGACCCCCACTCTTTTCTCTAATTGACTCCTCCCAACTGATGTGATGTATATTCCCGTGTTTTAAAATAGGCTCCTCCTACCAAAGTGACATCGTATTCTTCAGTTTTATGAACTGGAAATTTGATAAATGAAAGCGCAATTTAAAAATATTGCGTAATGGCAGAATAATAAAATTTTAGAAACCATATTGAAACACTCGATACTTAAAATATTTTTTGAATTTAAATCAATATCAAAACTTATAACTCAAAACATTGAAAATTAAAAAAAAAAGACAAAATTTAACAAAATTTAAGAAAAAACGATACTTAGATAAAAGATTGTACTTTAACAAAATTTTAGAAAAAACAGAACTCAGAGTTTCCCCCAGGCACTTTTGGAAGGGCGCAGGGCCCTGCCTGACCTTTTGTTTCCAGAACAGCGCCCTCCCTGCCCTTTTATTAGCAGATCAGATCCCCTGCTTAGCCTTTTAAGAGAGCAATGTTTGTCCTCAAACGAAATTCAACCAGTTCTTGTATGACCTCAGATAAGTCCCAGAGCCCTTTCTCTGCTTTCATTACCATAAATTTTGATCGTGTCTCTCTCTCTCCCCCCCCCCCCCTGCTCCCTCCTCCTTCAAAGAAAGAAAAAGGGAGATCTAGTGCCAATAAAAAGAAGACTGACAGCCCCATATCACTTCTTTCATCCACTAATTAAACAAAACGGAAAGAGGAATATTAAGCACATACATTCCTTCTTCCATCTGATAAAAAGTTTCAAAACAGTTTCCTTTTTCAACTTAAATTTTTGTTAAATTATTTCATGTTTGATATGCATTTGAGTTATAAAATTCTGTAAATGTAAACCCTGTACGCATATTTGCTCTAAAACAAATATTTAAAAATATAGATTTTCGGACTAGGGTTCTTTGCGCCATTTGTGGGAAGATGCTTAAGTTGATTCCACCGATTCAGTCAAATCTCGAGGATGATAGAAAGGGTGGGGGAGAAAAGTTGTTAGATTAGCGCGGTGATTTTAGCCGGCTTGAATGAAATATGGGAGAGCTTATTTTCTTTACTGTTTACTAATTGCCTTTAGCTACCAGCCTAGTGGCATTTTGAAAATTATCTTAATATGTTTTCTTACTGCAGACTGCATATCTCCGCTACGAGCAAAAGCCACGGCTAAGAGTACTTCCATTTGCTGTTCGTGTAATAGCTATCGACTGTGTATTTGTCCTCCACTGCCCCTAGAGAGGATCGGATACCACTCAAGTGGTGGGATCCGAACTACCCAACAATTTTTGAGGGAGGAGAAGACATGAAAAATGCACAAAAGAAGAAAATTAAATATGAAAAGGAACCCAGGAATTTCTATGGGCGGCCCTGATCTGACTACTATGTGTTATATACAATATAATGAAAATTCTGCTCCATGCAATAATGATACGCGGGCATATATAATTCACGTAGCGGATTTACTCCCAATGCAGGTCATGCAATAGCTATTGGCTGTGTATCTGACCACGGCTGCCCATAAGGAGGGTCGGACACCACTCATGTGGTCGGGCCCCCAATAATTTTTTGACGGAGGAGAAGACATGAAGCATGCATAAAAGAGGAAAACGAAATATGAAGGATAACCCAGAAATTTGTATGAGCGGCCCTGACCCGACTACTACGCAGACGGATGTAGTACGCGTTATATATAACATAATGATAACTCCGCTAAATGCAATAACGATTCGACATATTTAATTCGCGTAGTGGATTTACAAAATTAAGCACCTTCTTTTAACGAGTGTATGTAATCTGCATATAACGATATATACCTTGTGCAGATGCATGCAAATCGTGTGACGTGTTATGAACACGCGCACTATGCGGGCTTATAGATTAACAGATTAGCCGGTTGCACAACATCCGCATAGCAGATTTGAAACACAAAATACCCCCCTCCCCCTCATATTAGCGGACTCGTCTTTGACCCGATCCGCGGACGCATGCAATAATAATAATGATCAAGCTCATTTAATAACGATACGCCCGCTTTAGGGAGGTATGCAGTAGTTGACGTTCGCATACTTGTCCGCTACGCGAGTTTACGGCTAAAGATACAGATTTTGCGCAGACATACGAACGTACGTTGCTTGCACTATTAATAACTCTGCTCCATAGAATAATGATTAACTTAGCAGCTAAACATTTGCTAATCCATTGTTCAATACTTTCTTTATACGGTGATTTTATGGGGTTTTCTAGAATTTTATTTAGTTATTTAAATCAGGGTTTTTTTTTTTTTTTTGTAATCAATATATAACAACAATTAATAAATATTTTCAACGTTTAAATATATCTTATCCCTTAAAATCATCAAACTTCATTGACTAATGAGAAAATACTAAAAATCAAGATTTAATATTCTACATTCTAAATTTATATGAATTCAATAATTGTAATTGCTAATAAATCCAATTACTCAAGACTATAATAGCATTTGATGTAAAAATAGCATTTATTCAATGATAAATTTGTTCTCAACAAAAGAAACATTTTCATACCTTAGTGGTGGTGGCTCCAGTCCAATGAAGCCAAAATTGCATTGAATAATTAACATTTTGTAAAATAAAACTTCAGTAAAGTTCAATAAAGCTATTCGATTTTTTCAGATTCATTTATATTGTTTACAGGATTCCAAAGTGCTATAAATGACTCGCTAACTGTTTATAGCTAGTTAGTACTTTAGTTTTCACAATGATTTTATCTGGATGTTATAGACCATAGACTTCAGGTTGAAATATAAAATTATTTTACGAACTTGTTTTTCAGTATATAAATTAAACTTATCTGACCTGAAATTATCCTGACCTATAATCTATTGAATTGCCTGGCGGCACATAAATATGTACTTGAATATGTATATTTTCATTTCTTTTGTTCAAACCTAACGAATCATTACACATTTTTAGAATCTCCAAGTTCATTTAATGCCCTAATTTTTTAAACAAAATAAGATTATGTGATACTTATGCACAAATATTTCACCAAGGAGTAAGTGACAGATTCAGCTGAAACAATACTAACATTTTAAGTAAATTAAAGCTTTTCCACATATTGGAATACCCAGGTTAAAATACTAAAATATCGAAATTATAACCACTATACTTCGCAAATAAAGAGCTCATCCAAAATCCAAATTATATACACTTGTAGGGATTTCAAAGAGCTATATTCTTACATAACTGTTTACAGATTTAGTTTTTGAGATAGCATTACAAACTTGAAAAAGGGGAAATTTTCACTCTTCTTCAACTCGACAAAACGATTACTCAAAATCTATAAGCACTTTTTAAAAATATAAATATAGATTTAGCAACTAAGTTTCCTAATACATATTTTTATCCCTTAGGTACTATTTATATCTGTCTTTTCTGGTTTCGAAGATATTTTGAGTGAAAATAAGCAAAATGAAAAAAAACAAAAAACACTTGCTCAGACAGATATTTTTCTAAGTTTTTAAAAAAACAAGTTCAAAATATAAAAAATTGAAATTAATTTTATATATTCACAATCTTGACCCTATTTCCTACAAAACAAGAAAATATATTTACATTTTTTTGCAATGCTCTGATTTTCGTCATAAAAATCCCGAGCATAAATGTTATTCAAACATAAAATATATATGCCCTTTTTCTGGCAACAGCACCCTGCCCTTTTTTAATCCTAGGGAAAGCTCTGCAGAACTTAGAAAAAAGATTGTACTTTAACTAAATTAAAGAAAAAATGATACTTAGAAAAAAAGATTGTACTTTAACAAAATTTAACAGAACTTACAGATTATACATTAACAAAATTTAAGAAAAATCGATACTTGGGGGGAGAACAATTTTAAAAACACGTGAAAATACAAAAGACAATTTCAAAACACGGAACGAATAAATAAAAGAACTAACCTTTATGTAACAGAACACGTTTCACACTGCAATCCAAAAATATTGATACATCCACACCAGAACACGTTTTCTTGAACATACACGTACATTCAACACCGAACACATTTCACACTCCAATTAAATCCACAAAAATCTGCATATCTACTGATAATTTGAGTAAAATGTTAATGAATATAAATTACGAGGAATGTTTTAAATATTTATTCCAAATCAGTTCCAGAAATAACGCTCAGTACATTTGATCGAGAAAGATTTATTCCAAAGAAGTTCCAGAAAGAACGTTAGAAAAAATTCTGATGAAATACACAAAATACTATTGAAATACTTACTGCCTATTAAATTGCAGATTTCCAAACAGTCGTGTGCTGATTGGATGCCCGTTAGTTACCAGAAGTAGTGGGCTACCAGATCGGCGAAGTATATGGAATGAAATTGTAACCCAAAGAATCGCACATACTTGGCGCTATTTTGTACTTTGAAAAATGAGTGGGGGGGGGGGGGGGGGGTCTATTTTGAGGATCAACCCTAACTAAGTAATAAAATATTTGAGAATACAACATTTGGATATTGAATGTATATTAAGACATAAAATGAACGTTTAGTTTAAGAAACTATAATAAAAAATGAGAAACCTGAAAATTTTAATATTACTATTAATTGAGTTATTAAAAATACTTATTTTGCATATTATTTATATGACTGAATATTCAGCCGAATAATTCCAATATCCGGCTAATAGCAGGATACAGGATGTTTACAGGATATCCGTTGCATCCCTAGGTATGATAGTAATTATTCAAATTACTCTTTTAATTAAATTATTTTTTGTGACAACTGTATGAATGGTACTTCAAAATGAGTACGAGCATGTTTATCCATACGATCTTTTTGCATAAAACCTCTATGGCACACATCGCAAAAAAATACCTTTTCACGAGTATGAGTAAAGATAATATGTTTATTCAAAGCATACTTTCGCTGAAATTTTTTCTGGCACACACCACAAATAAATTTCTTGTCAGCAGTATGAGTAAAGATATGTTTATTCAAACAGCTCTTTAGATTAAATTCTTCATGACATACCTCACAAATAAATGGTTTCTTAACAGTATGAGTACGAATATGTATATCTAAACGATCCTTTTGCTTAAATCCTTTATTGCACAGATCGCAAAAAAATGCCTTTTCACGAGTATGAGTAAAGAAGATATGGTCATTCAAATTACACTTTCGTGTAAATTCTTTCTTGCACACATTACAAATAAATTTGTCAGCAGTATGAGTACGAGTATGTAAATTCAAATAATCCATTCGCTTAAATCCTTTATGACACACCTCACAAATAAAAGGTTTTTCACCATCATGACAACGCATATGTCTTTTCAAAGTACCGCTATCCCCAAATCCTTTATAGCACACATCACAAGAAAATGGTTTTTCACCAGTATGTGTACGGAGATGAACTTTCAACATATGATTTTTATAAAATCTTTTATTACATACCACACAAATAAAAGTTTTTTCACCATTATGCACAAGGTTATGTTTATTTAAGCCACTCCTGTCAGAAAATCTTTTTTGACACACTTTACAGATAAATGGTTTTTCACCAGTATGAGTATACATGTGTTTACTCAAACTAGACTTTCGATTAAATCCTTTATGGCACACCTCACATATAAATGTTTTATCACCTTGATGAGTAGGCATATGTTTATTTAAACTACCCCTATCACCATATCCTTTATGGCAGACTACACAAATAAATGGTTTTTCACCAGTATGAATACGGAGATGATAGTTCAAATTCCTCTTTTGAGCAAATCTTTTAGGACATACTTCACAGATAAAGGGTTTCTCACCTGTATGACTCCGTAGATGAACTTTTAACTGACATATATCAAAAAATCCTTTGTGACACAACTCACAAATTAAAGGTTTTTCACCAGTATGTTTACAGATATGTTTTATTAATTGACTTTTTAGTTTAAATTCCTTCTGACACACTTCACAAATAAGCATTTTTTCAGCAGAAAGAGTAGATTTATAAGCATATAAATTCTATCTAATACACTATAGAAACAAATTATTTTTCACCAGTGAGTATTCCCATTTAATTAACCATGTTAATAAAGTTTTGTTGACACAACTAAGAAAAGTATGGGTAATGCAGATGAGTATTAAATAGTTTAGTATTAAAGAAGTTAGTTCAGAGTATTAAATAGTTTATAGAATGTCTATTATCATGAGTAACATGTTTGTTCAAACTACTTTTAATTAAATCCATTTTGATATACATATCTCACAACTATTTTTTTTTTCCCGACGATTCTTATCTTTAAATTCTTTGACACACTTTACAGATAAATGATTTCACACTAAGTAAATGCTGGAGCAAGTATATTCTTTTATGGTTATATTTTAAGGCAATTATCAGAATGTCACAGTTTTTCGCAACATTCGAGGACAGATGTAATACTTCTTGTACAATAATTTTTCTGACACATCTCATACGTTTTTTTACGAATATACATTTGATCATAAGCTACTACAAGAATGATTACAGACAATTTTTAATAGTATTAAACTAAAATGGTTTTCACATATATTTGCGATAATATAAATTAAGTGCTTTTCAAACTGTTTAGGACGCAGCTCACAAGTTTGTTTACCAATGTACAGGAAAATACTATTTCTTTAGTGCAAAGCATTTGTATTTCGAAAATAAACAGGAATTCTCCAGAATAAAGTATTTTAAGAATGATAGAGAATCGAGCTAATCTGCATGACGAAAAAAAAATACTTCAAAGAAAAATTTGCATAGCATCAACATGTCAATGTCAACATGACGCTGTGGAAACTTGCCACTCTGAGCGCATGCGCAAGCACATAGAACAGTGAAAAAGCACTCTAGATAGATATGTCTTTCAAAAAACTAATCAATCTGTCTTTCTAAAATTTTGCTAAAAGTTAAAATAATTATTTTCTGGACTTGAATAGAAAGGAGATGTATCAAATGGAAATATTGCAACTGTAAAGCAAAATTAAAATATGTGTTTATGTAGACTTTTATTATAATTCTATTTCTATGATTTTGCTGCCGCCATAAAAAGCATTTTACATTTTGCTTTATTTTTATATTTTTCTTTTTTTAGCAAAAATAATATCATAATTACACGACTTTCCAGTAGCATTGTTTCCAAGAAAATGTTTGTTTTCTCAGTAAGGGTTAAATTTTATAAAATGTAACAGCAGTTAGAACTATGCATCGGAGAAGCAAGAGACAGGGGAAGAAAATCATTTTCTACAAGAAGTTCAAGAAAATTTTAATAAGTTCTATTTCTGTAAAAATAGCTAAATAATACGTCTTTTGTTACAATCCCAGAACAAAACAATAAATTATACCATTGATATTTTTTTAATGCAAGTTATTAATCCAGATTTTACTTTTTAGCTTTATTCATACTTTTGCGTTGTTGCTGCACCTGCATATTTTCTGATTCTACCTTCGCTGTGGCTACAGCATTCGTGCTCTGCAGACTATTCCTTCCGTTTCCGCCTCCGCCTCGTTCTCTTCACGCTTTATGCGTCCACAGTCGCTATAAAATGTTTTATATGAGAAGCATTTTCCTGAAAAATAATCTTCTATTCTGGCGGAATTATATGAGTTTTACTATTTCTGAGAGAATCTGGTTTAATGAATCGTCAAAACATGCATCCCAGTGAACAATTTTCTGGCACTTTGAATAGAACATAATTCAGGTTTGTCATATCTCAAAAAGGATTTTTCAGACATCCTTGTGGAAATTAAGGATTAAAGGTATATTCGTTGTTGTTGTTGCGACCCAGACCAGGTATATTCGTGAAAAATTTTAGTATACGAAGCATTTAAATATGTGAAAATTATGAAAAACCATAACATATTAATGGTGTGAAAGAATGTGATGATGGGTGTCATCTAAATATTAATATTAGTAAAAAATTGTGAAATATGTGTCAGCATGGATTTAATAAAAAGTATTTTGAAGAAATATAATTTTACTCATAGTAGTAAATAATTATTTTTTGTCTAGTAAATATTTATTAAATACTCATCTCCATGCCCATGTTTTACTTAATTTGTTGTGTTATAAATGCTTTTTATTCAATGATTAATTAAATGGAAATGCATACTCTTTGGTGAAAAGGAATTTGTGTCTGTGGTGTACAGAATTTAATAATGAGTTATTTAATTGCTCATACTACTCTTTCTGCTGAAAGACCTTTTATTTGTGAGCTGTGTCATAAAGGATTTAATCAAAAGTGTACTTTGAATAATCACCTCCGTACTCACACAGGTGTAAAACCATTTATATGTGAAGTGTGTCACAAAGGATTTAAACGAAAATGTAATTTGGAAGAACATGTACGTACACATACTGGTGAGAAACCTTTTATTTGTGGCGTGTGTGATAAAGAATTTAATCGAAAGTATCATTTGAATAATCATCTCCGTACTCATACTGGGGAAAAACCATTTACATGTGAAGTGTGTCATAAAGGATATGTTGATAGTAGTAGTTTGAATAAACATATTCGTACACATACTGGTGAAAAACCTTTCATTTGTGGGGTATGTGGAAAAAAATTCAATCGAAAGTATCATTTAGATAATCATCTCCGTACTCATACTGGTGAAAAACCATTTACTTGTGACGTGTGTCATAAAAGATATGGTGATAATAGTAGTTTGAATAAACATCTCAATACTCATAGAGGTGAAAAACCATTTACTTGTGAGGTGTGCCATAAGGGCTTTAATCAAAAGATTCATTTGAATAAACATCTCCGTACTTATGAAAAACCATTTTCTTGTGAAGTGTGTCACAAACAATTTAATGGAAAGTGTCACATGAAAATTCATCTTCATACTCATACTGGTGAAAAACCATTTATTTGTGAAGTGTGTCAAAAAAGATTTTCTGATAAGAGTGGTTTGAATAGACATATCCGTATGCATAATGGTGAAAAACCATTTATTTGTAAGGTGTGTCATAAAGGATTTAATCAAAATCATATGTTGAAGGATCATCTTTGTACACATACTAGTGAAAAACCATTTTTGTGTGACGTGTGTCATAAAGGATATGATGATAAAAGTGCTTTGAATAGACATATTTCTTCTCATAGTGGTGAAAAAACATTTATTTGAGAGGTGTGTCATAAAAGATTTAATCAAAAGTATCAAATGAATATGCATATCCGTAGTCATACTAGTGAAAAGTGAGATTTACTAGAAAGGACTTAATGATAGAAATTTTTGATGATTTAGTTTTATAATTTGAAGAAGAAAGAGGGAAAGGAGTAAGATGTGGGTGTGTTTTATTTTGAAGAAAAAGGATGAATGGTCATCTCACCTGAAATCCTGCCGCACCCCTCCCCTCCCCCCTTTTAAATGAAGAATAAAAATTTTTTTTATTTCATAACTATTTTTTAAATTATTTATATTTTGCACAGATTTCCCAATATTTCAGCAGATTAAAAACAATATTTCAGCAGATCAAAAACACTATTTCAGCAAATTAAAAACAATTTTTCATCAAGTTTGCTTTTGTGGTGCAGCCTCATTTTTAACATGACAACTTCTAAAATTGAAGACTTTTAATGTTCAGATAAATTTAAATATCTTGGAACTGGAACCCAAAACAGCTAGATACTTGAGATAAAATCTAATTTACTGGTCTTAAAGTGGTCTACATTTTATATCATTATAAAGTTTGTCTTATTGCCATCCAAGTGGCTGAAATACAGCATTGCTGCAGCTAAAAATTCAGTTTGTATCCTTTTAAAAGGAATAAAGGGAGCGATTCTAAATCTTCAAATTTTTATCATGTCTTACCCTACTCTTATAGTGTTAGTCTAGAAAATAAAGACTGTGAACTTTTCCTTTTTTATTTTATTGAGTCTTAAACAAGGTGGCTTATTCAAATTTACAAATATTTAAGCCTTACTATCTCTGGTGGGGAAAATCTGAAACTTGCAAGAAATCATGTATTACATAATAGATAATCGTGGTAAAAATTTGAAGTTTTAGACTTTTCTGGTTTTATTGCCATAGAGCAATGAATTAAGTCCTAAAAGTAGCAAATTGACTTGTTCATTATGCTGATAATTCATTTTGACTTGTTCATTTTGACTTGTTCATTATGCTGAAACAAAAAACATTTTTATTTTGGCAAACTTTTTGTAATAGAAAGCAAAAGTTACCACTTGATATGAGATGTCTTTATTCAAAATTTAAATGATCTTGATTAATATTTGTAAGTGCTACAAGAGTATTAAAAATCTGATGTGGGCAGCACATGACTTTCCCTGCAGACTTATATGTACATTCTCTTTATTTTAATTAAATGTAATTCACTTTTAATTCAATTTTAATTCTCATTTAGTAACTGGACTTATTTTCAAAGGTGGCGTAGAGAAAATACGAAATAACTAAAATATATCGAGAACGGCTAGTTTTAGTGTATTGGGGTTGGTCTTATTCTTTTCATTATTAAAAATTACGTTAAAACAAGCATTTAATGGATATATTTAAGCATACATAGTTTTTATTTTAGATTTTGATGATTTTTGCAGCCCATTTTGCAAAGAAAGGCAGGTTATTTTTTACGAATCGCAACCAAAATCTAATCAGCACCAGGATTACCCACAAGCGACTTATCTACTAAATTTTGTGAAATTTGGTCAATTAGGTTTTTAGTTAGAATGGATACAAAATCTGCAGAGACAGACACACCCACAGACGTCATGCTAAAAATGGTTTTATCATATTCTAGGGGTCCCAAAACGTGTAGATCCATCAAATTTTTTTTGGATTATTTATTTTGTAATAAATCTAACACACCAAAACATCTTTATATCTAAAGACAACTTCTCACCTCTACTGTTCAACAACAGTAGAGGTGAGAAGTTGTCTTTAGATATAAAGATGTTTTGCAGAATTTAAATATTTTAATTATTTTCCCCACCACAATAGAGTTAAAAATTTTAAAAATGCAGAACAAAATATTTCAGATTTTTTTTTTAATTGCATTTATTTAATTTTATTCACTTCATAGGGTGCTAAAGATAGTGTTTCATGTCTAATCATAAATAAGAATAAATTGTTTGGTAATAATTTTTTCTGAGCTTTGTTACATAGAATAAAATATGTCAAATTTCATATCACATTTCTCATGCAATTCTTGCTAAAATCAGCACTTCCACAGTACAGCTGTAATGACCATGAAGTCATCATTAATATCTACGAAGAGTACAGGGAGTCATATATTTACTGAAAGACTGTAGTTTTAGGGTTTCTCCAGGATCAAATTTGAGCAGAGTAATATGAGAAACAAAATGGCAACCTATTCCTAAAATGGGCATTTTAATATTGACCAAACATGCTTTTTACTTTCCTTATATACAAAATGTATAAGGAAAGTATTGTGATGGGGTCAAAAATTTGAATTCGAGTTTTCGACGGGAGAGCACTTTTCAAGCATCCCCGATCATGAATCGAACATTTTTCATGTGATATCTGTGTGTGTGCGTGTTTGACAGAGAGTCTCGAGATGATAACAGACGAACGAATAGAGCGATTCAAATGAAATTTGGTACAAAAATCAGAATCCATGAATACTGGAAGCCTATTGTTTTAAAACACAATTGAATGTTCAGAACCCCTCTAAATTTTCAAGTGAAATTTTGAAAAAAATCATCAGAAAATCAAAACCTATAATAAAGTTACGCAAATAGACATTTCTTATGTAATTTTTAATTAGAAAACGATTGACATGAATTTTAGAACGGTAACATGAACCGTTCTCGAGATATTGCACATTTTTCAAAAAAATTATCGAAAAGTCATATAAAAAAAAATATATATATATATTTTCTATTGAGAAACATGTTTGCTTTTCATATGTATTACCATGCGATAAATTTAGTGACATCATTTTCGTGTATCTACCTTGTTCCATTCATGAAAAAAGATACTTCGAGTAATACTTTTGTATTTGAACGTCAATAGTCATTTATATGCTGTAAGAATAACTTATTTCTCCGTCCATAAAGCTTGGCGAGATTTTGGCGACGAATTTGGTGGAATGTCGCCAACTTAGCGACATTTTAAAATGCTGCTAAATTAATGAAAAACTCGCCAAATGGATTAAAATGACGCTAAATCAATGAAAATAACGACTAATTGACAAAAATTCAATATCTTGGAAAGAATATAAATATAAAACATTCTTACTTTGCCTATATACCTAATACAGTGTATAAAGGAAGTATTGTTACAGGGTCAAAAATGCGAAATCGAGTTTTTGACAGATAAGCATGTTTCAAGTATCCCTGAACTCAAATCGATCATTGTACCATTGATGCCGGTGTGTATATCCGTGAGTCTGTGGAAGCAATATCTCACTAAAGAGTTATGCATTTCAAATGAAATTTTGTACAAATACACTGATTTCCAAAAGTTAAGCACGCGATGCAAATTTTCATTTTTCCAAAGCGTATTTGAATTCGAGTGGCTGAAAATCGCTGCTGATGTATATGGCAGTATGCAAATATCATATGTTATAGCCAATCACGATTGACTGTCTGGATATATGCTAATGAGGCAGTCATTGAAGACGCCAGCATTCTGAAGGGTTTGAGGAGGTGCATTTAAATGCTGATATGAAGTGTTTATAATTTTTGTAGGATTATTTTTTATGATAATCGTGTTTCTATGGCTGAAAGAAGACGAATGACAGATAGTGAGAGCTGGCGTGCTGTCGGAAGCATTGAAGCAGGACAGTCAATCAAAGATGTCGCTATTTTCTTTGGAGTTGATCATTTGATTTCCACAATTTCTCAATTATGGAAACAATTCCAAACAGTTGTCTGGAGACCTGTGCCCGGTCATCCAAGGGTTACTACCTCCTCTGATAATCGGTAGGTCTATAGTAGCCAAGCGGAATCAACGAGCGACTTCCAGAACTGTTGCATCCATATTTGCAGCGGCATTGAGAAAACGATTGACATAAACTTTAGAACGCTAGCATGAACCGTTCTCGAGATATTGCACATTTTTCAATAAATTTATCAAAAAAATCCCATAAATTAAAAAAAAATATTAACTGTTGAGCAACATGTTTACTTTTCATATGTAGTATCATGCAATAAATTTAGTGATATCATTCTCATGGATCTGACTCGTTCCATTCACGAGAAAAGATACTTTGAGTAATACTTTTGTATTTGAACTCACAATAGTCATTTATCTACTGTAAGGATAACTTATTACTAACTTACATATTAGTAAGGATACTTATTATAGTAAGGATAACTTACTAACTGTAAAAGTAGTAAATTCATTGCATTATATAAGGAAACTTGTGTTGCCCACATCAGATTTTTTTTTTATTTATGATGTTATAAAGTGTATCACAATTTGGAATGATCGCACAATAAAACTTGTAATTGAAAAATTGTAAACTTTGTTTGAAGTCATAAGTTGCATGTGTACACTATGATATGATCTAAATATTTATGATAAAATTATTTTTATTACCAAGGTTGTAGAAGTGAGTAAATCACCCCCCCCCCCTTTCCTTTGCAAATTTATATTGATGCTACCATAGGCGCCGAGTTTTCAAAATCTCAGGGGGGGGCACAATCCGATAAAGTTATATAAAAGATTCACAAAGTCGATAAAGATATAACAACTTACAAGGCCGCCTTGAAGAAAGCAAGCATATGTCAGTTAGGTGACTACAATTGGTTCGTGGTCATTTTAAGCCCCTTCTTCAGGCCAAAAGAACAGTATCCGCCCTTAACAACCGCCAAGAACGAACGGCAGTAGTAGTTGTTAAGAGCACATACGGTTATTTTGTCCTGAGAAAGGGGGGATTATAATACTATCGAAGCAACTGTAGTCATCTAACTGACATATATATGCTTTCCTCAAGGAAGTTTTGTAAGTTATTGTCTTACAAGCAGCAGTTTTGGAGTGAGATAACCGAGTGGTTAAGTCACGGGGATTTTACTTGGAGGATCCGAGTTCGGTTTTCAGCTTTGCCTAAACTGTTCCCGCGTACGAGCACGTTAAATTTGTGGGTTTGAAAGTCCTTCCAAGCGATTAGATGGCATTGTCTGAGAGGTCTAAACAGATATCTACACCTTCAGGTCGGTCGGACAAGCTGGGTCGAAAGAAAGATATCAGCAGTTTTATTTATTGCATGATAAATATTTTTAATCTTTTTAGGCCTATTAATATTTGTAAGCTAAGAGTTGATTAGGGAAATCCATATAGTTACTATGCATCAATATTAAAATATATAATAATTACAATGAATTTTACTATATAAGAATTAACTAGTAGCAAAGAGCTGTTAATTAATAAAAAAAAATCTGAAAGTTAATGCACGTTAACGCTTAATATCAACTCTTAACTACCTATCAGGTGATTTTGACAGAAATTAAAACAATGAACCCAGCAATAATACAAAAGTATCCAAATACTATTGTCTATATTTAAATATTTTTAAATTAAATATGTAAATAAGTTGATCATCACTATAACCACACATTCAGCTATATTAAAAAATCTTTTAAACAAAGCAATTTATAAAAAAATCTCATAAATAATATCTTTATGCAAAATTTGGATGACATGTGGATTGACATTTTTTATCACAACTAAAACTTTAATATTTTTATCAGGGTGGTGGGCTGAGTATACCTAGTGTGTGGGGGGGGCTCAGCTCCCTCTGGCCCTTGCCTGACTACGGTGCTGCGTTAAACGTCCGGTGCTCACCAGGAATTTACCCGCGGGTTTTGCAGCTTCAAACGGAATGGATGCCACCTGTAAAGACAGCACTGATATATAGAATCCAGGAGTAATTACAGATAAGATCTCTTTAGGTAGACAAAATAAGTCGTCTCTACTTCGTGGTAATCATTTATAGTTATTATTGGGGGGAAACAGTTATTTTTTGGAAATGCCAATAACATGGCTGTAAATATTCTATTTCTATTTGAATTAGGTGGCCAGTCGAAAAAGTTCTGGTAACCAGGTGTTTTTGTCATTAGCATAAACATGTTTCCTGGGAGTAAAGATCGGCTTGGTTTGTGTGCGAGATAGTTCAGAGAGCTATGGTAAGGAAGATGTGAACAAGACTGAACTGCGACTGAGATGTGACATTTACGTTGATAGGATTTTCTTTCAAATATTTCTCTGTTTAAAAAATTTCATTTTTTTTGTATTTAGTAAAATATGAAGTTAGAAAAACATCTTGAAATTTCCCAGAGGGGGCAAAGCCCCCTCTGAAAAAGTTCAGCGGGGGCTCATGCCCCTCTGCTCCCCCCCCCCCCCTTCCCGTAGTCGGCGCCTATGGATGGTACTAGTCATGCTAGTACAGTACTCGAGAAAAGGGCATTCAGCAAATAAAGTTATTGATAATGAGAATATTTACATTTTGATGCTATGAGTGAATTCATGGGGAATCATCTTAATGAATATAACTTTCTAAATTTTGGCAAATTTCAAATCTAATTATACATATTATTTTTGCTTTTCGTGTGAAAATATTATAGTAAATGTTTTTATACATTTTAATGCACAGTTCTGAATAGCAAAGAGTTTGCCTCCCCCCCCCCCTCCCTCAATAAATGTGACTTATGAAATGTTTAATTACTATGGTTTGGATACCCAGTGGGCACAAAATTATTGGAGTCTTTCTATTTTTTTAAAGAAGGTAATGCTATTATGAAATTGATAATAAACAGGACTAAGTGTTAGAAATTTGATATAGGCATCATTTGACACCTATGGTTTTGACTCTAGAAGCCAAATAGATACAACTAGTTGTAATTTTTACATCTCTAACAATAAAGGCTATTTTTTAAATGCCCGTTTTTGTTAAGGATATAAGCAAAGAATAATTCAAGTTTTTGTATTAGAAATTGTTTTAAATTTCTTGAAATATACGAAAATACTTTACTGATGAATATATTAAATATACTTTACTTAAAATACTAAATATACTCATAAAATGAACTGATAAAGAAACCCAAGAGAATATAAAAACGGTAAAAATTGCTAATTTTTTTACCTGGCATAAGGACATAAAAAACAACAAATAAGAGAAAACATAAAATTGTTAATAAAATACAAATTACATTAAATTGTTTTATAATATAATTCACATTTTCATGTTATTTAATTTTGAGAAATATATTTTAGCTGGTTTGGTTATTTTTCTATTGTTTGATTTTTTCTCAATTTTTATCTGGCAGCCCTATGAGTATTTGGCCAGAGTGCTGGTAATGTTCATTACTGTCAACCATGGAGCTGCTAACTAAATTCCTTGCTGCTACAAAAATTCTCAGTTTAAACAAAATTTCTTTTCCCAATTAAAATTCCTCACAGCTTAAATTTGCTGCCTAACCAAGTTAAGCTTTCAAAATACTTTTATTGTTTTATTAATAACTCCCTTTAAAACCTTATTAATTTTAATTTACATACTTGGGTTGCAAAAAGGATGGCAAGTTCTACTTTTTTTTCGCAAGCTTTTGCAAATTCTTACAGAATTTCGTGCAGTGTTCTCTGATGGAATCCTATTTGGGAATCACTGTGTTAGAGTCATATAATTAATATCATAATGGCAAATGTAGTTAATGGATATTTACATTCTACATCACTAAATAAAAGTAATCATAATAATGTGCAACCTTAAATGAATGCCAGGATTAAGCTAAAATATTCGTTAGATTGAGGTGCTAAAATCGTACTTAGCTTTAAAATTTGTTGTGAATTCAAAAAGTCCTATTTATAACCAAATCTTTTGGTTTATATAATTGACATTCCACCTTAACTTTTCTATTATCAATTATATATCACTTTAAAATATTTTACATCTACTATGTTACCATTATAATCTATTAATTCTCTTTGATGTATTTTCATCATGACCCACTTTTCTTATGCCTTAGCAATAACCAACTGCATTGTATCTTTTTAATTTACTTAGAAATATTCGCAATACTTAGCTGAAGCTTGGATTATTGAAGTTTTTGTTTTCACAAAGAATGCAACTTCAGGATCCTTTCTTCCTCTTTTATATACACAGGAGCCATCTACCAAACAACATCATGACATATCTGCTATAGGAAGTTTATAACAAAGTATTTTTCAGAAGCTACTACAGACGCTAAATATCCCACTTATTAGCATCCTTATTAGTACCAGTGGAAAAAAGATGTTTATGTTAACTTCTAGAAACTAAATCATAGACTAGGTGAAATACAGATTGGCTGTTTTCTTTTTTGTGAGTGGTTCATCTGTAGTTTAAATATGATAGTTTGAAAGCTGAAGAAATGTATTTTGAGTATTTTGAATATACAAAATACTCTGAAAATGTACTTTTGATACATTTCCAAGATACTTATTCAAAATACATTTGCATTTTGTATTTTAAACTGAAATATGTATTTCAAATATATGTATTTTCAATACTCTGTTTGTGGGCAGGGGAGAGACTCTTTATTGGTCATGTTGCTAGGCCTATCATTTCTTGCAATGGCTGATACCACCCACTAGCGAATTTTCACTGTGGCTCTTTTTGAATTGCCCTTCGCTTATCTTGTTGAAGTTCATTCTTAATAGTTGTTAAGGGTGCATACTGTTCTTACCTGTTTTTTTGGCCTGAAGAAGGGGACTTATAATGCCCTTGAAACAATTGTTATCACCTAAGTGACATATGTCTGCTTTTTTCAAGGAAGTTTTGTAAATTATTTTTTTAAAAGCAGCATTTTTTTTTGTTACTATATAACTATATAAGATAAGTGAAGTATCTTTTGTACATCAAAATATTATATAACAATATTTTATGAATATTTTTTCTGCATTTCTAGATCAAATAAATTAGTCACTTTTTGTACTAAGATATCAGTATATGAATCAGAGCTGGTTACAGAGGATTTTATGTTCAGTTCATTATTTTCTACATACTTTATTTAAAATACTTCGATTCTCTTCTCGCCAGTTACAGTTTTTACTTTCCTTATATACATATAATGTATAAGGAAAGCATTGTGATGAGGTCGAAAATTCAAATTTGAGTTTTCGACGGGAGAGCACGTTTCAAGCATCCCTGAACATGAATCAGGCGTTTTTTAGATGATGTCTGTGGAGACGATAACTCACGAACAAATGGACGGATTCGAACGAAATTTGATACAAATATTACAATCCATGAATATTGGAAGCCTATTGTTTTTATACGCAATTGAATGTTCAGAATCCCCCTAAATTTTTAAGTGAAATTTTGGAAAAAATCATCAGAAAATTAAAATGTTTAATAAAGTTACACAAATAGTCATTTCTTATGTAATTTTTGACTAGAAAACAATTGACATAAATTTTAGAATGCTAGCTCGAACTGTTCTCTAGATATTGCACATTTTTCAAAAAAGTTATCAAAAAATCATATAAAATAAAAAAAATATATTTCCTATTGTGAAATATGTTCACTTTACATAAGTAATATCATGCGATAAATTTAGTGACATCATTTTCATGGATCTAGCTAGTTCCATTCATATGAAAAGATTCTTTAGGTAAAACTTTTATATTTGGGCGCTAATAGTCATTTATTTGCTACAAGAATAACTTATTTCTCCATCCATAACGCTTGGTGAGATTTTGGCGCAATGTCGCGAACTTGGCGACTTTTTAAATGCTGCCAACTTAATAAAAATGTTGCCAAATAAAAATGACTCTAAATCAATGAATATGATGACTAGATGATGAAAGTTCAATATCTTGGAAAGAACATAAGCGTAGACTGTAAGAATAACACAGTTCTCCGTCCGTCCTCCCGAAACATTTGGCGAGAAATTTAGCGTGACGTCGCCAACTTGGAAACTATTTTAAATCTTGCTAAAATGACAAAATTGTCGTCAAATTGATAAAAATGACTCCAAATAGGAAGTAATGTCTTGCAAATTCTGATTTCCGCCATATGACGGGCATACCCTGGGGCACACCTACTAGGATATAAGAAATACTCTTCTCTCCTTTTGTCTGTAACACTTTGTGATGCATTCAGCAAACTTGGCGAATAATTTTGCAAAGTATTGCCCACCTTTGCAATATTTTGCCCCAGATTGACAAAAATATCGTCAAAATTGCAGAAATGACGTTAAATTAATGAAAATTACGCCTAATGGATGAATTAATTATTTAGGTGTTTTAAAATATGGACTATCGCTTATTGAGGATGTTATCAATATTGATGATTGTTTATTTAGAGTTGTGCGAAGTATAAGTTAATTGAGTACTTTGAAATAATTTTAAAAGCATAGCGCCATGGATCTTTTACATTATTTTTTGACTGTGAAACTAGTAAATTCATTGCATTATATAAGGAAAGTCACGTGCTGTCCACATTAGATTTTTTTTAAAAGCATTTTAATAGTAGTCACCTGATTGTTGAAATAATGAGAGTTCTGAGCATAGCTTCTTTAACCAGTCGTTAGTTATGCTATAAGCATTTCTCTCAAACTTAGCATATTAAAGTGTACTATTTGAAAGTGACCTTGGGGATGGCACTTCCTATCTAACTGACTTTTAGAATCCATATTAGCAGATCTTTGACCATCAAACAGTCTGCTATTTGCTCCACCCGCATGCATCATGTGAGCATTTCTCTCACCAAGCAATCACTTTTTGCATCATGTGAGAGTTTTTCTCATCAAGTGACTACTGGTGTTTATCTATATAAATAAAATTGAAAATCTGTCTGTCTGTCTGTCTGTCTGTCTGTTTGTCCCATCATCACGGGAGAACGGCTGAACCGAATTTGATGAAATTTTGTGGGTAGCCTAGAAATAGCCCCACTTAAAATTTAGTCTATGGTTGGAATTTCTACGACCAGTGGTTCTCGAGATATTAGTAAAAAACCAAACTTTCGTTTGTCTCATCATCACGAGAGAACGGCTGAACCAAATTTAATGAAATTTTGTGGGTGGCCTTGAAATAGCCCCCCATAAATTTTGCCCAAGTTTCAAGTTTCTAAGACCAGGGGTTGTCGAGATATTAATGAAAAACGGAACTTTTTTTATAGGAGTTCTACTCTCCAACTCCGTGGTTTATCCAAACGGAAAGGATAAAAATCGTTTGTTTAAAGCGTCAAAGGGAATTAAAACTTTATTTTTGAGTTTGATGCAGGATTTTTGCATTAAATAGTCACTATCTGAAAGCATGAATTGTTTGAAACATGAATTTAAATGGAAAAATCTACCTCCATGTTTTTACATGTATTAACCTCCATGTATTTCACAAGCTTTTACCCAACGATTAGAAGTATAAAGAAATTAAAATGGTTATTTAATTTCGCATTTTATGAGGAAGATTCTATCTTATATCATGCTGCTCGGCAAAGGAATGGAATTAAATGTGTTTGTTAATGATTATTATAATTTTTTCTATTTGTATAATAAATAAATGGATGTAAAAATATATTTTATAAATGAACGGTTTGATTGTTCTTTTAATTATATATGTTGCAGACTTGCAGACTGCGTACATTATTTTTATTTATTTTAGCAAAGAGGTTTCAAGCTCATATATTGTGTTTAGCTAATAAACTCATAATAAATGAACGGTTTGATTGTTCTTTTAATTATATATATTGCGAACTGCGTACATCACACTTTTATTTATTTTAGCAAAGAGGTTTCAAAGCTCATATATTGTGTTTAGCTAATAAACTCATATATTGTGTGTACCCAATAAATTCATTTAGCCGATTGTTGAAGCAGAAAAAGAATAGAACGGATGTATGTATCTTCTAATACAATTTTAGTGTTTTCATTTAGTATATATACAGACGGGATATGGATATTTTATTCTTCAAATCTGCAAATTTAGAGCTACGAATTTAGCGGAATATCTCTAAATAACTTGGTAACTTTTCTTAAACTTTACCAAATTAGAGGAAATATCTCCAAATTGATAAAAATGACCCAAATCAATGAAATTAAATTTGTTTTTTTAGAATAGAGTACTGAAATGATGTTTCTGTAGCATTTGTCGGTCAGTCCATCCATCCTACTTAGTAACGCATTTAACTAATTTTTTTAATATCACTAAATTGATAAAAATATTTGTAAATCCATAAACATATCATTGAGACGAAAATGTCGTCAAACCTTCCATGGAGATCACATTATTCAGACGACATGATTTCCATCAATTTATTTGAAGCAGATGATATCATGTCGCTTAGCAACGGATCCAATGTGTTATGTGTCATACGATTTTTGTTAAATCTAATAAAAATATGTATATAAAATAAATTTCATTGACATTGCATTTTTGACTGGATAATATCAATTACGGTCTTCAGGTTTAAACATCATTATTATTGATATTTCGGAGACAGTTGATTCAGGAATTATTGATATTTTCAAATTATTATGCTATTGTTTCATTATGACGAAAATTGTTGAAACTCATATATAGTACGTTGTACAAGTAATCTTCTACAAATGCACGGGTATATCTTCTAATCTACGAGAATATAAGTAGTACAGTTATATTGGCAAAATTTTTATATATATTGGCATATATTGGAATCAATTACGACCTTCTGGTATTAAGATTACGGGGATTTTTGATACTTTCAATTTATTACGTCATCTTTTTTATTTTGGTAAATATTTTTAAGACTCATATTACAATATGTTTAAGCTTCTACTAACACACTGGCATATTTTCTAATTTGCAACAATATAAGTAGTACGTGGTTGCATATATTGATTCAATTCTTTTTTTTTTGTGTGTGAATTTGTTTACAAAAGGGGCCAGGATATTTCATTCTTCAGATTTGCCCGTGAAGATAATTTTGCATAGTGAGAACAGATATTCTTAAACTTCTATTTATGAGCAATAAATTTAATATTTTATCAGAATTTGCACATGATTGCGAATTATAAGTTTTTTTTATATTATATACTCCGTACGAAGGACGGGTATGCTGCTAGTGTTATATATTTTTACAGATAAAACGATGATACCAGTACCATTTTCACCTAATTTGATTTCTGTCTTTTTGTTATGCTATGAGCATTTCTCTCAAACTTTGAACATGAAGATTGCTATTTATTTGAAAGTGACCTTGTGGGGGCAATTTCTCTCTAGCTGACTTTTAGAATCTTCTTAATAATCTATTTACAGAACAGCTAAATGTTAGCAGGTCTTTGGCCTTTAAACAGTCTGCTATTTGCTCCCGTGTGTATCACATGAGCATTTCTCTCATCAAGTGATCATTGTCTGTGTCACATAAGCGATTCATCAAGTGACTACTGTCATTTGTGTTATTTATTTTTACAAATAAAGCGATGATACGAATATAGTTTTCACCTAATCTGATTTGTAACTTTTTGTTTGTTAGCATGTAGCACATTTTGAACACATATGCTTCCATTTACTTTCGTCCAAAAATATATTATTTTTCATTATGCAACAAGCTGGATTAGTGGTGGTATGCATATAAGCACTGTAGAACCGCAGCACCCCCTATTTCTACTTGATATTATCGATAACATTTAATATAACGAGTCCATATTTCTTTAATTCTTTCTTTATACTTGTACAATATATAATCCTTAAACTTAATGTCAGTAGCTATCCCTCAGATTATGAAAAAGATACAAAATTCTTTGCATGGAACTGTGTGCTTCACAGTTTCAGCGGCAGTCAACGGCCGTACCGTGCTGAAAACACCGGTTCTCGTTAGATCACCGAAGTCAAACAGCATCGGGCGCGATTAGTACTTGGGTGGGTGACCGCCTGGGAACACCGCGTGCTGTTGGCACATTTCGGACGCGGTAGCCCAGTGGTTTGCACGCTGCCGCAACTGCCGCCGTGTTCATGCGGAGTACGACCACGTTAAACATGTGGGTCCGTAAGTCCTTCCGAGAGGTTGGTGGTAGGGGAAGGAGGGTACGGTCCCTGTGGATGCCTCCCCCACTGGATTCCGGTCTAAATTGGGTGGAACTTCCCGGCCGTCCAAACAGTTACCTTACACCTTTCTGGTAGGTCGGACGGTCTGGGTCTCAACAACAACAGTTTCAGCGGCGGGGTGTTTGACTGCTGTGCGCATGCGCACATAGGAAGCTGCACACACGGCTGCGAGGGAGAGAGAGCACTGTCGCTTCTGCAGTGCCGACCCTAGCGTGCTGGTGGAAGGTAGTTTTTTTTTACTTTGCGTGTTTTGTAATGAATAGATCAAACTTGAACTGTAACAATTTAGGTTAAAGTAAGTAAAAAATGTTTGATTTTGTTCTTTTAGGCTTTCATCAAGTTTCTGAATAAATTTTCTTTTTATACATGTTTGTTTCCTTTTACACAATTTTATTACAGAGGCTAAAAATTTTCTGGAGCAGCATCCCCACTAATTTTAGCTACGAGCCGCTACTGAGCTGGAATATTGAGTTACATGCAGCGAGTGGTGCAATAACACCATAAAAAATCTGATGTGGTCAGCACATGACTTTCCCTGCAGACTTATATCCACGTTCTCTTTATTTCAATTAAATTTAATTCACTCTTAATTCAATTTTCGTTCTCATTTGATAACTGGACTTATTTTCAAAGGTGGCTTGGAGAAAATATGAAAAAAACTAATATATCTCGAGAACGGCTGGTCCTAGTGTAATGGGGTTGGTCTTATTCTTTTCTTCGTTAAAAATTACGTATTAAACAAGCATTTAATGGATATATTTGGGTATACGTAGCTTTTTAGTTTAGATTTTGACAATTTTTGCGGGCCATTCTGCAAAAAAAGGCAGGTTATTTTTTTCCGAATCGTACCAAAATCTAATCAGCACCAGGATGACCTATACGTGACTCATCTACCGATTTTTGTGAAATTCGATCCATTAGTTTTTCCGCTAGAGTGGATACAAGCTTTTGCGGGCCATTTCGCAAAAAAAGGCGGGTTCTTTTATCCCGAATCATACCCAAAACTAATCAGCACCAGACTCGCCCACAAGAGACTTACCTACAAAATTTTGTGAAATTCGGTGTATTAGTTTTTTAGTTAGAGTGGATACAAAATCTGCACAAACAGACAGACACACACACAGACGTCATGCTAAAAATGGTTTTTTCGTATTCTAGAGGTATTGAAACGTATAGATCCGTCGAAAACTCGAGTTGCGATTTTCGACTTGATACTTTCCCTATACATTACCATGTATTGCAGGGAAAGTAAAAATTTGATGTGGGCAGCACATGACTTTCCCTGCAGACTTATATCCACGTTCTCTTTATTTAAATTAAATGTATTTCACTTTTAATTCAATTTTCGTTCTCAGTCGGTAACCGGACTTATTTTCAAAGGTGGCGTAGAGAAAATACGAAAAACTAAAATATCTCGAGATCGGCTAGTCCTAGTGTAATAGGGTTGGTCTTATTCTTTTCGTCGTTAAAAATTACGTATTAAACGAGCATTTAGTGGATATATTTGAGTATACCTAGTTCTTTAGTTTAGATTTTGACGATTTTTGCGGGCCATTTTGAAAAAAAAAGCAGGTTGTTCTTTTCCGAATCGTACCAAAATCTAATCAGCACCAGAGTAAACCACAAGTGACTCATTTTGTGAAATTCGGTTGATTAGTTTTTCCGCTAGAGTGGATAAAAGCTTTTGCGGGCCATTTCGCAAAAAAAGGCGGGTTCTTTTATCCCAAATCGTACCCAAAACTAATCAGCACCAGACTCGGTCACAAGTGACTTACCTACCAAATTTTGTGAAATTCGGTCCATTAGTTTTTTAGTTAGAATGGATACAAATCTGCACAGACACACAGACAGACAGACACACACACAGACAGACAGACACACACACACAGACAGACAGACACACACACACAGACAGACAGACACACACACAGACGTCAAGCTAAAAATGGTTTTTTCGTATTCTAGAGGTCTTGTAACGTGTAGATCCGTCGAAAACTCGAGTTGCGATTTTCGACATGATTCCAATACTTTCCCTATACATTACCATGTATTGCAGGGAAAGTAAAAAGTGATGAAGGATCAAAATCGAAAATAAATATTCTACCCTGGTTTCAGCAAGAATGTAATACTTATATAAAATATAGAAAGGCAATAAAGGGGTTGTTGTTGTTGAGACCCAGACCGTCTGACCTACCAGAAAGGTGTAAGGTAACTGTTTGGACGGCCGGGAAGTGCCACCCAATTTAGACCGGAACCCAGTGGAGGAAGCATCCACAGGGACCGTAACCTCCTTCCCCTACCACCAACCTCTCGGAAGGACTTATGGACCCACATGTTTAACGTGGTGTAAAACCTTTATTTTTGGTGACATATGTGTTTGAAGCATTGATCATAATTATGCCCCAAATGTTGTGTTGAAAAAATATCAAAGTCTTTTTATTTAAATGAAGTACATGTCATTTCATCTGATTTATTGTACTTGCAGGCTAAGTTCTTTTATATGTAGATGATGTACTACTTCATTTATACTAATGGGGTTCGTCTTATTCTTTTTATCGTTAAAAATTGCGTATAAAGCATGCAATTTAATTGATATATTTGAACATACGTAATTTTTTGTTTCAGATTTTCACTATTTTTGCGGACCATTTCACAGAAAAAGACAGGTTATTTTTTTCCAAATGGTACCAAAATCTTATCAGCACCAATGTACCCCACAAATGACTTATTTGTCAAATTTTGTAAAATTTGATTTATCAGTTTTTCAGCTAGAGTGGATATAAGCAAGTTCTTCGAGCCATTTCGCAAAAGAAAAAAAAAAATCTGATGTGGGCAACACAAGTAGTATCTATACACCCGTATGAGCGCACCTATATTTTTAATACTAAAAACTATATTTTATAGCTTATTTTTTATCTTTTTTATATAAAAAAAAAGGTCTCGATCCATTTTAATATTAAAAACATGATTTTATAGCTAAATAAGGCCTTTTTTACATTTAGACCAAATTTTAACCTTTTTTTTAGATAAATGCGTGAAAAAGGACTTCCAAATGATCAAAGGTAGTCAGCCCCATTATGGGGCTACCTCATATTTATGAGGGGACCATTAGTCCCCCCATACATAGGTAAATTACGGTGAAAGGATTTATATGAAAGTCAAGTTTAGATAAATGCGGGAAAAAAAAGAGGACTTCCAAATAAATGGAAGTCCTCTAAGCTTTAAAATAATCTCAAAATACGATCTTCATTACAAAGTGACTCAAAATATATCGAAACACGTCCGTAAATTACGGACGTGTTTTTTAGAGTTATATATAGATATCATAAAATCTTGATAGTATTCTAAATTTATTAAATATTCCTGAGTGCTTTAAAATAAATGGGGGGACTAACGGTCCCCCCATAAAAGAACCTAGATGAAAATAATTATAAAAATGATTAATCATTCATCCATTTTATAAATAACCATATAATCGACTGTGTGCTATCAACGAGGTTGAAAAAGTCTGAGGTCAATTATTTTTTAGATTTAATAAAATAGTTATTATAAACAAAATTAAACTAATATATTAAAAAAAATCATATATTGATTAAGCTTTCTCGGTCTATTTATTAGTAAACATTTTTTATAAATTCATCACCAATAGAATAAATTCTTTGAAATAACATATAAAACTCCTAATCCATTCAATTTAATATCTTCATTTTCTTCTTTTTCAATTAATTCAGTCAACCTTTGAAAACTTCCTCTAATTCATATTCGTCATCACTCAAATACTTAAATATATATCTTCCTTTATTGATTTCATTTATTGATTCATCAGAAAGTTTTACATGTTTTCTCGCAAGGATATACTCTTTTTCTTCAGCTTCCACACATAATTTTACGATTACATAAATTTTCCCAGCGTTTAAATTTTTTCTCAATGATATCAGATCATATTTCCCAGGATTTAAATTACTTATATTAACTATTAAGGGATAACTCAGGTCATTGAACTCTTCCATTTATTAGTAAACATTTTTTATAAATACTGAGTAGACTTAAAAATACTGTGCCATATTGTAATATGGTCTTCAGAGTTATTATATACCTTATTACTAAATCTTCTTAACATCATGGGTAAATTTATTTTATCTTCATCATACCATATTTCATTTATTCTAGGTAAAAATATTAATTCAGTTAAAGATGTAATATCGTTTTCTCTACAATATAATTTATTTAAATTAGTTAAATTTTTTATACCTTCAAGAGATGTAATATCGTTTTCAGTACAATCTAATACTTTTAAATTTATTAAATTTTTTATACCTTCAAGTGAATTTAATCTATTATCTTCACAACATAATTCTTTTAAATTAGTTAAATTATCTATTCCATCAAGTGAAGTTAATATATTATATCCACAAGATAGTATTTCTAAATTAGTTAAATTTTCTATTCCTTCAAGTGACATTAATATATTTCTATCACAATATAATTCTTTTAAATTAGTTAAATTTTCTATTCCTTCAAGTGACATTAATGTATTTCCTCCACAATATATATTTTTTAAATTAGTTAAATTTTCTATTCCTTCAAGTGAATTTAATCTATTATCTTCACAACATAATTCTTTTAAATTAGTTAAATTTTTTATACCTTCAAGAGATTTTAATTTATTTCCCTTACAATTTAATGTTTCTAAATTAGTTAAATTTTCTATTCCTTCAAGTGACATTAATTTATCTCCTTCACAATATATTTTTTTTAAATTAGTTAAATTTTTTATACCTTCAAGAGATTTTAATTTATTTCTCGTACAATATAATTCTTTTAAATTTATTAATTTTTCTATTCCTTCAAGAGATACTATATAATTAAATAAAGAAATAGATTTCACTTCAGTAGTATTCTCTATATTTAAGAAAGACATAGTTTTTTTTTCATACCATTATTATATGTAACATCCATTTATATAGAAACATTTTTATTAAATATTTATTTATCATTAATTAATTGTCTCAAAATATAAACACACTCTCTCAAGACTGATTTAACTTCATATATCTCTTCAATAATTTTCTCTTGGTAAGGTTCTATTTCGTGATGACCAAACTTTTTATTTAATTCACTCATTTGTATAGCTTGTACTTTTTTCCAATAAACATTAAAAAAGTGATCAGGTAATAGCTCAAATTTATATTTAATCAAATAACAAAAATCTAATTTATGCATAAATTCTTCTATAAAATTTTCACTAAATGTTTGATATCTAGTTATATACAACCAATTTAAATCATCTTTTAATACTCTCATGGTATCTTCTGTAAGATTTTGAAATATTGATACTTTATATAAATCTAAATTATCAGAAAATTTTACGATAAATTCGTTACTTAAAGTATGATATTGAGATATGTTTACCCAATCTACTTTATCTTTACATTTTTCTATAAAATCTTCTGATAATTTTTGATATCTAGATATTTTACACCAATCATCAGGTTGAGCAAATTCTTCAATAAAAGATTCAGACAGTGTTGAATATTGTAAAACTAAATCCCAATTTACATGATCTTTAAGATTTCTAATTACATCTTCAGATAAATTATTTCTAGAAAATTCATTCCAATCAATATCCATTTATTAGAAAGAAATTTTTTCAATATGCATATAAGGTTTTAAAGCGTTACCATCACATTTTATCTTTAATGTGATGATATCATCACGTTTACCATAAACAAAACAGGTTACTACATCTCTATTAACATTTAAAATTTCCTTACCATTGATTTCTAGAGATATCAGTGGACTTTTATCATATTTACTTTCTACATATATATATATGGAAATTTTCATATACATATCTGTAGATAATCGCATCTCTTGATCCAGTAATTTTGAGCTCATCATGTTGAAATTTACTTTTTTATAATCCCCATCTGTATGAAAATCATCTAGTATAGTAACCCAGATATCTCTATTATCTAAATATATTTTATTGATAGCATCGTTATCATTTTCAGGTTCAGAAACATTCGTAATTATTTTATTTTTTGCATCAAATTTATCATTCTGTAATATTAACGAATTTTTTTCAAAATATCTTTTATTCACAACATTTTTTTCATCTTTAGGATCTGCTACATTTCCTATTCTTTTTCCTTTTGCGTCAAAAACTTTTCCTTCTAAAGAATGTAAAGTTGTATCATTTAATTCTTTTATTCTCTTGCCTGTTTCTTCAGTAAAGGTTAAAAAACCCTCATCATATTTAGTTTTTATAAGATCTCTCAATTCATGATGATTATTCTCTATTTTATTCAAAACAAAACTTTTAGTGGTTAAATCTAAATCATCTATAGGATTTTCACAATTTTTTAAAATTCTATTTTCCATATCATAATTTCCATCATTCATTAATTTAAAACCTATACCAGGAGGTCCAATAGGTCCTTCTTTCATTTGATCATCATAAGGTGGATAATAAGCACTCATTTATTTAATTTTAAGATTTTAAACTCTTAACCATTGTTATAGTTTTATTTTTTAAATTTATAAAACATCTCTTTCTTTCTTTAAAAATAAAATAAAACTTATATTCTTTTTGACTATTCGTTATCCAATTAAATTCAATATCTAAATTATTTAAATCGGTATAGTTTTCATGATTTGATGAGTCAAAAGGAAAAATAGGATACAGTTTACCAAAATTCTTTATATAGACTGCTCTTATCAGTCAGAAAGTGGTGTTTGTTCTACTTCCCGATGTCAAATCTATGAAGCGAGGTCAAAAAATATTATTTTCCGGCCGTGTTAGAAAAAAAACACCACGAGCCAGGAAATGTTTTAGATAATATATGACCTCAGACTTTTTCAACCTCATTAAGACTGATATTTTTCAGATAGCACACAGTCGCTGGTTATTTATAAATGGATGAGTGTTTCGGGTGAATATGAGAAAGCTTAATCATTTTTTATAATTATTTTCATCTAGGTTCTTTTATGGGGACCGTTAGTCCCCCATTTATTTTAAAGCTTAGAGGACTTCCAAAGCACTTAGGAATAGAAAATTTAATATATTTAGAATACTATCAAGATTTTATGAACTCTAAAAAACACGTCCGTAATTTACGGACGTGTTTCGATATATTTTGAGTCACTTTGTAATGAAGATCGTATTTTGAGATTATTTTAAAGCTTAGAGGACTTCCATTTATTTGGAAGTCCTCTTTTTTTTCACGCATTTATCTAAACTTGACTTTCATATAAATCCTTTCACCGTAATTTACCTATGTATGGGGGGACTAATGGTCCCCTCATAAATATGAGGTAGCCCCATAATGGGGCTGACTACCTTTGATCATTTGGAAGTCCTTTTTCACGCATTTATCTAAAAAAAAATTAAAATTTGGTCTAAATGTAAAAAAGGCCTTATTTAGCTATAAAATCATGTTTTTAATATTAAAACGGATCGAGACCTTTTTTTTTATATAAAAAAGATAAAAAATAAGCTATAAAATATAGTTTTTAGTATTAAAAATATAGGTGCGCTCATACGGGTGTATAGATACTACTAACACATGACTCGAGTTTACTACTTTTACAGAAAAAAAATAAGTTTTTCTAATAGTAAATACTTATATTCTTTCCAAGATATTGAATTTTCGACGATTAGTCGTCATTTTCATTGATTTAACGTCAGTTTTATCCATTTGGCGAGATTTTCGTTAATTCGGCAACATTTAGATAAAGTCGCCAAATTGGCGACATGCAGCCAAATTCGTCGCTAAAATCTCGCCAAGCGTTATGGACGCAGAAATAAGTTATTCTTGCAGCAGATAAATGACTATTTTCGTTCAAATACAAAAGTATTACTCAAAGTATCTTTTCTCATGAATGGAACGAGCTACTCGTAGATCCACGAGAATGATGTCACCCAATTTATCGCATGATATTACATATGAAAAGTGAACATGTTTCTCTACAGTTAATTTTTTTTTTAATTTTATATGACTTTTTGATAATTTTTTTGAAACATGTGCAATATCTTGAGAGCGGTTCATGTTAGCGTTCTAAAATTTATGTCAATCGCTTTCTAATAAAAAATTACATAAGAAATGTCTATTTGCGTAACTTTATTAGAGGTTTTGATTTTTTGACGATTTTTTCAAAATTTCACCCGAAAATTTAGGGGGGTCTGAATATTCGATTGCGTATAAAAACAATAAGTTTCCAGTGTTTACGGCTTGTGATTCTTGTACCAAATTTCGTTTGAATCGGTCCATTCGTTTGTCAGTTAGAGTCTCCACAGACTCACTGACACGCACACACACACACACATTCTTTCACACACACAGACATCACTTCAAAAATGTTTGATTCGTGATCAGGGATGCTTGAAACGTGCTCTCCCGTCGAAAACTCGAATTCGAATTTTCGAGCCCGTCACAATACTTTCCTTATACATTATTGTATATAAGGAAAGTAAAAAAAAGGCAGGTTCTTTAATCCCGAATCGTAAGTAATGTACTTCAACCCTTTCTGGCTCAATTTGGTAATTTTATCTCGTTTAAATAATTAATACATAAAAAATCATCTGAAATGCTTAATTTTAGAGAAAAAATTAATATATAAAAAATCATCTAAAATGCTTAATTTTAGAGAAAAAATTAATATATAAAAAATCATCTAAAATGCTTAATTTCAGAGAAAATTAATAAATAAAAAAATGTCTGAATTTTCATAAAAAATCAATAAATATAAAATCATTTTCTTTTTAAATTCTACAAAAATATACGCCTCAAAAAACACTTAGTCAGCGCCGTCTTTAGTCAAAGCCGAAGTCTTCGAACTTCAAAATTAAGGCCTTTTTAACATCATTGAGACTGAAAATGATATAAAATCAAACATTTTTTAACCCCCCGATTCAGGGGGGGGGGTAAAAGTGAACCCCATGAAAAATAAGAAATATATAGATAAAGATGAGAATTTTAACATCGGTTCCAATGCAGAAAATATTTAAACAATATGAAAAATCAGAAAATATATAGAAAATCAAAAATATATAGAAAATAAGACTAATATCATTACAAAAAGGTAGCGGTTTGAATCTGCCTCTGAAATAACAGATAATTCATGAAAATCTTAAATATTTATATCTTTGGCACTCGTTAAAATCATTCATAAATTGTCATCATCCCGAATTAGTGCCGTTGAAGAATAATTCAGTTTTCAAATATTTTTTGGTAAACAAAATGTTTATCCATGTCATTTAACCTGCTTTTTTAATGTCTTCATTTTCTTCGTCATTGATTATTACGTACATTTGAACAAAATATTTTGAAAGTAATTTTTTAATGTATAAATCATGTATATTCAATCCTGTATATTTAATGTATATTCACCTTAACGTTGAAGTAACTCTTCACATTTTCTAAATAATTCATAGATTTCCTTATTCTTATCACGATAGAGAGCTTCTATATCTTCAAATATGTTAATCATTTATTTAGAATTATTTTTTATAAATCAAAATTCAACCATTTCTCATAATCTGTAAATCCTTTTTCTTTCATTTCTTTTATGAATTTTTCTTTATATTCTAAATTAGAATTGGTTTCTCTAGATATTTTTTGAGCTATTATATTTTTACTTTCCTTATATACATAATGTATAAGGAAAGTATTGTGACGGGGTCGAAAATTCTAATTCGAGTTTTCGACGGGAGAGCACGTTTCAAGTATATCTGATCACGAATCGAACATTTTTGAGGTGATGTCTGTGTATGTGTGTGTATCAGTGAGTCTGTGGAAACGATATCTCGCGAACGAATGGCGCGATTCAAATAAAATTTGGTAAAAAAAATCACAATTCGGGAATACTAGAAGCCTATAGCTTTTAAACGTAATGGAATGTTCAGAACCCCACTAAATTTTCAAGAGAAATTTTGAAAAAATCATCAAAAAATCAAAACCTTTTAATAAAGTTATGCAAATAGACATTTATTATGGAACTAGCCGCCTTTGGCGACCAGCCTGTTCGCTACCCTTGAAAATTCTGACCGTGGCAAACTCGTTGGCGCGACCTACCAGAAAGGTGTAAGGTAACTGCTTGGAAGGCCAGGAAGTGCCACACAATTTAGACCGGAACCCAATGGGGGAGGCATCCAAAGAGACCGTACCCTCCTTCCCCTACCACAAACCTCTCGGAAGGACTTGCAGTCCCACACGTTTAACGTGATCGTACTCCGCGTGAACACGGCTGCAGCTTTGGCAATGGCGGGAATCGAACCCGGGCCTACTGAGTGAAATTCCCGCGCGCTAACCACTGGGCTACCGTGCCATCCGCGACAATCTCCATAACTTTATTTTTATTCGGCAATTTTGGGAATCGAACCCGGGCCTACCAAGTGCAAATCCCGCGCACTAACCACTGGGGTACTTCACCCTCCGCTAGCCGCCTTTGGCGACCAGCCTGTTCGCAACCCTTGAAAATGCTGATCGTGGCAAATTCCAACTGTGGCAAACTCGTTGGCGTGACCTACCAGAAAGGTGTGAGGTAACTGGTTGGACGGCCAGGATGTGCCACCCAATTTAGACCGGAACCCAGTGGGGGAGGCATCCACAGGGAACGTACCCTCCTTCCCCTACCACCAACCTCTCGGAAAAACATACGGACCCATATGTTTAACGTGATCGTACTCCATGTCAGTGGCGGAAATCGAACCCGGGCCTACCGCGTGCAATTCCCGCGCGCTAACCACTGGGCTACTTCGCCCTCCGCGACAATCTCCATAACTTTCTTTTTATTCACCCAATTTAGACCGTACCCTCCTTCCCCTACCACCAACCTCTCGGAAGGACTCACGAGCCCACATGTTTAACGTGATCGTACTCTGCGTGAACGTGGCGTAAGTTTTGGCAGTGGCGGGAATCGAACCCGGGCCTACTGAGTGCAATTCCCGCGCGCTAATCACTGGGCTGCCGCGCCCTCCGCGACAATCTCCATAACTTTCTACATATTCACCCAATTTAGACGGGAACCCAGTGGGGGAGGCATCCACAGGGGCCGTATCCTCCTTCCCCTACCACCAACCTCTCGGAAGGACTTACGGACCCACATATTTAACGTGATCGTATTCCACGTAAACACGGCGGCAGTTTTGGCAGTGGCGGGATCGAACCCGGGCCTACCGCTAACTTCCCGCGCGCTAATTTGCAATTTAAAATGACCATATGCTTAATTCCATCATCCTCATTCCATTGTTTCATTGTTCCATCATTTAAAATATCCATAAAATTAAAATATCCATTTAAAATATCCAAAAGTTAAAATATACATTTAAAAAATCCAGATCGTCCCATCATATAAAATATAAATATAAATATAGAGCAAAGGAGCTCTATTCAGAACCGTGACGTCACCTCCACCTTGATGTCCCCACCCACCACCTTCACCGGAAGGACTTCCGGACCCACATGTTTATCGTGATCGTACTCCGCGTGAACACGGCGGCAGTTTTGGAAGTGGCGGGAATCGAACCCGGGCCTACCGAGTGCAATTCCTGAGCGCTAACCACTGGGCTGCCTCGCCCTCCGCAACTTTCTTTATATTCACCCAATTTAGACGGGAACCCTGTGAAGGAGGCATCCACAGGGACCGTACCCTCCTTCCCCTACCACCAACCTCTCGGAAGGACTTACGGGCCCACATGTTTAACGTGATCGTATTCCGCGTGAACACTTCGGCAGTTTTGGCAGTGGCGGGAATCGTACCCGGGCCTACCGCTAACTTCCCGCGCGCTAATTTACAATTTAAAATGACCATATGCTCTCTAAGCTCTTAATTCCATCATCCTCATTCCATTGTTCCATCATTTAAAATATCCATAAAATTTAAATATCCATCGTTCCATCATTTAAAATATCCATAAAATTAAAATATCCATCGTTCCATCATTTAAAATATCCATAAAATTAAAATATCCATTTAAAAAATCCATATCGTTCCATCATTTAAAATATAAATATAATAATTTCTACAGTGCATATGTTAAGCTCTTATTTCATTTAAAATCGGAAGCGCGGGAAACGGAAAGTAAAAACTAATTCGGTTTCTTATTGTCCCACCCATCGCTATGCATATACAGAACTAAGGCTCCTCTATACAGAACCGTGACGTCACCTCCACCTTGACGTCCCCACCCACCACCTTCCCCACTTCAGCGGGGGAGAAATTAAGCGGCACGCCGAGCGGAACGCCAAGAAATTGAAATTCGGAAACTTTTAAAATCCCGATCCTGTGGGCAATACGGAATATTTCCTGACCAGATTGGACTTGTAAGAATGCCAGATGTTTGACCTTTCTAAAAATGTAAATTATTAGTCGAAATTATGAGTACTTTTTACTATGCGAGAATTTAAAAACCAAAAATCGTTTTTTTGAGCCAAAAGTGAGTTTTGTTTTAAAATCTTTAAAAAATATTAGAAATCGAAATTCAGATTTGAAATTGATATATTTTTACTCCCAATTGTCTGCTCTTTCCGATGGTGTGAGTTGTTTTTTTCTACGACGTCTGGATCGTGGAGAAAAAAGGGCAAAAAGGGCAAAAAAAGGTCGAAATCGCATAAAACATTAAATAAATAAAAAAATAATTAAAATTTTAAAAATCGGTTTTCACGTGTCCCCTTCCCTCCCCCCCGGGTCTCCGATTGCCAAATTTCGTAGCTCTCCGACGCGCGGTCGCGAAACGTATAGTGTATAAGACAGACAGACAGACAGACAGACACACACACACACACACAGACATTGCCTTTTATTATTTACTAGCCGCCTTTGGCGACCAGCCTGTTCGCTACCCTTGAAAATTCTGACCGTGGCAAATTCTAACCGTGGCACACTCGCTGGCGCGACCTACCAGAAGGAACGACCTACCAGGAAGTGCCACCCAATTTAGACAGGAACTCAGTGGGGGAGGCATCCACAGGGACCGTACCCTCCTTCCCCTACCACCAACCTCTCGGAAGGACTTACGGTCCCGCATGTTTAACGTGATCGTACTCCGCCTGAACACGGCGGCAGTTTTGGTAGTGGCGGGAATCGAATCCGGACCTACCTAGTGCAAATCCCGCGCGCTAACCACTGGGCTACCGCGCCCTCCGCGACAATCTCCATAACCTTCTTTTTATTCACCCAATTTAGACCGGAACCCAGTAGGGGAGGCATCCACAGGGTCCGTACCCTCCTTCCTCTACCAACAACCTCTCGGAAGGACTTACGGATCCACATGTTTAACGTGATCGTACTCCGCGTGAAAATGGCAGCAGTTTTGGCAGTGGCGGCAATCGAACCCTAGCCTACCGAGTGCAATTCCCGCGCGCCAACCACTGGGCTACCGCGCCCTCCGCGACAATCTCCATAACCTTCTTTTTATTCACCCAATTTAGACCGGAACCCAGTGGGAAAGTCATCCACAGGGTGCGTACCCTCCTTCCTCTACCACCAACCTCTCGGAAGGACTTACGGACCCACATGTTTAACGTGATCGTACTCCGCGTGAACACGGCAGCAGTTTTGTCAGTGGAGGGAATCGAACCCGGGCCTACCAAGTGCAAATCCCGCGCTCTAACCACTGGGTTACTTCGCCCTCCGCGACATTCTCCACAACTTTCTTTTTATTCACCCAATTTAGACCGGAACCCAGTGGGAGAGGTATCCACTGGGACCGTACCCTCCTTCCCCTACCAACAACCTCTCGGAAGGACTTACGGACCCACATGTTTAATGTGATCGTACACCGCCTGAACACGGAGGCAGTTTAGGCAGTGGCGGGAATCGAACCCGGATCTACCGAGTGCGATTCCCGTGCGCTAATTTTAATTTTATAATGACCATATGGTATTTAAAATATCCATAAAATTAAAATATCCATCGTTCCATCACTTAAAATATCCATAAAATTGAAATGTCCATTTAAAATATCCAGAAATTCAAATATTCATTTAAAATAACCATAAATTAAAATATCCATTTAAAAAATCCATATCATTCTATGAATCATCCATATCGTTCCACCAATCCATAAATATAATAATTTCAAATACATCACCAGAATTCTATCCACCATAATTCAATCATTTAAATAATTTAAAATATCCATTTAAAATATCCATTTAAAATATCATATAAATATAATAATTTCACCCGATGTATCTATCCAATACAAATGCTAAGCTCTTAATACATTTAAAACCCGAAGCCTGGTCTCCATGGAAACGGGGGAAAAACTACTGCGGGGGGAAAAATGTCGGGGAAGAATCGGTTCTTCGCCGAGTATTGGGCAAGAAATATAAAATCATCACGTCTTTAAAATTGCGATCCTGCAGGCAATTTTCAATATTTCTTAACCAGATTAGACTTGTAAGAATGCCAGATCTTTGGCCTTTCTAAAAATGTAAATTATTAGTCGAAATTATGAGTAGTTTTTACGATGGAAGGATTTAAAAACAAAAGTTGGTTTTTTTGAACCGAAAGTGACTTTTGTTTTAAAATCTTTAAAAAATATTAGAAATCGAAATTGAAATTTGAAATGTATATATTTTTACTCGCAATTGTCTGCTCTTTCCGATGGTGTGATTTGTTTATTTCTACGACGTCCCGATCGTGGATAAAAAAGTACAAAAAGGGCAAAAAACGGTCGAAATCGCATAAAACATTAAATAAATAAAAAAATAATTAGAATTTTGAAAATCGGTTTTCACGTGTCCCCTTCCCTCCCCCCCGGGTGTCCGATTGCCAAATTTCGTAGCTCTCCGACGCGCGGTCGCGAAACGTATAGTGTATAAGACAGACAGACACACACACACACACACACACACACAGACATTGCCTTTTATTATTTACTAGCCGCCTTTGGCGACCAGCCTGTTCGCTACCCTTGAAAATTCTGACCGTGGCACACTCGCTGGCGCGACCTACCAGAAGGAACGACCTACCAGGAAGTGCCACCCAATTTAGACAGGAACTCAGTGGGGGAGGCATCCACAGGGACCGTACCCTCCTTCCCCTACCACCAACCTCTCGGAAGGACGTACGGTCCCGCATGTTTAACGTGATCGTACTCCGCCTGAACACGGCGACAGTTTTGGCAGTGGCGGGAATCGAACCCGGACCTACCTAGTGCAAATCCCGCGCGCTAACCACTGGGCTACCGCGCCCTCCGCGACAATCTCCATAACCTTCTTTTTATTCACCCAATTTAGACCGGAACCCAGTAGGGGAGGCATCCACAGGGTCCGTACCCTCCTTCCTCTACCAACAACCTCTCGGAAGGACTTACGGATCCACATGTTTAACGTGATCGTACTCCGCGTGAACACGGCAGCAGTTTTGTCAGTGGAGGGAATCGAACCCGGGCCTACCAAGTGCAAATCCCGCGCTCTAACCACTGGGTTACTTCGCCCTCCGCGACATTCTCCACAACTTTCTTTTTATTCACCCAATTTAGACCGGAACCCAGTGGGAGAGGTATCCACTGGGACCGTACCCTCCTTCCCCTACCAACAACCTCTCGGAAGGACTTACGGACCCACATGTTTAATGTGATCGTACACCGCCTGAACACGGAGGCAGTTTAGGCAGTGGCGGGAATCGAACCCGGATCTACCGAGTGCGATTCCCGTGCGCTAATTTTAATTTTATAATGACCATATGGTATTTAAAATATCCATAAAATTAAAATATCCATCGTTCCATCACTTAAAATATCCATAAAATTGAAATGTCCATTCAAAATATCCAGAAATTCAAATATTCATTTAAAATAACCATAAATTAAAATATCCATTTAAAAAATCCATATCATTCTATGAATCATCCATATCGTTCCACCAATCCATAAATATAATAATTTCAAATACATCACCAGAATTCTATCCACCATAATTCAATCATTTAAATAATTTAAAATATCCATTTAAAATATCCATTTAAAATATCATATAAATATAATAATTTCACCCGATGTATCTATCCAATACAAATGCTAAGCTCTTAATACATTTAAAACCCGAAGCCTGGTCTCCATGGAAACGGGGGAAAAACTACTGCGGGGGGAAAAATGTCGGGGAAGAATCGGTTCTTCGCCGAGTATTGGGCAAGAAATATAAAATCATCACGTCTTTAAAATTGCGATCCTGCAGGCAATTTTCAATATTTCTTAACCAGATTAGACTTGTAAGAATGCCAGATCTTTGGCCTTTCTAAAAATGTAAATTATTAGTCGAAATTATGAGTAGTTTTTACGATGGAAGGATTTAAAAACAAAAGTTGGTTTTTTTTAACCGAAAGTGACTTTTGTTTTAAAATCTTTAAAAAATATTAGAAATCGAAATTGAAATTTGAAATGTATATATTTTTACTCGCAATTGTCTGCTCTTTCCGATGGTGTGATTTGTTTATTTCTACGACGTCCCGATCGTGGATAAAAAAGTACAAAAGGGCAAAAAACGGTCGAAATCGCATAAAACATTAAATAAATAAAAAAATAATTAGAATTTTGAAAATCGGTTTTCACGTGTCCCCTTCCCTCCCCCCCGGGTGTCCGATTGCCAAATTTCGTAGCTCTCCGACGCGCGGTCGCGAAACGTATAGTGTATAAGACAGACAGACACACACACACACACACACACACACACAGACATTGCCTTTTATTATTTACTAGCCGCCTTTGGCGACCAGCCTCTTCGCTACCCTTGAAAATTCTGACCGTGGCAAATTCTAACCGTGGCACACTCGCTGGCGCGACCTACCAGAAGGAACGACCTACCAGGAAGTGCCACCCAATTTAGACAGGAACTCAGTGGGGGAGGCATCCACAGGGACCGTACCCTCCTTCCCCTACCACCAACCTCTCGGAAGGACGTACGGTCCCGCATGTTTAACGTGATCGTACTCCGCCTGAACACGGCGACAGTTTTGGCAGTGGCGGGAATCGAACCCGGACCTACCTAGTGCAAATCCCGCGCGCTAACCACTGGGCTACCGCGCCCTCCGCGACAATCTCCATAACCTTCTTTTTATTCACCCAATTTAGACCGGAACCCAGTAGGGGAGGCATCCACAGGGTCCGTACCCTCCTTCCTCTACCAACAACCTCTCGGAAGGACTTACGGATCCACATGTTTAACGTGATCGTACTCCGCGTGAACACGGCAGCAGTTTTGTCAGTGGAGGGAATCGAACCCGGGCCTACCAAGTGCAAATCCCGCGCTCTAACCACTGGGTTACTTCGCCCTCCGCGACATTCTCCACAACTTTCTTTTTATTCACCCAATTTAGACCGGAACCCAGTGGGAGAGGTATCCACTGGGACCGTACCCTCCTTCCCCTACCAACAACCTCTCGGAAGGACTTACGGACCCACATGTTTAATGTGATCGTACACCGCCTGAACACGGAGGCTGTTTAGGCAGTGGCGGGAATCGAACCCGGATCTACCGAGTGCGATTCCCGTGCGCTAATTTTAATTTTATAATGACCATATGGTATTTAAAATATCCATAAAATTAAAATATCCATCGTTCCATCACTTAAAATATCCATAAAATTGAAATGTCCATTTAAAATATCCAGAAATTCAAATATTCATTTAAAATAACCATAAATTAAAATATCCATTTAAAAAATCCATATCATTCTATGAATCATCCATATCGTTCCACCAATCCATAAATATAATAATTTCAAATACATCACCAGAATTCTATCCACCATAATTCAATCATTTAAATAATTTAAAATATCCATTTAAAATATCATATAAATATAATAATTTCACCCGATGTATCTATCCAATACAAATGCTAAGCTCTTAATACATTTAAAACCCGAAGCCTGGTCTCCATGGAAACGGGGGAAAAACTACTGCGGGGGGAAAAATGTCGGGGAAGAATCGGTTCTTCGCCGAGTATTGGGCAAGAAATATAAAATCATCACGTCTTTAAAATTGCGATCCTGCAGGCAATTTTCAATATTTCTTAACCAGATTAGACTTGTAAGAATGCCAGATCTTTGGCCTTTCTAAAAATGTAAATTATTAGTCGAAATTATGAGTAGTTTTTACGATGGAAGGATTTAAAAACAAAAGTTGGTTTTTTTGAACCGAAAGTGACTTTTGTTTTAAAATCTTTAAAAAATATTAGAAATCGAAATTGAAATTTGAAATGTATATATTTTTACTCGCAATTGTCTGCTCTTTCCGATGGTGTGATTTGTTTATTTCTACGACGTCCCCATCGTGGAGAAAAAAGTACAAAAGGGCAAAAAACGGTCGAAATCGCATAAAACATTAAATAAATAAAAAAATAATTAGAATTTTGAAAATCGGTTTTCACGTGTCCCCTTCCCTCCCCCCCGGGTCTCCGATTGCCAAATTTCGTAGCTCTCCGACGCGCGGTCGCGAAACGTATAGTGTATAAGACAGACACACAGACACACACACACACACACAGACATTGCCTTTTATTATTTACTAGCCGCCTTTGGCGACCAGCCTGTTCGCTACCCTTGAAAATTCTGACCGTGGCAAACTCGTTGGCGCGACCTACCAGAAAGGTGTAAGGTAACTGCTTGGAAGGCCAGGAAGTGCCACACAATTTAGACCGGAACCCAATGGGGGAGGCATCCAAAGAGACCGTACCCTCCTTCCCCTACCACACGCGGATGGCACGGTAGCCCAGTGGTTAGCGCGCGGGAATTTCACTCGGTAGGCCCGGGTTCGATTCCCGCCATTGCCAAAACTGCAGCCGTGTTCACGCGGAGTACGATCACGTTAAACGTGTGGGACTGCAAGTCCTTAGACCGGAACCAAGTGGGAGAAGCATCCACAGGGACCGTACCCTTCTTCCCCTACCACCAACCTCTCGGAAGGACTTACAGACCCACATGTTTAACGTGATCGTACTCCGCGTAAACACGGCGGCAATTTTGGGAATCGAACCCGGGCCTACCGAGTGCAATTTCCGCGCGCTAACCATTGGGCTACTTTGCCCTACGCGACAATCTCCATAACTTTCTTTTTATTCATCCAATTTAGACCGTACCCTCCTTCCCCTACCACTAACTTCTCGGAAGGACTCACGGACCCACATGTTTAACGTGCTCGTACTCCGCGTAAACACGGCGGCAATTTTGGGAATCGAACCCGGGCCTGGTAACTGGTTGGACGGCCAGGATGTGCCACCCAATTTAGACCGGAACCCAGTGGGGGAGGCATCCACAGGGAACGTACCCTCCTTCCTCTACCACCAACCTCTCGGAAAAACATACGGACCCATATGTTTAACGTGATCGTACTCCATGTCAGTGGCGGAAATCGAACCCGGGCCTACCGCGTGCAATTCCCGCGCGCTAACCACTGGGCTACTTCGCCCTCCGCGACAATCTCCATAACTTTCTTTTTATTCACCCAATTTAGACCGTACCCTCCTTCCCCTACCACCAACCTCTCGGAAGGACTCACGAACCCACATGTTTAACGTGATCGTACTCTGCGTGAACGTGGCGTAAGTTTTGGCAGTGGCGGGAATCGAACCCGGGCCTACTGAGTGCAATTCCCGCGCGCTAACCACTGGGCTGCCGCGCCCTCCGCGACAATCTCCATAACTTTCTACATATTCACCCAATTTAGACGGGAACCCAGTGGGGGAGGCATCCACAGGGGCCGTATCCTCCTTCCCCTACCACCAACCTCTCGGAAGGACTTACGGACCCACATATTTAACGTGATCGTATTCCACGTAAACACGGCGGCAGTTTTGGCAGTGGCGGGAATCGAACCCGGGCCTACCGCTAACTTCCCGCGCGCTAATTTGCAATTTAAAATGACCATGTGCTTAAGTCCATCATCCTCATTCCATTGTTTCATTGTTCCATCATTTAAAATATCCATAAAATTAAAATATCCATTTAAAATATCCAAAAGTTAAAATATACATTTAAAAAATCCAGATCGTCCCATCATTTAAAATATAAATATAATAATTTATATAGAGCAAAGGCGCTCTATTCAGAACCGTGACGTCACCTCCACCTTGACGTCCCCACCCACCACCTTCCCTGCTTCAGCGGGGGAGAAACGAACGGAACGCCGAGAAATTTAAAATCATGACGTCTTTAAAATTGCGATCCTGAAGGCAATTTTCATTATTTCTGGACCAGATTAGACTTGTAAGAATGCCAGATATTTCAGCTTTCTAAAAATGTAAATTATTAGTCGAAATTATGAGTACTTTTTACTATGCGAGAATTTAAAAACCAAAAATCGTTTTTTTGAGCCAAAAGTGACTTTTGTTTTAAAATCTGTAAAAAATATTAGAAATCGAAATGGAGATTTGAAATTGATATATTTTTACTCGTAATTGTCTGCTCTTTCCGATGGTGTGAGTTGTTTTTTTCTACGACGTCTGGATCGTGGAGAAAAAAGGGCAAAAAAAGGTCGAAATCGCATAAAACATTAAATAAATAAAAAAATAATTGGAATTTTGAAAATCGGTTTTCACGTGTCCCCTTCCCTCCCCCCCAGGTCTCCGATTGCCAAATTTCGTAGCTCTCCGACGCGCGGTCGCGAAACGTATAGTGTATAAGACAGACACACAGACACACACACACACACACACACACACACACACACACACACACACACACACAGACATTGCCTTTTGCGTAAGTCCATTATGGCTTGGAGCCTTATTAATATTCATATTATCCATTGCTCGACTTAATTCAAATTCTGTAAAACAGGGATATACCCTATTTTCTTCTTCTACATTTATCGTTTCTTCTTCAGAATCAGAGGAGTCTATCTCCCGAATTATGAGCCCACTTAGGGTACTTCCATCAGATCCAGTAGGGTGTGTCGCGGGGGTGACGCCCTGCGCAAGGCCAATTCCCCGGGACCCCAATTCTGGTCCGGAAGCAAGATTTAAACCAATTGGGTACTCATCTTCCGGAGTCACCTCCCTTCTAAAGTGAAAATAGATAATTTCCTCAATAGCTTCTTTATGGGACTTCGTTTCCTCCCCACTTGCTTTCCTGATACTTTCATCGATATAAGATTTCTTGAATTTATCTTTAGCAATTTTATAGTGAGATACGAAGGTATTATTACTCATTACCCCCTTCAAATACTCTCTAAAGCTATCTTTCTTCGCTTTTATAATCTCTTTCTTATACCTTGTAAACATATTATTAAACCTGGATCTTTTGATCTGTCTAATATTTTCATCCGTTTCTTTTTGAAACTGCCTTCTTAATGCTCGTGTCTTGCTTCTCATGATTTTTAACTCTTTATTCCACCAGATTGCATTTCTCCTATTTTCATTATTGTTCCTCCTTCGATTTTTATAGCAAATTTCCTCCAATTCTTTTTCAACTTTATAAATATTTTCATCCAAATTATTCTTATTTATTTCGATTTCCACCATCTTATTTGCTAAATCTTTTATTTCAATCTTTGCTTTTTCCCAATTCAAATTTTTAGTTCTCCATTTTCGACTTTTATTCTTCGACCTTATTATATCTTCTTTAATTGTAAACCTTATTTCATTGTGATCACTTAACGTTATCATATCTGTTACCTTCCAATTTTTAATTTTATTCTCCATATTTTTTGTTATAGTCAGGTCTATCCAGCTAATCCCCTTGGTAGCTGAATAAGTGGGTAAACTGTTAATATCGTTTTCGACGTTTAATCCATAACTTTCTATGAATTCCATTAATAACTCCCCTCTTGTATCCAAATTTCTTGGTCCCCAAGCAGGAGATTTCGCATTAAAGTCTCCCCCAATAATCAACTTCTTATCAATATATATATTGATCACTCTCTCTAAGTCACAAATAGTTCGCTCAATTTCATCTGATGGTGCACTATATACTGAAATGAATATATATTCTTCATTTCCGTTTTCAACTTGAAGGACTACTATGTCCCTCTCTATAACAATTTTTCTTATTTTAAAATCAATATTGCAAACAATAATTCCAGTTCTCGGTTTACCTACTTGGTAAATAATCTTAAACTTGTTTGGAAATCCAATTATATTTCCCTCCCAGAAATAAGGTTCATTAATAATACAAATGTCCACACTATTTTGTATCAAATCTTGTGAAAGTTGCAAATTTGCAGCTTTCGCGTGATTAAGATTAATCGACGCACATATAATGTCTTTTGTATTATTCCCCATAATCAGTTTTTAGTCTAATGAAGTCCACTTCTTTCTGGTATATAGGGCAATTAAAGTCAGCACTATTATGACTCGTGGTATATTTGGATCCAAATTTGGAATTGTGTAATACACAATTTTTACAATTTACCGGATTATCACAATCAGTCTGTTTATGGGTAGTATCCCCGCACTTCCTACAACTGCTATCGCTGTTGCAAAATTTTGCTATGTGTCCAAATTTAAGGCACTTGTAGCAAATCGTAGGTCTTAAATACTCTTTAAGATCTACTCTACTCCAACCCAAGTACAGTTTCTTTTTCTCAATTAGAGTATTAAAAGTCACTGGATCTAAAGCCACAATCCAATTCTGGCCTCTTCTCCCCTTGAAACTATATTTTATTTCAATTTCAGATTGTTCCGTAATTTCCGGATTTTGTTCAATTATCGTTTCTTTGAACGATTCTTTTGTGAATTCTTCTTCCACGTTGTAAATAATTACTTGTGGCTTTCTTTTGATTGGTTTCTGGATTACGAAACCTTTTTGAAGTTTTTCATTTATTTTGAAACTTTCAATTAGTTTATCTATGTCTTCCTGTTTGTTGGTTTCCACTAATATGCCTCCGCGTCCAATCTTTTTCACACCTGTTACATTTATTTCCAATTTTCTAGGATCAATAAGTTCCTGTATTTCCTTCTTAGTAATTTCCGAAGATTTTGTTTCTTTCGGATATATACTTGCCAAAAATGGTTTAGGTCTACTTTTAGATCTAGTTCTAGTACCACTCTTTGCTCTCAGCCCCTCCTTCACTTGTTGAGCATAAGTTGCTCCAACTCTTCCCCTCTTCTCCACTCTACGGTCTTGTTGTACTGATATTATTTTTTGTTGTTCAACAATTATTTTCAGTAATTTACTGATTTCCTCTCTTATTTTTGATTGCGGTCCCACATTTACTTTTGTGGAAACTAATGTAGTTATAATGGCCTCTTGGGCTTCTAAAGCTGAACCAATATAGTTATTGATGTCTCTAATAGATTTATCAATTTCAATATCCACACTTGGATAGTCCTCTTCTACTCCCGTCATTATAAGAATGTCCTATCTTATAAATCCGCTATCACAAAGATTAAAAAGTTAAATAAAAATAGGAACGTGAGCCCTGATGGGCGCTGAACTGAAGTCGAATTCGCCCCTCAGATATGATTTCTGAGGGGAGCTCCCCGACCACGCCAAGGATCGACTTCCGGACCAGACTTAGCAAATTTCCACAAAAAAGAAAATCACCTTCTTCCACTAACACTAATTTACGCTTTGATAATAATAATAATAATCAAAATTTTCACTGGTCCCCGGGGGGATCTATAATGGTAACAAGAAACTTAATGTAGATCCAGGTATGGGTCATTGTGGCAATTACGCCCCCCCCCCCCTCCTTTTTCAGATATATGTGTCATTTCTTGTGATTCTATAGATTCAATTATAAAAGTTTATTGCAATGTCATAAATCCAAAAATGACATAAAATTCATTTTATCATGATGATTTATATTATATAATATTTATGATTAATCAAAAAAAAATTATGAGTTTCGATAACTATTTACTGATATATTACAAAAACAAATGTTCAATAAAAGAAACGTGTCAAAGTAAATTCCTTTTTATTTCTGCCTGAATCTGCCCTTGTAATGTACTAACTGTAAACTTTGCAACTACCTTTTAAATTTGGTTAACTGTACTCACGATTCATTGAATGATGATCAATTTACAAGGACCTAATTAACCTTCAGCTTCTATAAGAAATCCGGATTGGCTAGACATGGATTAACATAAACACTATGTAATAAAAAATTAAAATGTTTTAAATTTGATTAAGTAGGTATTAGTCAATCAGGTTCAGTTGATTAAATATTTATAATTTTTCAAGATATTGTTCACCGGATGAAATAAAATATGTTTTTTAGGTAATGCATATGGTTATCTTATTTGTACTGATTTTTTCCCATCAGTAGTACAGATAATAGAATTTTGATGCATAAAAGTAAATTCCTGCCTTAGAGTAAAGGTAAAAATAAATTTCAAAGTAAATAAAAGCATCCCATTTAATAAACTAATATCTATATATTACAATTGTAACTGTAGACGAAGAAATTGAAAAGCAGATTTAGTTTTAGCTAGAATCATTGTATTATTAGAAAGAAATTGTATATATAGCTTGATTCAGTACTATCTTATTATAGTGGCTCCCATAAATCCGAATGAGCCAAGGTTGCAGTTAAGATTTCGCCAAGGTTTTCGTTAACGGAAAAGCAATATGACAATAATATAAACACGTGCTGTTTCTTTAGGACTTCAAACGTTTGGTGAGATTTTACAACCTACCTTGGCGATAAATCTCAGACGCTTGGTGATTCATCCTCGGGGGCTGTTATAATAAGGAAGTACCCTTGATTCTTTAAAATTATAGAAATATATTTAAGAAATATTTTTTGTCTCTACACACCAATAGCATTACCAAGTAGGGAAATCATATTCCCTAGAAACCCATTTAAGTTCAGAGAAATGATATTTAGTGAAATGGGAAGCAAACTGTTTGGTTACCAATTCACCCCCCCCCCCCCTCCTCTTCCTCAAAAAAAGAATTGCCTGGGGATGCTATGCTACTGTTACACACATAATACTAACGTTAAAGGAAAATATTGTAATAGGATCAAATATTTGAACTATCAATGAATTTACATGTTTTTGTTTTAAATATTCTTATTTTCGAATGCTTTTGAGATAAGCATGTGTACTTTTGTAATCACTGATATCTTACAAATGATTCAAAAGTTAGTACTAATTTTCTACTACTCAATTGAATTATCATCAGGTAATGAAATATAGATAGTTATATTTTAATTTCAATATTTGTATAAAATTCATAATTTGTTGTCAAATCAAAACAAATTTTAATTTTATTTACATAAAAATGTTTCAAATATTTTGTTAAATCTTATATAGTCTAATTTCCCATTCTAATCAGTGAATATTAAATTTCAAATATTTGAAATACAGTACATACATAATTTATATGCATTTCTACATAGCTCGTCAAACATTCCTATCCAGGGACATTAATTTCAATTACATATTTTCACAGGTATATACGCTTTACTTCACTGGTCCCTAGAGTAGTGTATAAATAGTGCTTTACTATAGTTAAAAATATGCATTTTCTGTTTAACAGTACAATCTGTTTGAACAACTTTAACTGCATAATAATAATGTTGCATGATATTACCTAATTTCAATTTATAACATGTTTATAAAGAAGGAGTTTATCCAACAGATATTTTAAATCAACTTACTGAATGCTGTTTTTGAAAATAATAGACAGTAGTTACTAATTTAATTTTATATGAAGATGGATTTGATATCCTAGGATGCATGAATAGATGTAAATTGACTTACCTAGTTAATACTGATGTTATCTGATTTATCCTGATGTAATGAGATATAATGAAGCTGAAAATACATATCAGTTAAAAGTTTGATTAGTTATCACTGCGTCCAACCGATGCTAAAGTATTTCGTTAAGATTAGATTGTAATATATTATCTAAATCGAATTATAGTTGTTGAAGTAATAAAGATATTGATTGAAAAATAAAACTTCAGGTTTTATATTTCAGATGTGCTATACAGAATAGCAAGTGTAAAGAGGATTTTAATTGAATTAACGTTGAGTTAAATTCAAAATGTTCTGAAAAATTTTAATGATGTATCAATACATGCCTTTTAAATTTGAATATCAAAATTTTGTATATTTAAAATTCAAAGTGTAGGATAATACACATGTAATTGTTATTAAACATTTCCAAAGTTTAAATATTGGTTGTTAAATTTTAAACATAATTTGAAATAAACATGTTTAAGGGTTAAAATGCCCGTCGAAATCAGGCAGTCATAAGAAACAACAACGAGTTAAAATGCAAATAATTTTAACTCGAACACCAAATGCATTCTAAACGCACAATAAATGCATATTATGTTAGTGTGAACTGCGAAGAATGATAGCATTTGAAACCATAATCTTGCATAATAGCTTATTGGCTGTTAAAAATTTGGCTGCTCACTACTGGGTACAGATCAAACTTCAAAGTATTTCATAAACATTAGATAATGGCTATTAGTGTTTGCTTTCTTCAGAATATTACTTAATATCAATAAAATCTCAAAATCAACACCCATACAATTGAAATGAAACTTCATATATATGCTATTTAAATTACAACTTGGTATATACATATAGAATATATATTAATTTTATTAGTAATTTCATTAATTTGTATAACATCTTTACACTCTTATACTATAACACACTACTGCGATAAACAAATGAACTATGAATCACATTAAAAAATATAGTGCTGTCTTTTGCACAAATTTAATTAGTCCGGCCGTCCAAATAGTTGCTCTTGGTCCTCTGGACGAGTCGGACGGTCTGGGTCTTCAACACAAATTTAATTAGCCTAGAAGGAAATGAATCAAAGTTTCTCCTTTAATTTAACTGATACAACAATAAAAACATCTGACCACTTAAGTTATTTAAACAGGCCAGGTGAAATATTGCAGTACAAGTTTTGATATATTCATATTTGGTCGGCGATCTTCTATCTAAAATTAGGTACTATAAAAAATAAGTTAGAAAATCATTCAATTGGATTATTACAGATGTTTATGGTATAACGTTCCAATGTCAGCATTTTACTCGCAAAGATTGTAATAAATATATCATAAACTACTTACCTAATATTAAGACATTTTTGTTGTTTTACGAATGTGTATATATATCTCCGTATATTGTCATACAACGTTATATCTTTGCACTATTTCTTTCTATCATAATTTTCTTCCCGATTTAACAACAAACATTTTTTTTCATGTATAATCTCGAAGACGACAACTTCCAAGTGAATACTAGGCTCCGCCCATGACGTCATTTAACTTAGCCAATAGCGAAGAATCGGCCTCACAGCAGGGGGTATAGCACGTACGTTTTCGGAACATGCCGGACGGTGCACAAGACATTTTTCGAGCCCATTGCTTGCTAACTCTCTGCATTCAAGGACTCCGCTTTATAACCGTGCCTGTTACTAGTGTTTCTTTCAGGACTTTCTGGGGGGGGGGGCGAGTGAAACTTTAGAGGGACAAATTTTCTATTGCTCTATATAAATATATCTAAATGCTGCCACATAAATGGAAACTAGGTTAACGAAATATCTCCTGGAGGGGGGGGGGGGTAATAGTTGTCTCCGGGGGAACTTCGCCCCCCGGAGGTATGCTTGAAAGAAATACTACCTGCTATACAGATGTTGGAGTTTCACCTCTATTTCGCCGACAATCACTAATCTCCACATCTCGCTTCGCGAGCTCTGTAAATCCTCTCGTCTTACATGCAGCTTGTTAATGGTCGCCAATGTAACTAGCTTGGCGAGCACTTTTACCCCGCCTACTGCCCAGGTAAGTGTATTAACTAACTCTAAGCGTACTAGCTAATGTTGTATCTACCGTTTTCTGATGTAGACCTGAGGTTTTAGCCATAAATCAATTGCAAAGAAATTGATAATTAGATTGACTAATCAGATCTTTGCTAGTATCGAGAATGAAATTTTTTTGTTTTAGCCCGTCTTGCACATTTACGGGCTCATATGTAAAATTTCAGAACTGTACGTTATGCTATTTATTAGTAATGCAGAACACAGGTATATTACACCCGTTGGGGCTTCGACGAGTGTTATCTGGTGTTTTATAACCCCCGGAGTTCGCTTTGAGAACTCATTCACCCTACGTTGCCCTCTATCCGCAGCTCGCTCAAACTCTCAAACTCTTGGGACTTTAGGGTTCTGGTCCCTGTTCGCTGTCGCTCCATAAGCGCCAGAGCACGCTTAACACGCTCTTTCTTCACGGCTGCTACGCAGGCGTAATAGCCTAAGGGACTTTGCCTCCACTTGCTGAAGTATTTCAAACCCAGTAATTCACATCTCGGGTAGGGTGGCTTCGCATCCTAATAGCTGGCGCGCGCTTCGAGAGCTTTCTTACTGCGCGCTCTTTCTTACCGCCTGCTACGCAGGGGTTGTAATGCCGTCCCTTGATCAGTGATGCTCGCCAAACCCCGGATCTCGTTTCCTGAGCTCTTTCAACCCAGTCGGCATACACAACCACCTTCGTGTCCCATTCACATTTCCCACCTCAGGGGACCCGTCACAAGATGACGGTGTGTGGATCATTTTGGCTTCCTCACAGCCCTGATCGTCCTTTCCTGTGAGGAAATAAATCTGTGGAGAGGCCGGCTGCTAACATGGTTTGGTTCTCAAAGCAAACTCTTCCAGATGGCGGAGAGGAGCAAGCCCTTTATGACCTGTTTCCAAACCCGTCGGTGACTGGGTTCGAGACTCGACGGCTTCACCTTGTCCGAAGAATGATTCCGCTGACTCTTGCTCCCCGGGTCGTGGTCTTGCTGGATGGCAGATATATCTCCTTGCCTCCTCTCCTTCGGAACCCGATGGAAACCTCCAGGTCGCCGCGGGGGAGGTTGTAATCTGTCCCATGCACACTGTTGCTAGCCAACCCTTGGGGCTCGGGGTCTCCACCTCCCCCTTTTGTTACCGCTCATTAATTGCCATAACTCGCTTCGCCAGCTCTTGTGTTAACCAGATTTTCCTACCCACCAGAGCCAGCTCTTTCTTCACAGCTGTTACGCAAGCGTAATAGACTAGATAGCTCCGCCCTCTGCTCGTTGACGCTCACAGTCAAGGCTACCTAAAACAAGGCTCGGACATCTAGGAATCATGGGATACGTGACGTCAGCCGCGGAGGGATCTGCAATCACTCCGAATGTACGAAAGTGTATGGAAGTTAGAGAAGTGACTTTCAAAAATTCATATTTTTAAATAAAAAAAATAATATAAATACGTGCCAATTTGGATTACAGTAACTACTGAAAACAGGACTTCATAAATGATGAGTTATTTTTTATTTTGTCTTATTTTATGCATGCAATTTTAACATTTTTGTAGCACATAGCACGTGTAGAGCCGAGTGTTGCTATAACTGTACGAATAGTCTTATATCTTGAGAAAATTACTCTTAATTGATGTATAATATTATCTGAATGACTTGTTATTCATCACTGAACCTTGTATTTTAAGCATAATTTTATCACAGACTTTTGTGAAGTAAATATTTGCCTTTTTTGTTGAAATCGTGAATCGTACATTTTTTAGACGTTAGAAAGACAAAATCTGTTACAAATAACTCCTTGCATCATGATATGATATCTTAAGTTAATCTAAAGTATCAATGAATCAAATTGCAGCCATTCTAAATCACAGAATTATCGAAATAGCCATAATAAATCATAGAATTATCGAAATAGCCATAATAAATCATAGAATTATCGAAATAGCCTTGATAAATCATAGAACATAGAAACTGTATTACAAATTAAATATACGCAATATGCCTTTGTATAATTGTTTAAGAAAATAAAACATGGAGGGGGGGGGGGTATCTGTGATCATTGCATAATGCATTCACACTTAAATTTTCATATTGATGTTTGTATTTATTGTTGAATTGTCAGGCGTTTATTAAAAATAATTATTTTTGTGCTCTGTTTACCAGTTATAACATAATATTTTACCATTCTTCATTTAACTACGGTACCCTCTTCAGTGTCCAGGGTTGTTAAACTAGTGCTCAAAAGTCTAAACTTTAAATTTCATAGCACTTTTTATTTTTTGAGAAAATTATCTGTTAATTTATAACCGTGTGATGTTTCTCGCATGTGTGGCACTGAATGTTTCAATATCTGCATGAATCGCCTTATATCTATTTTACAAGATTTTGTTTACAAGAAACATATTTTGCTTTATCACATACAACTTGTATGATTTCGATTATAAAATGAAACTTGTCCATATTGAAAAAATTACCCAATTTACTTGTTTTGATTTTTGTTTTAAAGATTTTAGAAATTTGGATCTTTCTGACTAAAAATATATATTGCAAAACAGCGATATTAATTTTTCTGAAAGGCATAATTATTGAAATTTGTAACAAATATATTTTGAAAACAAAAAATAGAGAAAGTTAAACATGTTTATTTTTTATCAAAAGTTATTAATTGATACTTTTGATTAAATTACAATCAAAGTATTTAATGTGTCATTTAGATTTAACTGATTAAATAGTTTTTGTATTTAATGAAAATATCCTTATCCGTAGAGTAAAATTGTTTTTCAGAACTCAGTTGGGGGGGGGGGGGGGGGGGGAGGGGTGGCATGCAAATGTCAAATTTCTTTGGATTTGATATAAATGCTTTTACTGTGCAAAACCAGTAGTATATTTATTTATAATCCATACTTAATGTACATCATTTAATATATATCAGGTAGGTATTCAGTAGGTATAAATGGGGGGGGGGGGGGCGGGCTTTTGTTTGAATGTGACATATGATATGCAGGTACTTTTCAGACAAAATATGGATCTTGCTTTTGCGGCAGATACATTTAATTTTTACGTAACTTTGTTAACTCCAACTACTTAGATTTATAAATTTGTTGTAATAAAATTTTTATATGCTCATAAAAAGCTCTTCTTTTTACTTTCCTTATATACATAATGTATAAGGAAAGTATTGTGACGGGGTCGAAAATTCGAAATCGAGTTTTCGACGGGAGAGCACGTTTCAAGCATCCCTGATCATGAATCAAACATTTTTGAAGTGATGTCTGTGTGTGTGTGTGTGTGTGTCAGTGAGTCTGTGGAGACGATAACTGACGAACGAATGGACCGATTCGAATCAAATTTGGTACAAAAATCACAATCCGTAAACACTGGAAGCCTATTGTTTTTGTACGCAATCGAATGTTCAGAACCCCCTAAATTTTCGAATGAAATTTTGAAAAAATCGTTAAAAAATCAAAACCACTAATAAAGTTACACAAATAGACATTTCTTATGTAATTTTTTATTAAAAAACGATTGACATAAATTTTAGAACGCTAACATGAACCGTTCTCGAGATATTGTGCATATTTAAAAAAAATTATCAAAAAGTCATATAAAATATAAAGAAAAATATTTCCTATTGAGAAACATGTTCACTTTTCATATGTAATACCGTGCGATAAATTGAGTGACATCATTCTCGTGGATCTAGCTCGTTCCATTCATGAAAAAAGACACTTTGAATAATACTTTTGTATTTGAACGCCAATAGTCATTTATCTGCTGTAAGAATAACTTATTTCTTAGTGCATAACGCTTGGCTAGATTTTGGCGACGAATTTGGCGGAATGTCGCCAACTTGGCGACTTTTTTGAAATGTTGCCAAATTAACGAAAATCTCGCCAAATGGATAAATATGATGCTAAATCAATGAAAATGACGACTAATTGTCGAAAATTCAATATCTTGGAAAGAATATTAGTATCTACTATAAGAAAAACCTATTTTTTTACTGTAAAAGTATAAAATTCATTACATTATATAAGGAAAGTCACGTGTTGCCCACATCAGATTTTTTGTATTTTATTTACTTGCTTCAAGAAAATCTTAATAACTGCACATTTCAACAAGAATAATAAATAATATCACATTTCAACACAACATTAATGGTGTGTACTAGTTAAAACATCCACACATACATGGTACTCAGATACTCAGCAAATTTGAGTTAATTTTGAATATACTTTTTTCAGACAAAATACAAATCTAGCTATTTATTGCTGCATATGCAGTATGATACATTTTAATATATATTTGATGTCACTTAATTAGATTTGTAAGATAAAATGTTTTTACAACTTAAAAGCTCTTTTTTTGTATTTTACTTCCTTATTTGAAGAAATACTGTTACATTTTTTGATGGATTTAATAATTTAAATAATTTCTTTGCATGTAGAAAGACAACGATTTTCTACTTAGTGTGGTAACCTAACTTATGAATAATTAAAATTTGTACATATACTACATGTCATTACAAGTTAAGGTAATTTACATTTCAAGAAGAAAAAAATGATTTAAATTTCATGAAGATATAAATCAATAAATGATGTGTACTAGTATATAGCATGCATACTGAGGTGTAACTATTGTGGTGATTGTCATTACTAAATTAAAAAGCTTTACATTTAGTCAGAAAGTTAAAATGATTAATAAATTTCCACTAAGTTATTTTTCTATCTAAAGTACGACAAAAAATTATGCACAAATTTGCTTTAATTTTAAATGAAGAATTTTCAGATTTTTTAAACAAGCATGTTTCTTCGCATTTTTATGAATTCTAGATTTACAGTATAAAATGTTGTTCAAGTGAAATAGGTAGGTATCAAGAGTTTTTGAAATGTAGTATTAGTGTAAAAGTAATAATGTTGCAAAAGTTACTGTCACAAAATTGAAAAGTTAAATTTAAAAATTTATATTTATAGCTATTTCACTGTGTTTTATGTTGCTTATATTTTAAAACTAAATACTAAATCTGGAGATATATATATATATGTATGTTAGCTAATAAAATATGTATTTTAAAGTCATAGGTAAGTGTCAGCAGTTTCTCCCATTATAGTGAATAATATGTAATTAATTACTTTTCTCCTAATTCATAGTTATAAAATATTATTTGAATTTCTAAGGTTTATAAGTTTTGTTTTTTGATATATTTTAAATATTATATAAATATTAATATAGTTGTTTATTATGTTAATATAATTTTAACATAAATGTTTACAGAAGAGAGTGAAAAAATATTTGTTCTCAGTGTAGATCATTTTTTATTTTAGAATCACAGTTTGAAGTTTATTCTAATTTACTTGTTAGTTTAGAGATATATTTTTTCATATTAGTCTTATTTATTACTGTAGAAATTCACTTGTGTCAGATTCCGTACGTGTTATGCACGGGAGATACGTTCCCTCCGTTGCTGCGATTGAGTTGTCAATGTCCGGAGCTCTTATTCTAGCTGGCCTTGTCACAGTCCAGTAACTCTCTTTGCAAGTCGGATGGCTTCGCTTCCTCCTCGCTGGTGTTGGCCGAGCTCGCCTCGCGAGTTCTTTCTTTCCGTCTGCTACGCAGGCGTAACACGGCCGCTACGATCAAACCCCAGATCTCGTTTCGCGAGCTATTTCAATTCAGTCGAAGTCGAGTGTCGTACAGGACAGAGCACCAGGCGCGAATCGCCTTTAATCCCCAGTTTCAATATGTGGTTCTTATCGTCAAACTATGACATTTTCAAACTATGAGTATTTTTATTTACTACTTTTTATTATTTGTCCTAGCTCCTAGTGTGGCAGTTTGTTGCACATTTAGAGTTTAAGCAGTTTGGGGGGTTGATGCAGATCTGAGGATTACCTAGAATTTTGGCAGCTTAGAGTTTTGAACATTAATCGCGAGTTTTATTTGATATCAGATGTTTGAGGTTGGATATTTAATTCCGATTATCGATGTTTAGAACAGCGCGGGGTCTCTTACGCGATTTGGCCTTGCGATGATCATAGTCATGCAGATTGAATAACAGTTCATTTGGAACGGAGGGTAAATTTTTGTAAAATTTAAGCGCTAGCTTTTTAATTTGCGCTCTAACAGTTTTTGTTTTGAAGTCATTCCTAATTACCGAGTTCCTTAAGTACCTGGGAGCTTTCCTGATGATCCGTAGGATTTTGTTTTGTTTTGTCTCTAGGAGGTCTATTGTAGTTTTACAGGCATATCCCCATACGGGTGCTGCATACAGCATTCCCGGGCGGATGGCCGATTTATAAATTAGCAGTTTGTTTTGATGACTGAGATTTCCGTTTCCTATCATTGGGTATAAGGCTCCTGTAGTTATATACGCTTTTTTGATTAAGTTCGTTACGTGCTGTTTCCAGGTTAGGTGGGAATCTATCGTTACACCTAGGTATTTAGTAGATTTTTCCGCGCGTAAGGCATGATTGTATATATACAGTGGCGGCGGCGGTTTGTTTCTCCTCGAGAAATAGATCCAATGACATTTATTGGGGTTTAATTTTATTCGAAATTTTTTCAGCCATGGAGTATGTCTAAGTGTTGTTGTAGCTGTCTGTGCATTATTGAGACATAGGGGTGTTTTGCAAGTATCGCACTGTCGTCTGCATAGAGTGCCAGCTCTGTGTTTGGAGTCCTGGGGATGTCGTTCAGGTATATGTTAAAGAGTGTCGGGCCCAGGATAGAACCTTGCGGTACACCACTTCTAATGAGCTTGGGTGTTGAAAAGTTACCTGCTACTCTGACTTGAAAGTGTCTGTTATTTAAGTATGAAATTAAAAGTTTGACAACAGCGTCAGGGACTTTTAAAGTGATCAATTTGTGCGCTAATCCACACTGCCATACTTTATCAAAGGCTTTTTGTATGTCCAGAAAAATCGCAGCTGTGGGTGTCTTACTATTAAGTCCAGAAGATATGTACTCTACCACTCTCAGCAATTGATGAGTGGTGGAGTGCTTTGGCCGAAATCTAAACTGCTCCGGACTGATAATGTCATTCTCACTAAGGTGCGTGTTCAGTCTCTTAAGAATTATTTTCTCAGTAATTTTACTAAGTGTCGGTAGCAATCTAATTGGTCTGTAGTTGGCTGGAATTGTGGCATCCTCACCTGGCTTAGGGATTGTTATGATTATCGCTTCCTTCCATTCTTTGGGAAAGTAGTTTAGTTTTAATATTTTATTTATTAAGATAGTCAAGTAACATATTACGTTTAGGGGTAGGTTTTTAACCGCAATATTTCTGATGTTGTCGTACCCTGAGCTTTTACGGTTTTTGATAATTTCTACTATCTTCTGCGGGATAGCTGGGTTAATCTCAGGCGTTATCGGGGAATTCCTGAAGTTATTTAAGGTTTGTCTAACCATTCTTAGGGTGTCCTGACACATTAGATCGTGGTTTGGTTGGAATTGTTTTTCATAATGGCTTGCGAGCGCCTCGGCTTTTTCCTCGTCTGAGTACTCGATTTTAGCGCCATCCATTAGAGGCGGGAGCTTAATTTGAGGTTTCCTGAGTCTTTTTGCGAATTGCCAGAGCGATACGTCTTCTGGGCTAAGGGATTCGGTTAGTTCTTTATACTGTTGCTGCTTTTCTGCGACAATTTTTTCCCTGACTTTGCACGTGAGTCTGTTAAGCTCCCTTTTAAGGGCGGCGTCTCTGTTAGCCTGCCATGTCTTACGTATTCTATTCCAGTAGCGGCTCGTCAGTTGGAAATGTGGTAGTGCTGCTAATAAATTGTATGTTGAAAAGAACATATATTTTATAATAAACACAGCAATATAAAAAATTACATTACAGCATAATGATAAATGTTCTATTTATTTGTATACAAGGACATTTTCCTCATCGTTTAATTGACTACTAAATACACAGATATTAAACAGTCATTTACTTTAAAAGAAAAGAAACACACATCCCAAATGACCAGTTTCTGAATTAAAAATATAAAATTAAGGGAAGTAGAATAGCACATGCGATACGACTGAAACGTCGGGGCTGCATTCTCTGCAGCACATTGTGAACATTACAGCCCGATCATCCCGCTCTCTATGCATCACTCTGAGTGTGCGCACTGGACCTTTTATCGGAGATGAGGAGCTGCGAGTTCTGCAGCCCGAATGCGCCTTCCCCACATGCTTTGAGGATACTCATAAGAAAATCGACCTTCCCACATATTTTGCGGTCACAAGAAATAATTTATGAATCTGGCATTCAGGACCAATTCTATGCGGAAAAATTGTTCAAATGCTATGAGTAAATAAAAATATTTTTTTAAATAAATTACAGGGGGTGCTGCAGCTCTGCAGCACTTATAGACGAGCCGCTACTGTTCTATTCCTTTGCCTGACTAATTGTTTGACATGGTGGGGAAGTGTGGGCATTTTTGGAGACTCACTATGTGTTGTGGCAGAGGCAATTGCTCTCTTGATTTCTGTTGTGAGTGTGTGCGTGGCAGAGTCAATATCCGCTCAATTCAGTCGGGCACACACCCGCCTTTTTGTAACCTGCATGCTGATGTTCGCTAACCCCTGGAGCTCGGATACTCCGCTCTCCCCCACCCCTTTTGATGCCGAAGCTCGCTTAACCAACTCTTTCCTTACGCCTACATAGCAGCTTTACAAACAAGCATAGCGTTTTCCAAGCATTATTTTTCAGAAGATAAATGAAGCTCTCAATAATTTGTTCATATTTAATTATTTAAATTAATAATTTAAATATTACTGTTTTTGAAATGGCAAAAGCTTTTCCAAAAATGAGAGTTAAACTATTTAAATACTTCTTTTGAGATGGCAACAGCGTTTTCAGCAATGAAAGATACAACGAAGAAAATAAAATTTTCATACAGAAGTAGTGCAAAAACACTTTCACCTCAAAGTTGTATACAAAATAGAGAATTCGAAAAGGATTGTAATGAAAAATAGGAGACGACACACAGTAATGATCACCATGCCAAATTGCAAATCATTTGATGCCATAGGTCATAGATCCGGCTCTAACTTTTACAGAAAATCTCTCTGTTTTAAATTACTCAAAGACAGCATTATTTTTGGAAATAATGCCTTTAAAAATAAAAGAATAGACTAATATGAATAACAACCATTCGTAGGACTCGCAGCATCAGCCACTCTTCAGGCTAGGTTAGATCCGGGAGAGGGCGCATCTGACAGGAATCGCCACTGATGTCAATCTGATAACTTTGTGATTGGTTTATGGGCCCAGTGCCTAACTTTATATTGCAGAACGTTACTCTTTCGTATATAGATGTGTTGTGATAGAGAAATGTGTTTTATCAATTAAATCTGATATTCTTACTTATATACTGGAGAAAAACCAATTGTTTGCAATGACTCATTCTAATAAGACCAGCCCTCGATTTCCTATTCGTGCTGGTGAATCCAAACATTTGAATCAAAAGATTAGTTTGAGCAGACGTACTCCTCATTCTCCTGGTAAAAAATGGGTTTGTGATTTCTGTCCGAAAGAATACAAAAGTAGGAGTTATTTAATTACTCATCTCCGTACACATACTGGTGAAAAACCATTTGAATGTGATATGTGTCACAGAACATATTATGAAAGAGGGAGTTTAACTAAACATTCCCTACTTCATAATGCTAAAAAGCGATTTAAATGTGATGTGTGTCTTAAAGGATTTGATTATGCGTCTGGATTGAATTATCATCTCCGTTTGCATACTGGCGTAAAACCATTTATGTGTGAAGTATGTCCTAAAAGATTTTCTAGAAAATGTACTTTGACTACACATATCCGTACTCATACTGGTGAAAAACCATTTAAATGTGATGTGTGTCAGAAAGGATTTAATGAAGCTAGTAATTTGAGTAAACATAAATTAACTCATACTGGCGAAAAATCATTTATTTGTCAGGTGTGTTGGAAAAGATTCAAACAAAAGAGTCATTTGAATATGCACCTTCTTTCTCATACTGGGGAAAAGCAATTTGTTTGCCAGTTGTGTCATAAAGAATTTAAAAGAAAGGATCATTTGAAAACTCATCAACGCTCACATACTGGTGATAAACCTTTTATTTGTAAAGTGTGCAAGAAAGCATTTAGTCAAAAGAATACCCTGAATTCGCATATTCTTTTTATTCATACCCAGGAGAAAAAAAAGTTTAGATGTGATGTGTGTCACAACGAATTTCGTAATGCAGGTAATTTGAAAGTTCATTTTCGTACCCATACAGGAGAAAAACCATTTGCTTGCGTGGTGTGCCAGAAAAAATTTAATGATAATAGTTATTTGAATACTCATCTCCGTACTCATACCGATGAAAACCCGTATATTTGTGAATTGTGTCATAAAGGATTTAAGCAAAGCTGCAATTTGAAGACACATAGTGTTATACATACTGGTGAAAAAAATTTTATTTGCAAGGTGTGTCAGAAGGCATTTAATCAAAGGAGCAATTTAACAAGGCATATGCGTACTCATTCTGATGGAAAATAATTTGGCATGTCTATCCAGTCGTCCACTTGGTTTCTATTTGTCTACCTACCATTATACATATACATGCATAAATTTAATGATTGGGTGATATTAAAGTATGAGAAATTTCAGAGTTTAAACTACTAGGTGTGTGCTCAGTAGTGCCTTTAAAAATTGATAAAGCATAAAAATACTAAAATTATACACATTAAATTTCATTAGTTTATTTGTTAATTTCAAGATCTAAGTAAAAATAAAATGTATTCTGACCAGGAGCATCATTTAGCCCCCCCCCCTTCCCCCAAGATAAGGAAAAGTCTTTTGATTTGTGACTGCAGAAAAAAAAGCTCTAACATTCATTGCAATTTATTAAATGTATCTTTATTCTGCTCAAAAAAAATTACATCACCTCAGTACTGTGGTAATTTAGTGCCCTTTTTCAATGAAAATAAATGACTTTATTCCTTATAACCGAAAAAGCTTTCAGCTAGTATCTACTTCAGAATATCATAGTAGGTCCAACTTCAGGTGTGTATTTCTCAACCCGTGCATAAGGTAATTATTTTGTTAAGAAATTGTATTGTTGTTGCCTCTCGCCTTTGTGCAAAGTACTTGCATGTTATAAAGAAAGTTGCTTTGTTTAAACACCATTCTCTGAGTGAAAGAAAGGCGACAACCATTCCTTTTGTGGATGTTAGGATTTCATCAGTAATAACCAGAACCCTATTAATGTAGTGATTTCGTCTGTTAGTACCTTCACTCCATATAAAATTTGCCTATTCATCTGAAAGTCTTCAAATTTAGCATGGACATACAGATTAGTGACTTCATTGTTGGAAAATTGTATAAGTTAGCAAATTTAAAATCCCTGGAGTGGTTGTATAAGGGGGGAGGGGATAATATCGGAAAATAAAATGTATTCAACATGAGTGAGGAGGATTAAAATAAAGTTCACATCAAGAGTAAAAGACAAATACCAGTTCATTTTCTTTTTTGCATATATTGGCGGCGGGGGAGATAAAAAACCTTAATTTCCATTTTTTCTAGTTTCTCAGAAAGTAAACGAAAAAAATCTAAAAAAATTTTCCCAGATACTTCAACTCAACCCAAATATAGAAATAAACTGTGATACACAAAACTGATTAGAAAAGAAGATAGTAATTAAATGTGGAAGTTGAAAATTAAAAATTTATCAACATATCAAGTTGAGTATCAAAATGTCAGCAGGAAAGAAAAGTACAAAGTACCAAAATTTTGAATTTTGCATTCATGGGAGGCTTGCTTAAAAACCATCATGTTTTTGTTTTTTCTTCATTTAAAATATACAATGGATAGAAAATCTTGAAACATTTTCTAGAGATACATCAATAAAATTTAATATTTAGATATTTATTAACTAAAAATAAACAGGTATTTTAGACCTCTTAGTTTTGATGCATTCATTAAATTTAAATTCAGAAGAAAATTAAAAGAGAGAGAGAGGAGCAAACATTAATTTCTAGTTGGAGTTATTCACTCACGTTATTATCATTTGCTGAATGACAATAAGCCTATGTATATGTTCGATGGTTTAGGTTTAAGTTATTTTCTCTAATAAAGTAAGAAATTACATTATGTTAAAATACCTTTCTGCAATTATAACACTTTATACATGATATTTTACTTTCTTTTTTTACTTATCTAACTTTCAGCTAATTAATTAAATCTTAATTGCTTTTATTTTCCTTCATTTGAGGAAGGGCGTAGAAAGCCCAGGCCACCCGACTCAGCCGAGGGCATGAACAGCAAAGTGAGCTACAGTGAGGAAGAGTGTTGTTGTTAAGATTCAGACCGTCCAACTTACCAGAAAGTTGTAAGGTAACTGTTTGGATGGCCGGGAAGTGCTACCTAATTTAGACCGGAACCCAGTGGGGGAGATATTCACAGGGACTGTACCCTCCTTCCCCTACCACCAACCTCTCGGAAAGACTTATGGACCCACATGTTTAACATGATCGCACTCCGCGTGAACATGGTGGCAGTTTTGGCAATGGCGGGAATCAAACCCGGGCCTCCAAGTGCAATTCCCATGTGCTAACCATTGGGCTACCACGCCCAGTGAGGAAGGGCATGGAAAACCCAGACCACATGATCAACCTGAGGGCTAATGGTAGCTGTTTGTGTGGCCCAGTGAGAAAGGGCGTGTCAAAACCAAACTGATTGAATGAGTTTTGTCCCTTTACTAAAGTAAATAATACTATATAAAATGTGTATAAAATATTCTTTTTGAAGACATCTTTGATATAAAAGCTTAATTTTATCAACTTAAATGAACTTGAACTTAAACAAACAAACTACTTTATCTTTTACATTTGATAACTTTCAGTGAATAAAAAATTTTCCTGTGATTTTTCACTGGTACTCACTAGGGTACAGATTTGATATAAAGAATTAATTCTTTTCTTCTTTTTATTCAGGAGCAATAAGTCTTCAAATGTGGTGCAAAATTAAATTGCACTTGGTGCGAAATGTTCCGTGTTTTTCTGGCAACCCCTTTCAGCTTTTTGTTATCTTTGGCTTTGGCCATTTTATTTTTGTTGTGTTGTTGCTTTGTGTGTAAAAATACATTAAAAACATGAATATCATACAAAAATTAAAGATAGCACATGCTAATAGATAAAATAATGTAGAAGCAGAAAATTTACATCGATATGATTGTTCTTTGATGACTGCAATGTGGAAACAGTCATTTGTGCAATTTGGATATTTACACTTATTTTCTTTTTTAAAGTTTTGGATTTCATTAAATCAGCCTACTGTGTTTTGATTTAAGCATGGCTCTTGCATTGTTTTAGAGGATAATTTAAAGTTTATTTCTCGACTGTATAAAATGTTATGATTTTCATGTTACGTCCACAGATTTTTTTAAATTTCGTTAATGTACAACAATTTTTGGTACTTTTCCATTTTGCCAGCGCAGGCGATAAAGTTGCCAAAAATACTACAACCGATGCCAAACGGAATTTCCCTGCTAGTAACTTTTTACCGCCACATTTACAAAACAAGTTGCGGCCATTTCTTATCAGTCATGTCTTTTTCCTAATACTTCAAAAATGGATGAAAAACCAATGAAAATTTGGGATTTGCCCAGAACGGAGGAAGAATCTGTTCGATTCTTTCAAGCGAAAGGCGTTTTATCTAAAATTGCTACTTGTGATAATAATCGTGAGATGAAATTGTATTTCGGAAACGAAATTCAATGGCACTGCAACTTTTCAACTTGTCGCAGTAAAAGAAGTATCCGGAAAGGCACATGGTTTGAGACATTGAAATTGAGTTTCTTGAAGTGTGTGAGGTTTATATATAATTGGAGCGAAGAATTAACTTCAGTTAAATGGTGTGAAAAGCAGTTGGAAATCAGGCACAGAACAGTTGTGGACTGGAATAACTACATGCGCGAGGTTTGTGTGGATTCTTTGTTTAAACGTCAACAACGGAAAATAGGAGGACCTGGTATGATCGTCGAAGTGGATGAAAGTATATTCACGAAGGGCAAAACAATGTGGGACAGATTCTACTACAACAGTGGATCTTTGGTGGAGTTTGCCATGAAACAAACGAATGTTTCCTTGTAAAGGTGCCAAACTGATCCATGAACATTATATTAGAAGCAATTAAGGAAAATATCAAAAAAGGAACTATAATATATTCCAATTCGTGGAAATCATATTGCACTGAAAAACTGGAAACTAAAGTTTTCAACATTTCAAAGTGAACCATAAATACAATTTTGTCGATCCAGAAACTGGAACACATACGCAAAAAATAGAAAAACTGTGGGATAGCGCCAAATGGCGAAATAAAAAACACAGAGGAACGACATGTCATCATCTGGAAAGTTATCTTTCAGATTTTATGTAGAGAAAAGAAAAGAAAGACCCATTTGAAAAAATTTTAAACCATATTAAAATGTTTATGCCTCCAAAGTAAAAAATTCTTTGAACTAACATTTATTAACATTTTTTTTATGTGTATACTGTGTGTTGTCGCTAATAAAGTCTGCTTGGTGAAATTTGCGCCGGTGAAATGGAAAAGTACCCATTTTTTCTAAGTATCGGGTTTTTTTTTTTTGAAATTACTTTAAAGTGCAATATTTTTTCTAAGTACCTATCATTTTTTTTTTATTATTTCTTTAAAGTACAAAATTTTCATACAAAAGTATCGTTATTTCTTAAATTTCATTAAAGCACAGTCGTTTTTCTAAGTATCAACTTTTTTTAATACTTTAACATTATTTAAAACTTATTTATGTATTAGCTTTTTATGCATTTTTAAATATGTTTATATTTGTTATGTGCAAAGCTCAAAATGGCGTCCGTTAGGACTTTTCAAACACCGTACGTGTTGGCGCCATTCTTGGCGACAAAAAATGGCAGATTTCGCCAAATTCTTTATAACAAATCTGTTCCTTCACTAGTTATTTAAATAATTATAATTTTATTTATATATCAGCAATGTCCACCCACTATGCCCATCTAAGTATCTAAAATAAAGAGACTCCCTATAACTGTATGGATCATACCATTTAGCTCCAACTAATCTATCTATGAACAAAGTTTGATTAATTGCATTGCTTAAAACGTGAATTTGAAGTAAAAGTAGGAAACAAGTCTCTCTAACGCTATGGTTTAAATATTCATATTCTGGACTTTTAAATTGGATGATCTCTTGAATTAATGAATGAAATAAAGGTGGGTGGCTCCAGAAGAGCCCAGCACATCAACCAGAGGTCTATTGTACTACCCCAAAAGAAAAAAAGATCTCTAAGAAAAGAGACCAGTAGCCGATGCGAAAATAAGCAGGCACTTGACAGGAATGTCATTCAGCTCCCAGGGTTCAATCACATGACGACCAATGTGCTCGAATTGGATGATTTCTTAATATTAACATCCCTATTCAGCTGAAACATGAAGGTGTTCTCATCTCTAACTCCATGAGTTGAACAGTTTGCCTTTTCATCATTGTAGCCATGCCTTCTGCCTGAGATTGTAAATGCAAAAAAAGCCACATTTTGAGAAGCTATTTTTTCAGATCCAAGGGTTCGTTTAAAAAACTGATTTCAGATTTGAACTCAGCATAGCCAAATGAGTATTCAAGAGATTTTTCTGCCCTCTTAGTTACATTGGGTGCTCCGACATACTGACACTGTGATTTATGAGCAGTGATTCATTTTGTCCTTCATGTAAATACTGAAGAAGTTTAAAAATAAAACACAAATCTAATATTTATTATTTATGTTTTTAATAGAAGTAATTTTTATATACACTTAAATTATTAGAGAAAACATTGCATATTTATAAAAAAATTATTATTTTTTTTTACTTTAACATCGGCTTTTAAGAACATAGTACAAAGTATAACACAATACATAAAACCGGCCACACATTTAGCTGCAGTAAGCCTTCGGGTCTGTCGTGTGGTCTGGATTTTCCACAATATATAAAACCGATGTGTCAATGTGTAAAATTGATTCATTACATCCTTGAAATAATTTAATAGTTCAGTACTGTTAAGAAAGCTTACAAGTTCTAAATATCTGATGTGAGCAGCACATGACTTTCACTGCAGATTCAAATTCATTTTTTTTTTATTTCATTAATAATTCATGAAATTGAGTTTAATTGCACAAAATAACACACAACTAATTGAAGTTGCATTGAATATAAACTTAGTTCAGATTTCGATTTCATTTCGTAACTGGATTTATTCTTAAAACCAGTGTAACAAAAATGCAAAAAAAAAAAAGTGCTGTATATTTCTTTTTTCGGCATTGTGGTCTTGGTTTAACTGCTTTGTTGATTTTAATATTTCATAATTACTTTATTTGGTTATTATATCTTTCTAATATGTATATATATATATATATATATCATATTCTAAATATTAGCTTTATTATATATATATATATATACTATATATATATATATATACAGGGTGTCCCAAAAACATTGGCCTCGGCTTTTATTCCTTTAATATTGATCTTGAACATATATAATAAATTACAAAGTTGTATAAAAAAAGGTACAGAATTTTATGAAAGCAATTAAAATTTTGAAGGGAATTAAATTTTAAGAAATACAAAATTTAAATTTTTATATGGTCCCTGTACAAAAGCATTTCCAATGAGTAAAATTTGCTCCATACACTAATAAGGTGCTGTACAAAATTTCAGCATTTTATTATAAAAAGTCCCAGAGATATGAAAAGACAAAAATGCTGACTTAAACCACTTTTCGATGCATTGACATGGGTTCTCAGAGGGGAAAAATCATGTCAGCAGATCGCATTTCAGGGATCATACACAAATTACAAATGAAAACAATGATTACATAAGTAAATAATAATTTTGCTATTTATTGGTACAAAAGTATCTAAACTGTGTAGAAATAATAACTTTACACAAAGATTACAAAGCTTGTTCAAAATGTTTTCCATCCATGCCAATACAGAGCTGCATTCGTCTGATAACACTTCTGTGCACTCGATCAAGTTCTTGTTTGGTGATGTCATGACAACTAGGGTTGCACCGAATATTCGGTTGGTATTCGGTATACTGCCTATTCGGCAGTCAAACCGAATATTCGGTTCGGCCGAATACTTTAATATTTGGCCGAACCGAATAGTAAGAAAAATTTTAAATATTCGATAATTGGTAAAGCACATTTTTTTATGCAATGAAAGTTATAGTATCATAGTGCAAAATTGATTCAAATTGTTACTTACCAATATTATCGTATTTAAAATAATTTTAATGTAAAAGTAAGCAATCTGATATTAAATTTTGTTGTTTTTTCAATTTTTCTTAAATCTTATCACACCTTAACCTTACTAACTCGTTTAAATATGAAGCAGTAACCGGAAAATAAAACTCATAATATTACTTGTTTAAAAATATAACTGTTAATTTTTTATAAAATATGCAGCTAAAAATATCAATTATCATTTCACCAATATTAAGAAAGGGTGAAGGTCATTAATATATAAAAAAAAGCACTTTGGTGAATATTCAATTTTGCAGTATTTTAATTTCGATAGAGATAGAGAAGATACTGAGGGTGCCATAGGTGTTCCTTTGTATCCATTAAAATGTGTCAAGCAAGATAACCAAAGAATTTCTCTCTGTGTGTGTAGTCAACCCTTCTAATTTCTTTCATGATTTCTGAAGAGAAGATTACTTTGTTGAGTCTTTTGTCACAGGGTGTAACTGTTTAGTTATCTATCAGTATCTACTCTGTTGTAGTTTGTTGTGACAACAACTTAAAAAAGAATGGCTAGGCATTCTGGCGAGTATCCTTTGCACTTTAAAAAGAAAAATGATTTGACAATGTTTGAATTTGACTGCTCAGTTTCAATTTTGATAAAATTATTTATTAGTTACATTATAGAAGAGACTAAGATAGCAAAAATTCAATTGAATAAATTGTAATTCTAATTTGTAATGATATTTTAAGCAACTTGGGTTTGTATTTGTATGTAAGGTAAATGCAAGATTCTCTATAACATAACATGAAGCCATGATTATCACATATCAGAAATTAACTATCAATTATCAATTTATGCAGATAAACATAAAACAAATTAAGTACTATATTTATTTGCTTTTGAAATGATTTATTTCATTTGTTATTTATTTTAAATTAATAATTATACTTAATGTAAATGCAAATAAATTTAGGATGTTAAATGTAAATGCATTTAAAAAAGGCACAAAATAGAAACATTTTCTATTTTAAATTGGCATAAAATAGAAATATTACCTTTAAAAAAATTTAACCGAATATTCGGTATTCGGTGCAACCCTAACGACAACCATCTTGAATGCGTTGTTGCGACTTTGCTTTATTTAAGGGAGGTGACAGATAAACAGTTGTGTGTAAACGACCCCACAGATAAAAATCCATAGGCATTAAATCAGGCGATCTAAGGGGAAATTCGACTCGCTCATGCAAGCCAATCCACATGTCTGGAAACTCGTTATTTAACCAGTGTTTCACAACTGTAGTATGGTGAGCTGGAGATCCGTCCTGTTGAAACCATACATGTGGAAGTACTGTTAGGGGCTGTTCATCCATAAAATCAGGAATAACCACATTCAGAATCTCATTAACATATCTGTCACCCGTAAACTTACCATCATACAGTATGGGTCCAAGCAAACAGTTTCTGAAAATACTACACCATACATTCACAGAAAATTGCTTCTGATGATGAATATCACATACCATGAATGGATTTGTGTCAGACCAATTGTGCTCATTTTGAGGATTTATGCATCCATCTTGTTTAAAACAGCATTCGTCAGTCCAAATTATGTTTTTCAGGAAAGAGGTATTTGCATCTCCCTAATTTAGAGCTCAATTACAAAAATATAGATGACATTGTTAATCTGTTGGCTCCTGTCCTTGCACACCATGAATGTTAAATGGATGCCATTTATTCCGTCTCAGTATTCTTGACACTGTTGCACATGGTACGTTCATTTCTGAAGTAGTGGTACGAATACTACTATGTGGGTGACTGCAAACATAAGCCAAAATATCAATTTCTGCATCAGTTGAGTGAAGTCTGGGCCTACCTAGTCCATCTACACTATGTACGCTTTCTCTTTCATGTGCTTGTTGCACTAATCGGGAAATAAATCTCGAAGGATGTCGAAAATTGTGAAAAGTACATTGATATATTGTATCGTTGATTTGCATATGCATGCATTTCTAAGCTGTTTTAATGTTCATTTTGATTGTGCCATTTCTAAGTTTTATTCTGTAATTAATCATGTAAAATTTTAAGGTATTTTTCAGGAAGCATATATTTGAAAAGTTGTAAATAAATCTAAAGATAAGAGGCAGATATTATTTACCTATGAATCATTTCTGAGTTGCGTTATTTGCACTCTTGCTGTAAATATTTACATTTTAATTTGTAATTAATCCCTCACCAAATTTGTTTAACCATATCTCTGGGACTTTTTATGATAAAATGCTGAAATTTTGTACTTCACCTTATTAGTATATAGGGCACATTTTACTCATTGGAAATGTTTTTGTACGGGGACCGTATAAAAGTTTAAATTTTGTATTTCTTCAAATTTAATCCCCTGGAAATTTTTATCGATTTCATAAAGTTCTGTACCTTTTTTTACATGTCTAAGATCAATATTTAAGGAATAAAAGCCAAGGTCAATGTTTTTGGGACATCTTGTATACAGAGAATAGCTAATGCTAGTGTAATGGGGTTGAGCTTATTCATTTCATCGTTAAAAATTACATATAAAACAAGCATTTTATTGATGCATTTGAGCATACGTAATCTTTTATTTTAGATTCTGGTGATTTTTTTTTACTATTTTGTAAAGATAAAAAGCAAGTTCTTATTTCCTGAATCATACCAACATCTAAGCAACACCAGGGTAACCCACAAGTGACTTATCTATCACATTTTGTGAACTTTCGTCTAACTTTCTCAGAGTAGACTCGGGCAATTTTTGTCTGCATTTCTGCAAAAAATAAAATAAAATAGATTGAATGCTGGTTATCCCAAATCGTACCAAATCTAATCAGCTCCAAGGTCTTCCGCAAGTGACTTACCTATAAAATTTTTTGAATTTCACTCAATTAGTTTTTGAGTTAGAGTGGATACATATATTGCATACGGGCCAACGGCCGTACCGTGCTGAAAACACTGGTTCTCGTTAGATCACCGAAGTCAGGCAGCATCGGCCGCGGTTAGTACTTGGGTGGGTGACCATCTGAGAACACCGCGTGCTGTTGGCACATTTCGGGCGCGGTATCCCGGTGGTTTGTGTGCTGGATTTGCACGCTGCCGCAACTGCCACCGTGTTCATGCGGAGTACGATCACGTTAAACATGTGGATCCGTAAGTCCTTCCGAGAGATTGGTGGTAGGGGAAGGAGGGTACGGTCTCTGTGGATGCCTCCCCCACTGGGTTCTGGTCTAAATTGGGTGGCACTTCCTGGCCGTCCAAACAGTTACCTTACACCTTTCTGGTAGGTCGGACGGTCTGGGTCTCAACAACAACAACATATATTGCACAGACAGACACACACAGACGTCACACTAAAAACAGTTTTTTTGTATTCTAGAGGTCTCAAAATGTGTAGATCCATCGAATATTCGAGTTGCGATTTTTGACATGGCTCCAATATTTTCCTATACATTACCATGTATTTATTATAGGGAAATTAAAAATAGTCATATCTACAGGTCACCACAAAACTTATGATTGGAGTTTGTCCCCACCCTCCTTAGAATATGTTGAAATGACGCCCTTAGTTCTGGCTGTCATTAAAGCCTAAAATTCCACCAAGTTGCCACTTGGTGATCAAACTTGAAAACTGGTGATTAATGAAATCCTGAATACTTGTCAAATTTTGTTGACAGAAAAATCTGTCAACAATCAATAGAATGCTGCTACAGTTGCTCCGTATATCTCTCTTACTAGCTGATCATAATTTATTGCATTTGCAGACAAGAATGAGTGCAATCCACATCCCTGTATTCTCTCTCCTTATTATCACCAATGTGTTTTGAGACATGCATCATTGCCACACTCTATCCATTGACCCAGAATGCCCCCACTTTTACACACTGTATTACCACCAGTTACCTTACACCTTTCTGGTAGGTCGGATGGTCTGGGTCTCAACAACAACAACAACACTGTATTACCACCGGCCGTCCAAATAGATGCTCAAGTCCTTGTTGATGAGTCGAACGGTCTGGGTCTTCAACACTGTATTACCAATTCAAAGATAAATTGGTTCCATTTTCAACTAACCCTTAGCCAAGGGCAGTTCATGCTCCTCCCTTTGTTGATCGGAAAATTCAAGTATTGCAATAAAATGTCATATTTTTAGCAATACAAAATGCATTTTATAAATTCAGAAATGTCAAAATATTTTTAATCAAATTTCTTCAAAAATATAAAGAATTTACTTGTAATGAAATACACATGTGGGAGAAATTTTAAAATAAAAGAGTTGCCAAGCTCATAATGCCTGATATTTTATCGAGGGAAAAAGATCAAAATATCATGATCACGATGTTTGAAAAGTTGAAAATTAGCGAAAATCAGTGATAAAACCCCCTAAATTAAAGAATAATTATTGGCTGGCCTACTTAAAAATTAAAGAGGAATAAAAAATAGTAAGTGCTTCATCAGCTTGGAAAAAAAAAAAAAAAGATCATAATGAGAAAACTTGAAACATATTGTGAAAATAATCTCTAATTATGGCAAAAAATTAAAGCTGACAAAATCTTGAATAATTAAAGTGTTATGGAGGAAAATAAATTTAAAATTGCCTCTAAAAGTATTTGAATACTTCATGGTAAATGAATTTTTCTTTTATGATGTCTTAGAAAACGAGTATTATAAAACACACACAAAAAAAAAACCTACATTAAAAAAAATTGGTGAGCTTTAAAACAAAGTTAAAAAACAATAGTGAATATAAATATTTAAAATATTCAGAAAATGAATAAATGAAAAATCTAAATTTAATAAACTTTGAAAAGTGGAAAATATGGGGATACTGACAGTGACTTACAGAAAAGAATTAGTTTAAGAAAAAAAGCAATAAGTTTTTGAAAATTTGTTAAATGTTGAAAATGAGAAGATGGCAATAATAAATGCATATTAACAATATTGTATTTGTAATATATATATATATATATATATATATATATATATATATATATATATATATTTATTTATGTATATATGCAACTCAATTCAATTGTTTAGAAATATTATATTTTTAATCAGCTTTTTAGAATTTATAGATTATCTGATAAAAAATTTCATGCTATGCATATAAATAATCTAAAAATTACTAGCAATTTATATAAATATCCCTCTTATTTAGTAAATGGTATAGTTAAAAAAGTTTAGATTAGCTGGATTTTCATGAATTGTATTCATAGTATCTTATATTAGCCAGATATCACCAATCTCTTGTATTAATAATACTTTTATTTTTACATCCACTTAAACATAAGCCTTACTATTATTAGCCACACTTTTTCATAGCTCTTATTGTATGTTACTACTTTTTTATACCTTTACGTATTACTGTTTTTTATTTCTTACGAATGGCAACAGTAGATCATTTCTTTTCCCTTGCTAATGACAACACTGGTCTCTTCATTCAGGGTTCCATGGTTCGACTGGTTCAGGCATATGCAGTGTTTTTTCCAGGTATTCATGTTTCCTTTATTTTTCTTTCTTTATGTATGTTGTCCAAGTAGAAATAGTTTATAGATATAATCTATCTATTTCTTCAGAAACATACATATTTTGTGTTTGCTTCGACAAAATACTTTGACCCAATGAAGAGTTTTGGCGAAGTGAACAATTCCATTTTTTAAGGCCTAGACCTTGTCTATGTGTATAGCATTAATGCTTGGATTTTTTATGTTTTTCTATTATCGTTTCCATACCATTGAAATTCGTTGATTTTCTTTAACTTGATGACTCGAAATTTGTATTTTTTTCCATTTGATTGAAGATTTGCTGTTTTATATATATATATATATACAATATATAAAATACAAGTTTTGTATTTTACCAATGCCATAAATTTTCCCCTATGTTTAAATTCCTCCTTCACCTCAACAACCAAATAATAGATCTTAATGGGAGTTTACTTGCTAACAGATATATAGTGATATCTTGCACCTGATCAAAGTATTCTCCAGCTTAAGACATGGGGAGAAAGATTAGTTGTTTGACTTATGTCTACTGTATAATAAATCTATAAATAAATAAGTGTAATACAACTGTAAATTTCTAAATTATTATATAACATATTTAAACACAATTTTGCATAACATTAAGTAAGTTAAAACATCAGACTCTGTAGCTGTCAACAACTGGCCATTAAACTTAATAAACTTACCAGCCAGTGACTATTAACTGAAAATGGTAATTTTAAACTTTAGCTGTCATCTTGGATAATATAAAGGTAGTATTTTTTAATTTGTTTATTCTATATTTTTTTTAATGTTAAATGCACAACCATGCACACATCTTAAATTAATTTAGTAATAATTTAATTTTTGCAGACAAGTGTATTTGCATTTTGAAAAATGAAATGGTCGGTAGTAGAATGAGGACCTGGGGTCTTACCACCAAAGCATCGTAAATCTAAACAAGTTCGAAATAACCTTTTATTCCACACGTCCATCAATTTTTATGAAATGTAGAACCATAAAGTGCTTGCGAAGGTTCATAAATAGCCCTTGATAATTTCACTGTCTAAGGAGATTGTGAAATCAGAAATAGGTTATGGAGTACTGTTATCCAGGATGGCAGTTTCGCTATTCTAAAAAAGTGAGTGCGAGTGACAGTTTTTGAAAATAGAAAAAATTAAATCACAGAGGAGAAATTCAAAATGCTAACTGATAATGTAGTATCTATTTCATTGTTAAGGTTAAATAAACACCATATGGTCGATGAACTTAATGGAAATGCTTCAATTATAATTTCCATGGAAAACGACGATCTACAGAAATTTTACAAGTATCAATTTTTCATCAAATCTGAACATTTTATTCCACATATTAAAATACAAACTCCTTTGTTTATTTTAGAAGATCTGCCATATCAATTTTCGAAATATATATTTTTTTTTTCTGTTTGAATTTGAAGTTTTGCATAATTAAATAATAATTTAATAATAATTAATGTTATGTTATTTCGAGAAGTTGCTCATACAACTATCTCTTTCTTGAATTGTTAATTAAAAATCAGACCGAATTTAGAAAATAAAATCTTGTGTATTTTTTTTTTTTTTTTGTACTCTTCTTCTGAAACAATATTAAAACAACTTTAAAATATATTCTGCTTATTCTATAAAATAACACCTAGCTATTTTTCACTGCAATTGTTAATTGACACTATTAAGCTTAATGATCATTGAACCATAAATAAACCCTTTTATGAATGATTATTTGAAGTTTTGTCCTATACTCCTATGTTCAGAAAATATAAAATTTCGAAGTTTTTGCTTGCATTTCGAAAAATTCCATTAGATTTTTTGTTAAAGACAGTTTTGTGAAAATCAATATTTGCAAAAGCTATTGTGTACATAAGAAATCGACCACAGACAAACGAACATTACTCTATCTAAAAATATTGAAAACGTGCTCAGGAGGTGCTAAAACATATATTAGCATAAGAATCTCGAAATTGTAATTTTCGTGAAAACAATACTTTGTCTATACTATATACAGGGTGACAATTATTGAGTTATATGTCGATGTCTTGACACTTCAGCGAGTTTTGCAGAATTTTCCTATTCATCTGCGCCACATCATAGCCATTGATGACAAGCATATCGAACATGTCATAAACTAAATCCGAATATCTGTAGTTTCTTTTAAAATTTGCATAAAATTTTTGAACTCTGTAGTTTTTGAAAATTTTATTTTTTATTTCATATAGTTCAATAATTGTCACCCTGTATATTCTACTGTATGAGAAAGTAAGTGATAAGGCGCCTTAAAAACATATTGGCATGAAAATCTCGAAATCGAAAATTTTCACGAAAACAATACCTTCTCTATACTATATGAGAAAGTAAATATGTGATAAGGTATAGACCTTAAAAATAATTTTCACGGGTATGCACACAGCTTAAAAAGTAATGGATACTTGGCACGTAACTTGAAAAATAAAAGAAACTCGATGCGAATCCAACCTGATACAGATCTCTAGTTTGAACTCGAAAAAAATATGTGTATTCACTATTATCAAATGTATAAATACTTTGTAAGTATTTGTAACCAGAAATAAATGTTGTCCCGAGCTTCAAGATATAAATTTTCCATTTGGCGAGCTCTATATCTCTAAAAAAAAATCATATACTACGTAAACTACAAAAATAAGTACGGAATGTTTGTACAGAACTTTTGTAACATTTTGTATGAAACATAAAATGCAACTGAAATGAAACTTAAATAACATACTAAAGAAGAATTTTAAATTGAAGCTATTGTCAATTTTTACTTTTTGTTGAGGGTTAATGGGTCAGTGACTTTTTTAAAAGAAATTTCAAGAAATATCCTCTTAACATTAGCTAAAAATGCAGTTTTATAAATTTTAGAGAAATTTGAAAACTTCTATTCTAAGCTCATGTGATAACATGGCTTCCTAGATTTTGTCCACCAGACAACAAGGAGTTCGCATGACATGCCTTGAGCTGAACAGACAAATATAGTATTCTGTGGCTTTGAGCTCTCACATGGCGATATTTTCTTATAGCAAGCAACTCAACACGAGCGCCTAGTCTGCAACAAACTCCCGCCAAAATACCACGTGATAGCCACGCCAGGCGTGAATTTCAGCAGACTCAGCTCTTCCAACAGATTTAGTTTCGCTGTTTTTCTTTTTGTGTGACATCCGTAGATGTGTGCCCGCAGATGAATGAATAGAGTTCTTTGTTTTCTTCATGCGGGAATTTACAATTCAATTATTCTATGCGCTATCTTGATATTGAAAATACACATACATACATATATATATATATATAATGCCAGAAATATTTATAATACATATATAATGTCAAAAATATTGTACGATCAAAAACATAGTACGGTAATTGCAGGGGGGTGTCGACCTGGATTGAAAGAAGTAGGATTAAAGGATGCTAAAAAACTTTTTGCTGCGGTGGTCAAACTAAAGAACGAAACGAAACGTAAAAAATTGACTAGCTTAATGTTTACATTTTATGACCTTAAACTTCCAGGAGAGGGTAATGCCCCCCTTGCTCACCTCTATGGATGCCTATGGCAAAGTGCAAATAGAATTTTTCTAGGGGTGCAAACTATGATGATATCTACAATATCAACTAGCTTGAAATCTACATTTGTGATCTTGAATGTCCTAGGGGAGAACAAGTGCACCCCTTGCCCTCTCCTATGGGCGCCCATAAAGCTTTTTTCATAATGACAAATGGAAGGATGAAACGTTCAATATCGATTAGCTAACATGTCTAATGAGTCATCTATGGGAGGGTAAGTGTCCTCCTTGCCCTCCACTATGGGCGCCCATGTAACATTTTCCTTTAGAGCAAAATCAAGGATGAGGAGTTCAATATCTACTAGCTTGAAGACTACATTTGTAACCTTAAACGTCCACAGTAGGGCAAGTTTCACCTTGCATTTCCTTATGGGCGCCCATGGCAAGGACACCCATTGAACTAATTCCATCGGTGACAAACTCAAGGATGAGGTTTTCAATATCGACTAGATTGAGACTTACATGTCTAACCTTGAATGTCTATGGGATGGCAAGTGTCATCCTTTCCTTCCACCATGGGCGCCCATGTAACATTTTCCAGGAGGGAACTCAAGGATGACTCATTCAATATCGACTAGCTGGGAACCTATACATTTGTAACCTTGAATATCCAGGTGAGATTAAGTGCTCTCTTGCCGTGCTCTGTGGGCGCCCATTGGATGGGCTCACTGCTCATACTATTGCCCACAGGACAGAGCCTAACGGAGTCGAAGTTTCAATTTCCTCAGGGGTGGTAAACAGTCTTTCCACACCCTCCAAAAGTCTCTGTGACATAAAAGGCTGAAGTCGGACGGTCTGGGTCTTCAACACTTGCCATGGATCCGGCCGTCCATCTTGTTGCTCCATGACTTCGGACGAGTCGGACGGCCTGGACTTTCGACACATGCCATGGGTGCCCATAGGGGATGTTAAACATCACGAATAGCAAACTAATGATTACTGTACGTCTCGTCCTTGAGATTGTTCCCGTTGAAAAAAGTTCTGTTGACGTCCTGGCCATGGGCGTCCATAGGGGAGTGTAAGGGGGCACTGGCCTTCCCGTGAACATTCAAGGTCACAAATGTAGGTGTCAAGCTCGTAGATATTGTACGTCTCATCCTTGAGTACGCTCTTCTTGAAAAAAGCGCTATGAACGCCCTCGTCATGGGAACCCATAAAAACTTTGAACGTCACAATCATAGGTATCAAGCTAATCGATATTGTACGTCTCATCCTTGTGTTTGGCCATCCCAGGAAAAGTTTTATGTTCGCTCTTGAATCCTACTCCTTCGAAACAAGGTTGACCGCTTTCTGCAGTTACAACACTATTTTGATCGCATTATATTTTTGACACGCAAACACGCGCCCGGTCACTCAACCAATTGCTCATACCCTACGGTGAGTCGGGTGGCCTGGGTCTTTCACGCACACCCATACACACACACACACTCTCTCTTATTCGTGTCTAATAACGTTAATTATAAAATGTTATACCTAATTCGGATTTCTTTTTCAGAATGCATCTACATATAGAATTTCATGGCTATACGTACTCTCTTTCTCTCTCCCTTTGCGCTACCTAATGGGCGCCCATGGCAAGGGCGTCGATGGAATTTAATCCTGCGGGCGCAAACTCAATAGCTACGTTTGTGCTACTTTTGATAGATACTTTTGTAGATTTCCATATTTCCTATGGGTACCATGGCAAAGGCCTCCATAGAACTTTTTCCTAGGAGGACATACTCAAGAATGAGACGTACAATATCTACTAGCATGATACCTATATTTGTGACCTTGAATGTCCACAGAAGGCAAGTGCTTTCCTCGCGTTCCCCTATGGGCGCCCATAGCAAGAGCGCCTATAGAACTTTTCCAGGGGTAAACTGAAGGGTAAGTTAAGTTAAAAACATAAGCAAAAGTTAAGTTATAAATCTGCACGGATTCAGACTGAGATATCTATAGACTCGGATCTGACCCATAGACTTCCACGGGCTTCGGCCCGACCAAACCCACGAACTGGAGCTAAGCCAACTATATTTCTATTGGACGATACCGACCAGCGGTTAGATTTTATAATGTGGGTCAGACCTGACCTTCTCAGACATATACAAAATTTGAAAAAATTATAAGGAAATTTAATAGAGTAAATTAAACTTTTCTGTTGATTTCATCTATATAAAAGAGAATGTTTAAAAAAAAAATGTTAACTTTATTCTGAGGTCAAATTTATATTTTCGATCCATTTAAATAAAACATCATTCAGACAGAATTTTTGATATTCGGTAGCTCACTGATGGTAAAAGAATTCGAACCCGTTTTGTAAAGATTGCCAGTTGTCACATATTTATGATTTCATACGCCACGAAACGTGCTGTAAATTTAATAACTTGGTATATTGTTACTAATTTCGAATGTAGATGTCACCACTATCCATGTCGTAATAGAGTATCATTATAAATAGATATTTCTACGACGTGTATCTCGGAACCAGGGGAGCCCATAAGTAAGGGCAACCCAAGTAGCACAAATACGTAATTCTTACTTATCAAGCTTAGGTAATCTTTACGTTCCTATGTAAACTTGAACGTCCACGGGATGATAAGTTCCCCCTCACGTTCCCCTATGAGCGTCCATAGCAAGAGCGCTTATAGAACTTATTCCAGTGGGGACACTCTCAAGGGCGACAATATCGACTAGCCTGATACCTACATTTGGAACTTTCAACATCCCCCATGGCAAGGGCGTTAATAGAAATAATAAAAAAATTTCCAAGAAGGGTATACTCAAGGATAAGATGTACAATATCTACTGGCTTGACACCTATAAGTTTGTGAACTTGAATGTTCACGGAAGGGTAAGTGGACCCTTACGCTCCTTTTTGGGAACCCATGACGAGGGTCATACTGGAACTCTTTTCAGAGGAGACAAACACAAGGATGTGACGTACAGTATTGATTAGATTGATACCTATATTTGAGACGTTCACGTCCCTTATGGGCGCCCATGGCATGTGTGCAATGTTTTGGTCTTTCATGTTACAGAGATTTTTGGAGGATTTTGAAAGACTATTTTCTACCCCAGGGGAAATCGAAACTTAGGCTCCGTTAAGTTCTGTTCCGAGGTCAATTGTATAAGCAAAGAGTCCTTGTGATGGGCACCCATAGGAGAAGGCAAGGGAGAACTTATAGGCTGCCCTGGGCATTTAAGGTCTCAAACATAGGTATCAAGTATGTATAATTCATGGGCTTGCTTCCTGGCAAAGTGCTATGAGTGTCCATGCTTATAGCATCAACAACGAGACAGAAGGTATCAGAGGTGGATCCTTCTATTTTCTCCCAAGGGTAGACAAGATGTATGGGGTGCGAAAAGTCTTACCAAATCCTACAAAAGTCTCCACGATATAAGAAAGTGAAACTTTGAACACCTGCTTTCATGGGCGTTCATAAGGGAGCGCAAGGGTGCAGTTTCTCTCCCTGGACATTCAAGTTCACAAATGTAGTTATCTACTAGTCAATATTGTATATCTCATCCTTGAGTTGGTAACCTCCGGAAAAGTTGAAGTTGCATGGGAGCTCATAGGTGAGGGCAAAGGGGCACTTGCTCTTCTCTAGACTTTTAAGGTCACAAATCTAGGTCACATATATAGACTAGTCAATGTTGTAAGTCTCATACTTGTGTTTGTCGTCGCTGGAATTAGTCTATGGGTGTCCTTGCAATGGGCGCCCATAAGGAAACACAAAAGGAAACTTGCCCTCCAATGGATATTTAAAGTTATAAATGTAGTTCCAAGCTAGTTAATATTGAGCGCCTTATTCTTGAGTTTGTCGCCGATGGAATTAGTTAGTTCTATGGGTATGTGTGCCATGGGTGTCCTACGGCAATGCAAGGGGAAACTTGCCCCTCCGTGAGAGTTTAAAGTTACAAATGTAAGGTACCAACTAGTCGATATTGAACGCTCCATCCTTGAGTTTCCCTCCTGTAAAATGTTACATGGACGCCCATTGTGGAGGGAAAGGACACTTGTCCTCCCATAGCCGTTCAAGGTTAGATATGTAAGTGTCAGTCTAGTCCATATTGAACTCCTCATCCTTGAATTTGTAGCCGATGGAATTAGTTCTATGGATGTCCTTACCATGGGCTCCCATAAGGGAACGCAAGGGGAACTTGCTCTGCCGTGGACGTTTAAGGTTACAAATGTAGATTACTTACAAGTCGATGTGGAATGCCTTATCCTTGAGTTTGTCGCTCTTAGAATTAGTTCTATGAGCGTCCTTGCCATGGGCTCCCACAATAGAACACAAGGGAAACTTGCCCTCCCATGGATGTTTAAGGTTACAAATGTAGTCTACAAGTGTAGTAAGGTTACAAGTGTAGTAGATATTGAACTCCTCATCCTTGAGTTTGCCCTATTGAAAAATGTTATATATGCACCCATAGTGGAGAGCAAGGAGGACACTTGCCCTCCCATAGACGACTCATTAGACATGTTAGCTAGCCGATATTAAACGCCTCAACCTTCAGTTTGTATTTCATGAAAAAATGTCTATGGGCGCCCACAGGAGAGAGCAAGGGGTGCACTTGCTCTCCCCTGGGACATTCAAAATCACAAATGTAGATTTGAAGCTAGTCGATATTGTAGGTATATAGTTTGCATCCCTAGAAATATTCTATTTGCGCTTTGCCATGGGCTCCCATAGGGGGGGGGGGGTTCCCTCCTCTCCCTGGACGTTCAAGGTCACAAATGTAGACATTAATCTAGTTGATTTTTTACGTCTCGTTCTTTATGTTGACCATCCCAGGAAAAAGTTTTCAAGGTCGACCCTTTCCTGCTATTACCACACTATGTTTTTGATTGTATAATAATTTTGACACTCTCTCATCCATGTTTTATTCAGGTAAATTGCAAAATGTCCTTCCTAATTCTAATTTTTCACAGAATACATCTACATATAGAACTTCATGGCATAGGTAATTGAGACTTCGGCACCTTTAAGTTCTGTCCCGAGGTCAATAGAATAAGCAGAAAGTCCTTGTAATAGGCACCCATAGGGAAGGCCAAGGGGGAACTTATACTCTTCCATAGACATTTGGGGTCTCAAATGTAGGTATAAATGTAGTCGATATTGTACGTATCATTCTTGGGTTTGCCTCCTGGAAAAATGCAATGGGCGTCCAAGTTTATAGCATCGACAAAAGAGACAGAACCTAATAGAGGTGGCAACTGTTATTTCTCTTCCAAGGGCAGACAAGATGTATGGGGGTGCAAAAATTCTTTCCAACCCTTACAGAAGTCTCCGCGACATAGAAAGCTAAAACTTTAAAAACGTACTATCATGGTCCGGCCGTCCAAACTACTGCTCACGTCCTAGGACGAGTCGGACGGTCTGGGCTTTCGACACGTACTATCATGGACGTCCATAGGGGAGGGTAAGGGTGCAGTAACTCTCCCTGAACATTCAAGTTTAAAAATGTAGTTATCAAGCTAGTCGATATTGTATGTCTCATCCTTGAGTTTGCTACTCCCGGAAAAGTTGAAGTTGCATGGCGTCATAGGGGAGAACAAGGGGGCACTTGCCTCCTCTGGACTTACAAGGTCAAAAATCTAGGTCTTAAGCTAGTCAATATCGTAAGTCAGTCAAACTCATTTAGTCGTCGCTAGAATTAGTTCCATGAGTGTCCTTGCCATGGGCGCCCATAAGGGAACACAAAGGGAAACTTGCCCTCCCGTGGACATTTAATTACAAATGTATCTCAAGCTAGTCGATATTGAACGCCCCATCCTGAGTTTGTCGCTGCTGGAATTAATTCTGGGTGTGTGTACCATGGGCTCCCATAAGGGAACGCCACTGGAAACTTGCCCTCCCGTGGACGTTTAAGGTTACAAATGTAGATTACAAGCTAGTCGATATTGAGCGCTTCAACCTTGAATTTCTTTCCTGGAAAATGTTACATAGGCGCCCATAGTGGAGGCCAAGGAGGACACTTGACATCCCATAGACGTTAATTAATTTAATTCCAATTTAAACGGTAATGCATTTTAAACGTGATTAAATTATTTATTTTATAATGATATATCCATATGAAAAGAGAAAAAAAAATGCAAGACTTTCTAGCTCTGTTCGTGTGACTCGGGCATGAAAAAAAAATCAACAACATAATAAAGTTCATTTGTAACTTTTACAATAAAAGCAGGAGTAACTCCTAATACTAGTAGTTTGATAGCCTCGAAAAGACTTTAAATAGAAAAAAAATAGAAAATAAATAATATAAATATTAATAATAAATATATCTAAAATATATATATATTATATATGTGTGTGTATCAAAATCGAACGAATACACGAATTGTAAATTTCCAAATGAAGATACCAACTCTCTTATCATTGATCTGCGGCCACACACCTACATGATGTCATAAAATGACGACAAAAAGAAACTATCTGTCGTAAGGGCTGAGTCTGCTAAAATTCCCGGGTGACGTTTTATCACGTGTTTTTTCCAGGGAGTTCATTGCGGAGTTAGCCATTGGTATGGCCAAGAAGGGAAATGTCACATGACATCAGAAACGCCCTCTGATTGATGGGAGAGGCCACTCTCTCTACCGCACAGATTACATACAGACAGAGTCAAGCCAAGACGCTTACTTTCGGGCTACCATGGGACCGAAGGTCCCTTACGCCCACATCAGAACATACAAATGTCTCTGTATGTAGTTGTCTTATGGAGTTTTGATAGCAATATGCACACATCTTTATGGAAGGGTGCTGAGTAGAAGTCAGTGGCGGCTGATGGTGTGCCGCCCTTGTCTTGGAGTGGCTGAAAGAGAAGGGGAGGGCGGGGCCAAGGACTGACGGGCCAGTAGCAAATCCTGCAGAAGTGCAGAGCGAAATTTACAGTTTTACATAAAGAAATTTAAGTTTACAAATACATTTAGGTTTAAAACTTAAGTTTAGACAATAAAAGTGTAAATTAAGTTTACAGAAAAAGTTTACCAGTTTAGAATTCAGAAAAATACACTTTAAAGAATTACGATTGCAATTTACAAATTTTACAAGAGAGTCACTCGTGCTGCGAAAAAGGAAGGCCCTTATCAGGCACACAATACAAATAAATTAAACAGTTTAAATAAAAATACAGTTCAAGTTATTTACAGAAGCAACAGTGCTATCCAGAGTCAGCGTTTGCTGACATACAAGAGGACCGGGCTGGCATCAAATACGCGGGCAAAGCAAAGTATAACAAAGGATTGAGAGCTCGCCAGGGAGGACGAATCAGGATTCTTCATTTCACTCCAGATTTGCCGAGGCATTCCCAGGGTGTAATGGTTGCCTTCTCCGCCGTCCGGCAAGCAAAGGTTAGGAAACACCTGCCTGAGGCGTAGTATATCTGGGGCGCTTCCACGGGGGCGCCGTAGGCCCAGAAAGAAGGTGTCTAGGCCTTCTTTTTCCAAGGTAGGAGGATGTGGAAGTGTCGTAGCGACTATCTACGTTTCTCAGGCAGGGCTTGCTAGAGTTCTTCCTGAAAAATTTAGAGAAGTTTTCCGAATATGCCCAGCAACGTGTGGGACTTTAAGATCATGATGAATCACCTCGTTCTGGACAAACCAGGGCGCATTTACAATACAGCGCAAAACTGTATTCTGAAACACTTGCAATTTCTCAATGTGTATTTTTGCAGCCGAACCCCAAACAGGGCAGGCATACAAAAACGCAGGTGCGATGATTTGTTTGTAGATGATCAGTTTATTATAAAGGGACAGGTGAGACTTTCTACCGAGAAGTGGGAGAAAGGGCTACAAAGGTTTTATTGGCTGTTATAACCTTATTCATGATGTGCTCTGCGAAAGTTAATTTGGCGTCCAATGTGACACCCAAATACTTTGCGGACAGTGAAAAGGGGATCGAATCATTGAAAATTTTAAGAGATAAGTTCAGACTACGTTCTCGGTAGTTAGGACGAAATATGACGACTGCACTCTTGGTCGGATTAATTTTGATTCTCCAGGTCACGAGCCACTGCTCAAGACTATTCTTTATGTAGCTTTGGAGTGTATTGATAGCGTTGTGTGGCTAAGAGCTTCTCGAAATCAGTGCCGTGTCATCAGCAAAGATGGCCAGCTGTACCTGTGGGATCCTGGGTATATCATTGAAAAGTAGCGGGCTCAGGTTACCGCCTTGTGGAACCCCGGCTCTGATTGGCCGATGAGAAGAGTAAGAATGTTCAACTCGCAGGCGGAAAGAACGATTAGCAAGATACGAGTTGATGAGAGCCAAAAATTGTGTCGAAATACCAAGTCGGACCAGCTTGGTTAGCAGACCCGGGATAAATGCTTTATCAAAAGCCTTACTGATATCGAAAAACACTATGCTGGTATACTGCTTGTTGGTAGAGGTTTTGTGAATAGTTTCTACTACACGCATGAGTTGGGAATACGTGGAAAAATCAGATCGAAAGCCGTGCTGTTCAGGAATTAAAATGTCTTTCGATCTGCAGAAACTAGTCAAACGTCTAAGCAATACTAACTCAAAAATTTTGGAGAGGCGAGAAAGAAGACTAATGGGTCCACAGACAGAGAGACATCTCCCATAGGGTTCATTGTAACACGAGCGCTTATTCACTGCAACGCACTCCCGGGAAAATACACCACGTGATATCTCGAATTTCATCTGACCTTGTGCAAGGCTATCTAAAATTGCTTATTCTAGGTGGCCTTGCCTTGTGGCGGCAGTTGAATGATGAGAGGTTTTTGCTTTCTGCATGCTGAAATTTACAGTTCAATTAGTTTATGCGCGATTTTGATATTGAAAACACACACACACTCACATACATATATATATATAATTTAAATTTTAAATTTTATTTTATTATTAATAATTTTTATTACTCTTTTCTATTATATTATTTATTTATTTTCTATTTAAAGTCTTTTCAAGGCTATCAAACTACTAATATTACGAGTTACTTCTGCTTTTATTAGATGAGAGAGTGTCAAAAATATTGCACTATCAAGAACATAGTGTGGTAATTGTAGGAGGGTGTCGACCTTGTGGTCAAACTAAAGTATGGGAAGAAAAAAATTGACATGTTTAAATGTTCACATTTGTGACCTTAAACGTCCAGGGGAAGGTAAACGATCCCCTTACACTCCCTTATGGGCGCCCATGGCAGTCCTCTACGGGCTCCCATTGCATGAGCTCCCTGCTTAATGCTATTACCCTCAGGACAGAACCCAACGGAGCTGAAGTTTCGATTTCCTCGGGGGTAGTAAACAGTCTTTCCAGACTCTCCAACAGTCTCTGTGATATAAGAGGCTGAAACATTGCACACTTGCCATGGGATTGGGCGCGACAGCCAGCCCAGTGGTTAGCGCGCGGGAATTGTTATGGGAGCTCATGGCAAGAACGCACATAGAACTAATTCCAGGGGTGACAAACTCAAGGATGAGGCATTCCATATCGACTTGCTTGTAAGCTACATTTATATCTTTAAATGTACATGGCATGATAAGTTCCATCAAGCGTTCTCTTTTGGGCGCCCATAGCAAGGACACCCGTAGAACTAATTTCATCGGCGATAAACTCAAGGCTGAGGCGTTCAATATCGACTAGAATGAGACTTACATATCTGACCTTAAACGTCTATGGGAAAGCAAGTGTCATCCTTTCCCTCCACTATGGGCGCCCATGTAACATTTTCCAGGAGGGAACTCAAGGATGAAGCGTTCAATATCGCTAGCTTGTAACCTACATTTGTAACCTTGAATATCCAGTTCAGCTTAAGTGATCCCTTGCAGTTCTCTATGGGCTCCCAGCGCATGAGATTCCAGCTTATATATTATTGCCCTCAGGACAGAATCTAACGGAGCCAAAGTTTCGATTTCCCCAGGTGTAGTGAACAGTCTTTCCAGACCCTCCAAAAGTCACTGTGACATAAAAAGCTGAAACATTGCACACTTGCCATGTCCGTCCAAATAGTTACTCTTAGTCCTCTGGACGAGTCGGACGGTCTGGGTCTTCAACACTTGCCATGTAGTGGGGCACGACAGCCCAGTGGTTAACGCGCAGGAATTGATTGCACTCAGTAGGCCCGGGTTCGATTCCTGCCACTGCCAAGACTGCTGCCGTGTTCACGTGGAGTACGATCACGTTAAGCATGTGAGTCTGTAAATCCTTCTGAGAGGTTGGTGATAGGGGAAGGAGGGTACGGTCCCTGTGGATGCCTCCTCCTGGGTTCCGGATTAAATTGGGTGGCACTGCTCGGTCGTCCAAACAGATACCTTACATCTTTCTGGTAGATCGGACAGTCTGTGTCTCAACAACAACACTTGCCATGGGCGTCCATAGGGATGTTGAACGTCACGAATATCAAACTAATGAATACTTACTGTACGTCTCGTCCGTAAGATTGTCCCCGCTGGAAAAAGTTCTATTGTCGTCCTTACCATGGGGGCTCATAGGAGAGCATAAGGGAGCATTTGCTTTCTCGTGAACATCGAGGACCCAAATATAGGTGTCAAGCTAGTATAAATCGTGCGTCTCATTCTTGTTATGCTCTTGGAAGAAATTCTATGGACGTCTTTGCCATGGGAGCCCATACAAATTTTGAAAGCCACAAACGTAGGCATCAAAGTAATCGATATTGTACGTTTCGTCCTTGAGTTCGTCTTGTTTTAATAAGTGCTATGGCCTCCTTTGCTATGGGCGCCCATAGCAAGAGCACCCATATAACTTTTACAGGCGGAAAACTGAAGGGTGGGACATACATCGACTAGCTTGATATCTACATCTGTGAACTTGAACGTCTACGGAATAGCAAGTTACCCCCTCAAGACCCCCTATGGGCGCCCATGGCAAGAGCGTTTATAGAACTTATTCCAGCGGGAGCACATTCAAGGGCGACAACATCGACTAGCCTGATACCTACATTTGGACCTACTGAATGCAATCAATTCCAGCGCGCTAACCACTGGGCTGTCGTTCCCCACCCCATGGCAAGTGTGCAATGTTTCAGCCTTTTATGTCACAGAGACTTTTGGAGGGATTAGAAAGACTGTTTACTAGCCCTGAGGAAATCGAAACTTTGACTCCGTTAGGTTCAGTCCTGAAGTCAATAGTATATAAGCTGGGATCCCATGCGATGGGAGGCCGCAGAGGACTGCAAGGGATCACTTAAGCTGAACTGGATATTCAAGGTTACAAATGTAGGTTACAAGCTAGCGATATTGAACGCTTCATCCTTGAGTTCCCTTCTGGAAAATGTTGCATGGGCGCCCATAGTGGAGGGAAAGGATGATACTTGCCGTCCCATAGACGTTCAAGGTTAGACATGTAAGTCTCAATCTAGTCAATATTGAACGCCTCATCCTTGAGTTTATCGCCGATGAAATTAGTTCTACGTGTGTCCTTGCTATGGGCGCCCATAAGAGAACGCTTGGTGGAACTTACCATACCGTGTACATTTAAAGATATAAATGTAGATTACAAGCAAGTCAACATGGAACGCCTCATCCTTGAGTTAGTCACCACTGGAATTAGTTCTATGGGCGTTCTTGTCATGAGCTCCCATTGTAATCCCCGCGCGCTAACCACTGGGCTGTCGCGCCCCATCCCATGGCAAGTGTGCAATTTTTCAGCCTCTTATATCACAGAGACCTTTGGGGGGGTCTGGAAAAACTGTTTACTACCCCTGAGGAAATCGAAACTTCGGCTCCGTTAGGTTCTGTCCTGAGAGCAATAGTATTAAGCAGAAAACTCAAGCAATGGGAGTCCGTAGAGGACTGCCATGGGCACCCGTAAGGGAGTGTAAGGGGGTCGTTTACCCTTCCCTGGACGTTTAAGGTCACAAATGTAAACATTAAGCATGTCGATTTTTTCCGTCTCATACTTTAGTTTGACCACAAGGTCGACTCCTCCTACAATTACCACACTATGTTCTTGATAGTACAATATTTTTGACACTCTCTCATCCAATAAAAGCAGATGTAACTCGTAATATTAGTAGTTTGATAGCCTCGAAAAGACTTTAAATGGAAAATAAATAAATAAATAATATAATAGAAAAAAGTAATAAAAATTATTAATAATAAAATAAAATTTAAATTATATATATATGTGTGTGTGTGTGTTTTCAATATCAAAATCGCGCATAGACTAATTGAACTGTAAATTTCCGCATAAAGCATACAAAAACACTCGTCATTCATCTGCGGTCACTGAAAATCGCGCCTGACGTTTTTATCACATGGTATTTTCCCGCGAGTGCATTGCAGTGAATAACCGTTGTGTGTGAAAGCCACTAGATAGATAGTTCCGCCATTTCCCCGTGGGAGCGCTTCCACTTTTAGGGAGAGTTGGATATCTGTATGTATGTAATCTGTGCTCTACCGGCTGTACTTTGACATATTCTTTGTTTTGACGGCAGCACAATATAGACCTCCGTAGCGAATATCCCAAAGCCATCTCTCTCGGTCAGTCAGACAATATAGACCAGACTAATATAGTATTCTGTGGTTGCTAGTATAGAGTACTTTGATATTTCATGAATTTGTTGATATAGATATATCTATTTATTCTGTTTTCTGTGCAGTTTCTATTTGCAAAAGAAAAAACAATTGAGGAATTTCTGTTGGATAGAGTTTATATATCTTACAGTTATTAGACTAGAAAACCTAGCTTCTGTGATGTTACTCCTGTAACAATTTGCGTATAGATTCGTTATTTTAGAAGCCTTTAAATTACTCTTGATCCAAGTCTTCAGGGGAATTTTTTGTGGTTGCTGTGGCATATTTGTATGAACGAAACATATTCACACACAAAAAATGTTTTATATCATAAATCTTCTGAATCCGTGGAAGCACACTAAGTTCTCTAAATCAGAATCCAGAATTTATTCTAAAGCTTTACAGAAAATGTATAATTAAATTGTTTAATTACGTAAAAAAACATTTTTTTTTATAAGAAATCATTTTGATTAGTTTTCACAGCTGGAACAACACCATCTGTCTGTGGTTATAACAAAAACCAATTGTGCAAGAGAAAAAAAGGATTTGAAATACTTGAAGCAATTGGTAAAATGTGGTTTATTTGAACAAATACTACAATGCATATGTAAAATTTGTCAGAAAGCATTTTCAGGAAAAGATTATATAAATATGCACACCAATGAGACACCATTTGCATGCGATATATGCCAGAAAGCATTTTCACAAAAAGGTAGTTTAAACATACACAAACGTGTGCACACGAATGAGAAACAATTTACGTGTGAAATATGTAAGAAAGCATTTTCAACAAAAGGTAATTTATATCAACACAATCTTGTGCACACAGGTGAGAAAGCATTTACATGTGAAATATGCCAGAAAGCATTTTCACAAAAAAGTAGTTTAAATACACACAAACATGAGCATACAGGTAAAAAACCATTTGCATGTGATATGTGCCAGAAAGCATTTTTACACAAAAGTAATTTAAATACACACAAATATGTACATACTGGTGAAAAACCATTTACATGTGATATGTGCCAGAAAGCATTTTCACACAAAGGTAGTTTAAATATACACAAACGTGTGCACACATATGAGAAACCATTTGCTTGTGAAATGTGCCACAAAGCATTTTCAACAAAAAGTACCTTAGATCAACACAATCTTTTACACACAGGTGAGAAACCATTTGCATGTGAAATGTGTCAAAAAGCATTTTCAAGAAGAAGTTGTTTAAATATACACAAACGTGTGCATACAGGTGAGAAACCATTTGCATGTGAAATGTGTCATAAAGCATTTTCACAAAAATATAAATTAAACATGCACTATCTTGTGCACACAAATGAGAAACCATTTGCATGTGAAATGTGCCAGAAAGTGTTTGCACGAAAAAGTAATTTAGAACAACACAAACGTGTGCACACAGAGAAAAAATAATTTGCATATGAAATGATCTAAGAAGCATTTTAATGAAAAAATCATTTAAATCAACTCAAACATGTTCACAATGGTGAGAAACCATTTGCATGTGAAATGTACTAAAAAACATTTTTTTCTAAAGTGTAATTTAGGTCAGCACAAACTCACGTAAGTGAGAAACCATTTGCATGTAAAATGGGCCAGAAAGCATATTCAACAAAAAGTAATTTATTTTTGCAAACTTGTGCACACAGGTGAGAAACCATTTGTATGTGAAATGTGCCAGAAAACATTTTCATAAAAATGTTCTTTAAATTATTACAAACTTATGTGCACAAGTGAGAAACTATTTGCATGTGAAATGTACAGTATTTTCATTAAAGAGTTGTTTAGATATTCACAAACTTTTGTACATAGGTGAGAAACATTTTGCATGTAAAATGTACCAGAAAGCTTTTAAACAAAATTCTCAGAGTTAAGGTATGTTAAATATACCAGAAAGCTTTTAAATAAAAATCTCAGAGTTAAGGTACATTAAATGTGCCAGAGAGTATTTCACAAAAAAGTGCTTTAGATTAACATAAACATGTGGACACAGGTGGGATACTAATTCAGTGTGAAATGTACCATCCAAAAGCATTTACTAAAAAATGTGATTTAGTTAAACTTATGCTTGTGCACACAGATGAGAAAGCACTTGCATGTGAAACAAGCTGGAAAGCACATTCACTAAAAAGTGTGCACTGGTGAGAAATAATTTGCATATGAAATGTGCCAGAAAGCTTTTTCTAAAAAAATTAAAATTAGCCTAGATAAACACAAACTTAAATACTGGTGGAAAACCATCTGTTTGTGAAATATGCCGAAAAACATTTTCATTAAAAAGTGATTTAGATGAACACAAATTTGTGAACACAGGTGAAAAACAATACTTATATGAAATGTGCCAGTAAGCATTTACACAAAAAGTAAATTAATGAAACACATGTGCACAGTTGTAAAATGTGATAAAATAATTTAGGGAAACAGAATAATTGGAGACCAAAATTAACAAAACATTTCTACTGTATACTTTAGCATGGTTACAAATAATATATACAGTAAGCTTCCGATAATCTGGCATATTGGAACTTCGGCAGTGCAGAATTATCGATTTTTCCTGATTATCGGACGTCAAACCAAAAAAAAGTACAATATTAATTTAAAACAAAAAATTAGGCAATAGATGTGATATTTTTCTTGTAGAGCTTTACACGGACTGAATTACATTTAACAGTACTTGAAAAAACATTTAAATTTCAATGAACATGTATCGGCATATAAAAACATTTAATCTATTACTGTAAATATACTTTAGTACGTCAGAATGGACACCAAGGCATGCCAGGCTATCAGTAGTTCAGAAACATCGGATACTGGATGAACTGTGAAATTTTCTGTATTGAATGACATTTTGCAGTTTTATTATTGCAGAATCTCGTTGTTACATTTTTCTGCGGAGCCTATATTTATGTGAATCAGAGGTAACATATTGCTAAATTGGTGATATTCTGTTAAATTGAATCACAAGTTTGCCAAATTTATTACCAAGCATTAGAAACAAATGCAGAGAAGATATTTTCTTATATATAAAAGACTACTGATGAATTGTTGGCCATAAAAATACAAAATGCTTTTGCTTTAGAATATGGAATTCGTATTTTGCGAGATTTTTGTTGGCGAATTTCTGTTAGCAGTGTTATAGCTAACTGAGCTGTGTCATAAGAGCAAAGAATATGTATCAAGAGCAAGTATTTGGTTTTTATTTGAAACAATTCATTTCAACTGTTTTCTTTGTGGGGTGAAAATTTAAATTTTCATGTTAAGACAACTGTGCTGATATAAGCCTGTGCTACAGTGCCTGGAAAATATAGTGTGCTGACCGAGGAGAAAAACAGGTACCCTAAAAGCCACCATTGCCAGATAGCACTGGTCTCGAAAAAGAGATCAAAAGCCAAAGCATTAACATTAAAACTAAAGGGAATTTAATGCAAATGAAATGACCTATATCTTTGGAAATAACGAAAAATCCGTGTGAAATTTAGTGTGATTATTGCAAGTAGTTTACACAAAAAGTCGATTGATTTTCAGAGAGATTGAGCTAAGGATATATTTGTACTTTTAAGAAAAATTTTAACTTGTTCTGGTGGTCATTCAAACCTTTGAGGTCCAAAATAATCACGTTCATTCATCACAGAAACATGGAATTCGGTATGACGTTTTCTCTCGTGGTACATTACAGTTCTTTCAATTTTGAAGTTTATCGGGCTAGCCCATCCTGGGTCCGCCATAAGCCTGTACCTGGTTTTAGAGAATAACTCAAAAATCAGAGCAAGTAGGAAAACTAAATTTAATATATCCTTTTCTTTTATTGTATATTTTCATTCTTTCGATTTCGAACCATATTGGGTTTGCCTGTCTTGGACTTCCCATAGGAATTCTTTGGTTTTAGAGGTGTAACTCAAAAAATGGAGTAGCGAAAAGCTCAAGATTTAACATTTCGTTATTTTTTATGGTGTATTTTATCTCTTCGGATTTAAAACCTTATCAGACTATAGCCCGTCCTGGGCCCGAGAGATTAATGTACTTGTTTTTAATTCTTTTGATTTAATTCTTTTGATTTTGAACCGTTTCGGGCTGACCCATCTTGGGCCCGCCTAAGAAATTTTCCCTATTTTGCAGAATAATTTGAGAACAAATAGGTGTATATAAAAATTCAAAGTTTAGCATATCCTTGTCATTTGTGGTATATTGCAATTCTTTGGATTTAAAACCTTATCGGGCTAGCTTATCCTGATACCAACGAAAGGAATGTACTCGTTTTTTGAGAATAATCCCAAAATTGGAAAATCTATACTGTCTCAATTTAATATATCATTGTCGTTTGGGATATATTATATTTCTTCGGAATTTAACCTTATTGTGCTAGCCCGTCTTGGGCCCGCCATAGAAATTTACTCACTTTTTAAGAATTATTCAAAAATTGGAGCAGCTAAAAAATGTAAATTTAGTATATCATTTCCTTTTGGATATATTTTAATTTTGATTTTGAATCTCATTAGCTTAGCCCATCTTGGATCCTCTTAAGAGTGCATTCACTTTTAAAGAATAACTCGAGATCCAAAGTAGCTGAAAGTCCCAAGCATGTTGTGAGCTTTTGTAGTATCTTTCAGTTTCTACAGTATTGAACTTTATTGGGCTAACCTGGTCTGGGCTGGACATAGGAATGGACCCATTTTTTTAGAATAACTGGAATATTGGAGCAACTGGAAAATATAAATTTAGTAATCCTTATCTTTTGGGGAATATTTTAATTCATTCGATTTTGAACCGTATCGGGCGAACTCATCTTGAGCCTGCCTTAGAAATTCACTTGTTTTTGGGGAATAACTCCAGAACCGGAGTATAAAAAAAGTTCCAAGTTTAGAATGTCGTTATTTGCTGTATATCTTAATTCATTGGATTTAAAACATTATCAGGCTAACCTGTTTTGGGTGCAACAAAAGGAATGCACTGGTTTTTTGCAAATAACTCTAAAACTGTAGCAGCTAGAATATCTAAATTTAGTATATCATCGTATTTTAGGGTACATTTTATTTCTTTGGAATTTGAACCTTAAGAGGCTAGCCTGTTTTGGGCCTGACATAGGAATATACTCTTTTTTCCAAAATTAGCTTGAATATTGGGGCATCTAAAAAATCAAAATTTAGTATATAAATTTTTTTAGGATGAAATTTAATACTTCGAATTTGACCTGTATCGGATTAGTCCATCTTGGGCCTCCCTTAGGAATCTTTTCATTTTGTGGGAGTAATTCAAGAAACGGAGTAACGAAAAATTACAAGTTTAGCATGTCGTTATCTTTTGTGGTGTATTTTAACTCTTGACACATTATATGAAATATTCGACAAGCATAACAATTCTCGAGTTACTTCCTAAAACAAAATTATTCTTAAGGGAGGGGAGATCAAAAACGGTTTAGTTCGATATGGTCCAAATTTGCAAGTTTTAAATTTTACCCCAAAAGGAATTGATATACTAAATTTGGATTTTTTTGACTGCTCTGGTTGTCAAGTTATTTTCAAAAATGAGTAAATTCCTATGGCAGGTCCAACACAGGCTAGCCGAATAAAGATCAAAATCGTAAAAAAGGGATAAAACTACAAAAGACAACAGCATGCTAAACTTGGAATTTCTAGCTACTCTGGCTCTTGGATTATTCATTTTAAACAAGTGCATTCCTAAGTCGAATGAGCTAGTCCGATGAGGTTCAAAATCTAAATTAAGATATACCCTAAAAGGAAATGGTATACAAAATTTAATTTTTTTAGTTGCTCCGATATACAAGTTATTCTCGAAAAACTAGTTCATTACTGTGTCGAGCCCAAGATGGGCTAGCCTGATAAGCAGGGTTGGGTTTTTGACGTGCATTGGTTTAATCTGTGTTTTAATTGGATAAAACTGTCAAAAACGCGAAAGCTACGAACAAAAGAGGAATTTGGTTTAAAAACAAGAAACCACCATGTTAACTTTTTAAGATCGATCACCCATATAAATTTGAACAATATTATAAAAAAAAAAATGTAAGTATTTTTAAAACATTATCCTTACAACAATACAAGTACATAAATACCTTTAAAATATCAAAATACTAGCAACAATTAAAAATAATTTTTTAATTATTATTTGTATTTAATTATCAAGGTATTCTGATTTTATTTTAAATTAAAAACAATATTTATAACTTTTCTGAAATTTTATTATTTTAACATCTTAGAGATAGAACAATTTGTTTTTAATATTCAGATTCATTACAGCCACATAGCATTTGATAACACATAACGAGTTTAGAACTTTTCTCTGGTCCTGAACAATTTAGCAGTTTAGAATGGATGATTCCAAAATTTATGAAATGACTGTATTCTCCAACCTAACCTGGTTAATTTTTTGTTTGTCATGCAAATATGACACAATGAATTTAGTACTTTGTAAATTAGATACTACAGGTATAATTCAAATCAAACATATAACTGATTCTCAACGCAGTTCTCAACGCACAAAAATAAAGTCTTGAAATTTTAAATTTTATTATGTTAAGAATATAAGTTTATAAAGCAATGCTAATTTCTTAGGACAATAAAATTATTACAAAAAAAAATGAAGTCTATTCACATTACACCACTACAGATTTTCAATATGTAGCCATTTTAAAATATTTTGAATAGTAAATTTTTAAAAATAATGTTTGACATGTAATGTTTTAACATCTGTCAGTTATTGTGGTGAATAACTACAGAAGTGGTATAAATGAATAGACCCCATTGGTTAAAACAAATAATTGTTTGAGCATTTAAGCATTTCATTTTCCCTATGTTCAAAATTATAACTAAGATCATGAAACATACATAGCTACATTCTAATGTTATACAGGTACCCATCTGCTTCATTCCATCAATATATGGATTAAGTTATTTGAAGAGGATAGCTAACAAAGTTTGTACACGCAATCAAAAAATGAGCAAAGAACTCAGTAGGACAGAACATTGAAGTTATACTGTATATAAAACTTTGATAATAATATAGAAATTATTTAAAAATTATAAAAAAATTAATTCTCTAGATACTTTTGAATCCCGAATGTCTGAGCTTCCGCAAATGTGCCAAAGGCTGACAGCAACGTCATTTCACTGCCAATAGTCTATGAATGCTTGGCATTATTCTGGGGGTTACATTTATTTGAGGAGGATATCATCATGCTTGGCATTTTCCAAGGCATTATTTTGGGGTTACATTTATTCGCGGAATAAATGTAACCCCAAATGTTGTGTTCAAGATCACAGTAATTTTGTTCATCTCCATAGGCGTAGAGTTGTATGGGCTCGAGCCCCCAATAGTTTTCATAGATGGATTGAGCACCCCCCCCCCCCCCCCCAATATTCTACAGGTCACATTTTTATTATTCCTTATATACATAATGAATAATAAGTATAAGGAAAGTATACTATTCCTTATACTTATTATTCATTAAGTATAAGGAAAGTATTGTATAAGGAAAGTATTGTAAGGGGGTCGAAAATTCAAATTTGGATAGAGCACATTTCAAGCATCCCTGATCACGAATCAAACATTTTTGAGGTGATGTCTGTGTGTGTGTGTGTCTCTGTGGAGACTATATCTTACGAATAAATAGAGCGATTCGAATGAAATTTGGTACAAAAATCACAATCCGTGAGTACTAGAAGCCTATTGTTTTTAAACGTAATCAAATGTTCAGAACCCCCCTAAATTTTCAAGTGAAATTTTGAAAAAATTATCAGAAAATCAAAACCTTTAATAAAGTTACGCAAATAGACATTTCTTATGTAATTTTTCCTTAGAAAACGATTGACATAAACTTTAGAATGCTAGCATGAACTGTTCTCGAGATATTGTGTATTTTTCAAATAAATGTATCAAAAAATCCCATAAATTAAAAAAATATATTAACTGTTGAGAAACATGTTCACTTTTCATATGTAATATCATGCAATAAATTTGGTGACATCATTCTCATGGATCTAGCTCGTTCCATTCATGAGAAAAGATACTTTGAATAATACTTTTGTATTTGAACACCAATAGTTAGTTATCTGCTATAAGAAAAACTTATTTCTTCGTCCATAACGCTTTGCGAGATTTAGGCGCCGAGTTTGGCGGAATGTCGCCAACTTCTTTAAATGCTGCCAAATTAACGAAAATCTCGCCAAATAGATAAAAATGACACTAAATCAATGAAAATGACGACTAATTGACAAAAATTCCATATCTTGGAAAGAATATAAATGTCTACTGTCTACTATAAGAAAAACATATTTTTTATTGTAAAAGTAGTAAATTCTGCCTGATTTGAAAAAGTCTGAAAAGTTGGTAATAACTTGAGAAAATTCCAAATTGGAATGGGTTTTGTTCTTTATCCCTTTATGTCCCAAATTATGATATTTTTAGAAAACTTGTGCAATATATTTTTTTTTATGCTTAACTTAACTGTAGAAAGACACACAAAAATTGAGATTCATTTACAATAATTATTTTTATTGTAATAACACAGAATATTACACGGGACTTTAAAGTCCCGTCGGGATTTATGTTCATTACATTGCCATTACATCCATTAGTATGAAGAAGAAAACATATTAAATTTAAATGAAAAGTAATATATTTTTATACAATTAATTATGGTATTGATAAAAGCAGTTCTTTTTTTCATTAACACAAAGAAATACTTTGCATAATGTGCACTGAGAATGTGGTCGTGACTCAATTTTTTTCGAAGCACAAAACTCACACCGTCCTCTATTTTTTACAAATACTGGCCAATGTGCATTGTTTTGTTGTCTTATGTCATCAGAAACAGAAAAATTTGCTATCTTGCGTTTATTTGGGGGTGGTAATTCACTTATCTCTCCAGCATCTGATCTAGGTCTTCCCCTTTTCTTCGAAGACACTTTTGACATTGTTATTAGACCTTGTGTTACCCTTCGTTTGTATTCTAGAAGAGGTATTTTATCCTGTATGTCACAGTAGCAAATATACGAGTTTACTATTGCAATTTCTATAATACCGAAAAAAAGACGATGCCACCACTTTTTGGCCTTTCTATAGTGATTTTAGCATGTCACTTTTATCCACGCCTCCCATATGACTGTTATAATCTCTTACTATTGTAGGAGCTGGCATATCCATAATTGAACCATCTTTTTGTTTTCTTTGAATTTTACAAATTTCAGTTCCATGGTAATTGGACAAGAAAAAAACACAGCGGTTGTCTTTCCATTTGAAGTATGAAATTCCTTGGTCTGTTATGCGACAGTCAAAATCACCCCTTTTCAAAGCTTTGTCTACTGCAAGAGACGGTAAACCTTTACGATTACTTTGTACAGTTCCACATGCATATATACCAACAGATTTTAGATATTCATACAATTCCACAGAGGAAAAAAAGCTATCCATCATTATGATGTGATTTTTATTTACAAGAGATTTGGTTAATTTCTGAACTATACTCCCTCCTAGACCAAATCTTTTGAATTCTGAATCATCTTTTCCCTGATATACTTCAAATTCATACATGTAACCTGACATATCTGAACGACACCATAGTTTGTATCCTCTTTTTATTGGTTTTTTAGGATTGTACTGTTTGAGCGTCGAGCGTCCTTTGAATAATATCAAGCTTTCGTCTATACTTTGTGTTTGATGAGGCATTCTCAGTGATTGAAAATTTTTATTTAGTTTATCCATAAGTGGTCTAATTTTATACAGTCTATCAGTATTTTGCTTTGGTATTACTTCATTGTCATTTACATGCAAGTTACCTAATATCTGGAAATACCTATTTCGCGAAAGAGTATCAGGAACAACAGATACAGAATAATCTATATCACTGCTCCAATAATTTCGTACTCGAGGTAAACAGTGGTAGCTAAATAGCATATTTAGTCCCAAAAATCCATAAAATTCCTCTTTAAAAATAGGCTTTATATTCCTTTGTTTTTGATTTGAATAGAGGTTTGTTTGAAATACAATATTACTTATAATTTCATCGTCTAAAAATGTTAAAAAAAATCGGTAGGCAATGTTTTACCTTCGAAAGATGATGCACATGTTCCATGAGATAAGCTAAATAGAGGGATAGTTGATGTACAATCTCTTTTCTTCCAAATTCTTTTTGGTGTCATTTCTTCACTTTCAGTGTCTTCACTTGAATCGCTTTCAGAGTCTGAAATTTTATGAATGTTTGTCGCATTCAAACTTTGATTATTTGTTTTATTTTGTTCTGGTGAATCTTCGTCAGAACTACTATCCTCTTCTGATGTTTCAACATCAGATGGTAATTCGTCCCAGATAATTTTAATTTCTTCCGGCGTCAAGCCTTTTCTTCGTCTATACATTATTCTAAAAAAACAGAAATCGAAAGTATTTTGTAAAAGGGAGAAAAACTCTAAAAATTTGTAAATACTCAAAGACAAAACAAAAAACCATTAAGAAATGCAATACTTCAGGATAATTGAATATATTCAAGTGCTAAAAATAAATTATAATAAAATGCAATAACAAAAATCCATTTCAAAAAAAAATTATTCATTTTTCACCAGGACCTTTATGACCCAACGGGACTTCAAAGTCCCGAAAGAACAATAACAGGTCGTGTTAGAAAATTTTCACTGAATTGGTTATATTTTGAATTAAAATTACAAGAAAGTTCGTAAAGAATAGGTAAAAAAAATATAAAGTACTTACCAATCAATATTCTGTTGTTACGAAGCTTGGAAGTACGTCAATAGCTTTCTAGCAAAATGGCCGTTCAAACTGAGCATATGACGAAATTGTTCACCCATATCCATGCGGAACAAACCGTTTATATAGTGCTGCTTTCTACTGATCATTAGAAGAAGGTTTAAATGAAAGAACTTTAAAAGTCCCGTTGGAATTCATGGAAGACTTTTAATTTTATTTTCATTAAATGTCCACTAGGAAATAACAATTTTTTTGGTGAAACAAAATCCTTGATGCATACGCAAAATCATTTATGAACTGAGACAATGGTTTCTATGTGATGATATTCCATTCAAGCACAAGCACATATGAGCCACTTAAGGAGAGGACAATGCTAACGTGTATAATCTCTGAGTGAACCAACAGAGGGCTATCTATAGCCCTGGGTCAAGCAAGTCCCCACGCATTGTTGGGTTTTCTTATTGAGGAAATTCGGAAATGGGGATCTTGCATTTGGTGGGTACAGATCATTTGTAGTATAAATTTTCTTCACTATGCAGTCGGAAATTAGAAAAATACTGAAACACATTTGAAGTCCAGGGAAGTGTCTTTAAATAGGCAAGTGATTTATGATTCTCAGAAAAAAAATCTGATGTGGGCAACACATGACTTTCCTTATATAATGTAATGAATTTACTACTTTTACAGTAAAAAAATAGGTTTTTCTTATAGTAGATACGAATATTCTTTCCAAGACATTTTCGACAATTAGTCGTCATTTTCATTGATTTAGCGTCATTTTTATCCATTTGGCGAGATTTTCGTTAATTTGGCAACATTTCAAAAAGTCGCCAAGTTGGCGACATTCCGCCAAATTCGTCGCCAAAATCTCGTCAAGCGTTATGGATGGAGAAATAAGTTATTCTTACAGCCGATAAATGACTATTGGCGTCCAAATACAAAAGTGTTACTCAGAGTACCTTTTTTCATGAATGGAACGAGCTAGATCCACGAGAATGATGTCACCCAATTTATCGCATGGTATTACATATGAAAAGTGAACATGTTTATCAATAGGAAATTTTTTTTTTATTTTATATGACTTTTTGATATTTTTTTTGAAAAATGTACAATATCTCAGAAACGGCTCGTGTTAGCGTTCTAAAATTTGTGTCAATCGTTTTCTAATGAAAAATTACATAAGAAATGTCTATTTGCGTAACTTTATTAGTGGTTTTGATTTTTTGACGATTTTTTCAAAATTTCATTCGAAAATTTAGGGGGTTCTGAACATTCGATTGCGTATAAAAACAATAGGCTTCCAGTGTTTACGGATTGTGATTTTTGTACCAAATTGGGTTCAAATCGGTCCATTCGTTCGTCAGTTATCGTCTCCACAGACCCACTGACACACAGACATCACTTCAAAAATGTTTGATTCGTGATCAGGGATGCTTGAAACGTGCACTCCCGTCGAAAACTCTAATTCGAATTTTCGACCCCGTCACAATACTTTCCTTATACATTATGTATATAAGGAAAGTAAAAAAAGGATGGTCACCCTTGTCTGTAGAAAATACAAAAGCATGCGATCTCATTCAGCGAAGATTGCTCAGGAGAGTAGAAGAGGCTTCAACCATCCACTCTTCTGATCTGTGCATTTTAGTGTAGTTTATACACACGTTTTATAAAACAAAAATTTTCAATATGAAAATTATGACATAATAAATGTTGATGTTTGAAAATATGATGTTTTCAATATGATGTAAGGTAGTATTACTTTCCTTATATACATAATGTATAAAGAATATATTATGAAGGGGTCGAAAATTCGAATTCGAGTTTTCGACGGGAGAGCGCATTTCAAGCATCCCTGATCAGGAATCAAATATTTTTGAGGTGTTGTCTGTATGTATGTGTGTGTGTATGTGTGTCAGTGAGTGTGTGGAGACGATATCTCACGAACAAATAAAGCTATTCGAATGAAATTTGGTGCAAAAATCACAATCCGTGAATACTGGAAGCCTATTATTTTTAAATGTAATCGACAGTTCAGAACCCCCCTAAATTTTCGAGCGAAATTTTGAAAAATTTATCAAAAATCAAAACCTTTAATAAAGTTACGCAAGTAGACATGTCTTATGTAATTTTAGAAAACGATTAACATAAACTTTAGAATGCTAGCATGAACCGTTCTCGAGATATTGCACATTTTTAAAATAAATTAAAAAAAAATCCCGTAAATTAAAATAAATATATTAACTGTTGAGAAATGTGTTCACTTTTCATATGTAATATCATGCGACAAATAGGGTGACATCATTCTCGTGGATCTAGCTCGTTCCATTCATGAGAAAAGATACTTTGAGTAATACTTTTGTATTTAAACGCCAATATTTATTTATCCGCCTGTGATATTATGTTCTTGTTTTGGCAACACTAACTTTAGGCACTTGAAGAATGGCAACACTACTATGTTTGATGTTCCAACTACTAGCGTGCGATACTGCTTTGCCATTTTGTCATGCATCATTCTAGTTGATTAAAGCTTTCTTTAAGTCTAACTCGTTTTCTAATGATCATTTCTATTACAATTTAATCAACTAGATTTCTTGGATCTAAATTCACATGAGATGGAACGACTTCTCAAGCCAGAGAGATTCGACGTGGATCCAACGTGCGTAGGAGCTGAAGCAAAATGGAAACATTGGAAACGGACATTTTCAAATTTCCTGGGCGAAGTTCAGCATTTGACTGAGGAAAATAAGCTTCATCTCTTGTGTAATTACGTGTCGGCGGGTGTTTATCAGCATATCAACGAAGCAGAAAACTACAATACGGCTATTACTGCCCTGGATTCTATTTACGTTACTAAACGAAACGAAATATTCGCCAGACACTGCGTGGCTTCGAGAACTCAACAATCGGGAGAGTCTGTGAGTGAATATCTACAGATACTTAAACAAATGAGCAAAGATTGTAATTTCAAATCTGTTACGGCTGAACAATACAAAAATGAGTATATTAGAGACGCATTCATCCGGGGTTTAAGGAGCACTCGAATTCGAGAACGCCTGTTGGAGAACACTACAATTACGTTGGATAATGCATTCGACCAGGCTAGGGCATTAGAACTGGCAGAACATCACTCCGCTTCATATTCTGCAAATTCGAATTCGGTACCTGTGGCTGCTATGGAGCAGAAAGACGAAAAACCCGAGGAGACTCACGCAACTGCAGCTATACCAGCCCGCACCGGAAAATGCTTTTTTTGTGGGAATGACCGCCATGTTCGAAACGTCTGCCCGGCCAAGGATGCACTATGTAGAGGGTGTGGAAAGAAAGGTCATTACCAGAGAGTTTGCAAGTCTAGACTGTCGCGCCCCCCGAACAATTCTACGGCATCAGTTCATACTTTAGCATCAGCATCAATTATCCCCAGTTGTCTCCAAAAATCTATTACTAAAGTGGATATAAATGGAATAGAGCTAAATGCTCTGATCGATACTGGCAGCTCACTCAGTTTTCTAAACCAATCTCTGGTAAAAAAGTGTCGAATACTAGTGAAGCCATACTTCGGTAGAATAACTATGGCTAACTCTTCCTTAAGCTCGGACATTACTGGCTGTTCCATGATAACGGTAAAATTACAAACTCATTCATATACAAACGTAGAGGTGTTAATCATGAAAAACCTCTGTGCAGATTTTCTGATCGGCCATGACTTACTAAAAAATCATTCTTCAGTTGAGATTGATTTCAACGGTGACAGACCACCTCTGAAAATCTGCTCATTGGCAATTGCTCAAGTCCCCTCTGTCTCACTGTTTGCTAACTTAACCCCTGACTGTAGACCAGTGATCACGAAGTCAAGGCGTCAAACGGAAGAAGATAGACTATTTATAGCTGCGAACGTAAACAGACTACTAGAAGAAGGTGTAATCGAACCCAGTAATTCACCTTGGCGCGCACAAGCATTTGTCGTGAAAGGAGAACACCACAAGCCCAGAATGGTTGTCGATTATTCACAGACAATTAATAGATTCACGATGCTTGATGCTTATCCTCTTCCCAGAATTGAAGAATTAATTTCACAAGTGTCTAAATATGAAATATTTAGTACTATTGATCTCAAAAGTGCCTATCATCAGGTACCCATATTAGAATCTGAAAAACATTACACAGCTTTTGAAGCTGAAGGTAAACTGTACCATTTTCTACGTGTCCCTTTCGGTGTGACTAATGGGGTAGCATGCTTCCAGAGAATCATTGATAAAATAATTAAGGATGAAGGTTTAGAAGGCACTTTTCCATATCTTGATGATGTAACGGTATGTGGGAAAAATCAAAGAGAGCATGACTGCAACTTGGAAAAATTCATGATTACTGCTAAGAAATACAACTTAACACTGAATGATGAGAAGTGTGTTTTTTCTACTAAATCGATCAAACTACTAGGATACTTTATCGAGAACAAAACTATAAAACCTGACCCCGACAGACTGGCTCCACTGTTGAACTTACCTATTCCTAAAGACACAGCGTCTCTACAACGTGCGCTGGGCATGTTTGCCCATTATTGTCGTTGGATTCCCACATTCTCTGAGAAGATTCGCCCTCTCTTGGCTAAGGGTCCCTTTCCTCTTCCAGAAGTTGCTGTGAAGGCTTTTGACTCATTAAAGACCGATATAGCTAATGCCTCCTTGTTTGCTATTGAGGACAACATACCCTTTAGAGTGGAAACAGACGCCTCTGAGTTTGCTATAGGGGCTTCCTTGAGTCAAGCTGAACGTCCTGTGGCATTCTTCTCAAGAACTCTGAACGCATCTGAGCAGAAGCATTCCTCGATTGAAAAGGAGGCCTATGCAATTGTTGAATCCCTACGGAATTGGCGACATTACTTAATTGGTAGACATTTTGAAGTTTTTACTGACCAAAGATCAGTCACATTCATGTTTGATCAGTGTCATAACAGTAAAATTAAAAATGAGAAAATCATGCGTTGGAGATTGGAACTTACCTGCTTCAAATTTGATATTATCTACCGACCTGGAAACAGAAATGCAACTGCGGATACTCTATCAAGAATAACGGCGGCTACCAGCCCAGGAGTGAATATAAGAGAATTACATGAGGCATTGTGTCATCCGGGAATCACCCGAATGTATCATTGGATCAGATCTAAAAATTTAGCCTTCTCTTTGGACGACATTAAGAGGGTCATAAACGCTTGCCCCTGTTGCAACGAAGTCAAGCCACGATTCTGTAAAAATGATGGAAAATTAATCAAAGCAACTGCTGCTTTTGAAAGATTAAATCTGGATTTCAAAGGACCTTTACCAACAGTTTCCAGGAACCGCTTCCTCCTGACTGTAGTAGATGAGTTTTCGAGATTCCCATTTGCAATTCCCTGTTCTGATATCTCGGCGTCTACCATTATAACTCACTTGCAAAACATCTTCTCAATTTTTGGAATGCCGGCTTATATACATTCTGATAGAGGTTCATCTTTTATGTCCCGTGAGTTAAAATCCTTTCTCACTCCACTTGGGATAGCGACTAGCAGGACGACTGCTTACAATCCGCAAGGAAACGGCCAAGTCGAAAGATACAATGGAATCGTATGGAAAACTATCCAGCTGGCACTAAAATCAAAAAACATGGCAATTGAACAGTGGGAAAATGTTTTACAACCTGCCTTACATTCGATTCGCTCCCTACTATGCACCTCCACAAATGCTACACCTCATGAACGAATGTTCTCCCACATTAGAAGATCCTACAATGGTTACTCCATACCTACCTGGCTTACCCATCCAGGTCCAGTGCTAATGAGGAACAACACACGAGCTAATAAGTATGAGCCTATTGTGCAGGAAGTAGAACTCATTGAAGCAAACCCAGACTATGCTTATGTTAGACTCCCAGACGGACGTGAAACCAGTGTCTCTATACGGCACTTAGCTCCAAGAGGGGAAACTCCTTTACCTATCAATGACGACGGAGACAGCTGTAGCAGCCATCTGCCTTCTTCTGATATTCTGAATTCTGAATTGTCTAACGCACATACAAAAACCCCACCGGTGAGTCTCAAAAATATGACAGAAGATGAAGCTCAAGACAGTGTACCACCATATCCTAGCAGTCCAGCCTCCTCATCAGAGAACTTCTGTAAGAATACTGGGGAGAGGTCCCAGGATCCTACTACACTTCGTCCCAGCAGACCGAAACGCCTGCCTTCCTATTTAGCCGACTATGTGATTGACTAACACTATGGGAGGGGTGAATGTGATATTATGTTCTTGTTTTGGCAACACTAACTTTAGGCACTTGAAGAATGGCAACACTACTATGTTTGATGTTCCAACTACTAGCGTGCGATACTGCTTTGCCATTTTGTCATGCATCATTCTAGTTGATTAAAGCTTTCTTTAAGTCTAACTCGTTTTCTAATGATCATTTCTATTACACCGCCATAAAAATAACTTATTTCTCCGTCGATATCGCTTGGCGATATTTTGGCGCCGAATTTCGCTGAATGTCGTCAACTTTTTGAAATGTTGTCAAATTAACGAAAATCTCTCCAAATGGATAAAAATGACACTAAATCTATGAAAATGACGACTCATTGATGAAAATTCAATACCTTGGAAAGAATATAAATATCTACTATAAGAAAAACACGAGCGCTTATACACTGCAAAGTCACTCCCGGGAAAATGCACCACGTGATAACTACGTCAGGCGCGAATTTCATGACCTTGTGGCGTAAGGCTCCTATATATACTAGGCTCCTATCTATAATAGGAGCCTTATTGTGGCGGCAGTTGAATGATGAGAAAGTCTTTGTTTTCTGCATGCAGAAATTTACAGTTCAATTAGTCTATGCGCGATTTTGATATTGAAAACACACACACACAAACACACACAGATATATATATATATATAATTTAAATTTTATTTAATTAATAATAATTTTTATTACTTTTTTCTATTATATTATTTATTTATTTTCTATTTAAAGTATTTTCAAGGCTATCAAACTACTAGTATTACGAGTTACTTCTGCTTTTATTAGATGAGAGAATGTCAAAAATATTGCACTATCAAGAACATAGTGTGGTAATTGTAGGAGGGAGTCGACCTTGTGGTCAAACTAAAGTATGAGACGGAAAAAATTGACATGCTTAATGTTCACATTTGTGACTTTAAACGTCCAGGGGAGGGTAAACGAACCCCTTACACTCCCCTATGGGCCCCCATGGCAGTCCTCTACGAGCTCCCATTGCATGAGCTCCCTGCTTAATGCTATTGCCCTCAGGACAGAACCTAACGGAGCCGAAGTTTCAATTTCCTCGGGGGTAGTAAACAGTCTTTCCAGACCCTCCAAAAGTCTCTGTGATATAAGAGGCTGAAACATTGCACACTTGCCATGGGATTGGGCGCGACAGCCCAGTGGTTAGCGCCCCGGAATTGCTATGGGAGCTCATGGCAAGAACGCGCATAGAACTAATTGCAGGGGTGACAAACTCAAGGATGAGGCGTTCCATATTGACTTGCTTGTAATATACATTTATATCTTTAAATGTACACGGTATGATAAATTCCATATCAAGCGTTCTCTTATGAGCGCCTATACCAAGGACACCCGTAGAACTAATTTTATCGGCGATAAACTCAAGGATGAGGCGTTCAATATCGACTAGATTGAGACTTGCATGTCTAACCTTGAACGTCTATGGAAAGGCAAGTGTCATCCTTTCCCTCCACTATGGGCGCCCATGTAACATTTTCCAGAAGGGATGAAGCGTTCAATATCGCTAGCATGTAACCTACATTTGTAACCTTGAATATCCAGTTCAGCTTAAGTGATTCCTTGCAGTCTTCTATGGGCTCCCAGCGCATGAGATCCCAGCTTATATATTATTGCCCTCAGGGCAGAACCTAACGGAGCCAAGGTTTCGATTTCCTCAGGGCTAGTAAACAGTCTTTCCAGACCCTCCAAAAGACTGTGTGACATAAAAAGCTGAAACATTGCACACTTGCCCCGGAGTGGGGCACGACAGCTCAGTGGTTAGCGAGCGGGAATTGATTGCACTCAGTAGACCCGGGTTCGATTCCTGTCACTGCCAAGACTGCTGTCGTGTTCACGTGGAGTACGATCACGTTAAGCATGTGAGTCTGTAAATCCTTCCGAGCGGTTGGTGATAGGGGAAGGAGGGTACGGTCCCTGTGGATGCCTCCTCCTGAGTTCCGGATTAAATTGGGTGGCACTGCTCGGTCGTCCAAATAGATACGTTACATCTTTCTGGTAGTTCGGACAGTCTGGGTGTCAACAACAACACTTGCCTTATGCGCCCAAAGGGATGTTGAACGTCACGAATATCAAACTAATGAATACTTACTGTACGTCTCGTCCGTCAGATTGTCCCCACTGGAAAAAGTTCTATTTTCTTCCTTACCATGGGCGCCCATTGGGGAGCATAAGGAAGCCCTTGCCTTCCCGTGAACATCAAGGTCCCAAATGTTGGTGTCAAGCTAGTATATATCGTGCGTCTCAACCTTGTTATGCTCTTGGAAGAAACTTTATGGACGTCCTTGCCATGGGAGCCCATACAAATTTTAAAAGCCACAAACGTAGGCATCAAGGTAATCGATATTGTACATTTCGTTCTTGAGTTCATCCCGTTTTAATAAGTTCTATGGCCACCTTTGCTATGGGCGCTCATAGCAACAGCACCCATATAACTTTTACAGGCGGAAAACTGAAGGGTGAGACATACATCGCCTTGCTTGATATCTACATCTGTGAACTTGAACGTCGACGGGATAGCATGTTCCCCCTCAAGACCCCCTATGGGCGCCCATACCAAGAGCGTTTATAGAACTTATTCCAGCGGGGGCACATTCAAGGGCGACAATATCGATTAGTTTGACACCTTGTGGGCAACACCTTATTATCAGCATCTCGTATGGGCGCCCATGGCAAAGTCGTCAATAGAAATTTTTCAAGGAGGGTATACTGAAAGATAAGTAGTAAAATGCCTACTAATTTGCTACCTACATTTGTGACCTTGAACGTTCACAGTAGGGCAAGTGACCCCTTGCGCTCCCCTACGGGCGCCCATGGTGAGTGCGTCAATAGAACTTTTACCAGCGGGATAAACAAAAGGATGTGAAGTACAGTATTGATTATATTGACATACAGTATTGATATCTATATTCGAGTATTGTTAATATTATTGTATAAATATTGATAAATGCTATTGTCCCCTATGGGCGCCCATAGGAGAGCGTGAGGGGAAACTTACCATCCCGTGGATGTTCAAAGGTAGGTATCAAGCTAGTCGATGTTGTGCGTCTCATCCTTCAGTTTACTCCCTGAAAAAGTTCTATAGGCGCTCTTGCCATGGGCGCCCATAGGGGAGCACTTGTCCTCCCGTGGACGTTCAAGGTCTCAAATGTAGGTGTCAAGATACTAGATATATTTACCTCTCATCCTTGAATTTGGACATTCCAGGAAAAGTTTTATGAACGCCCTTGAAACCCACTCTCTTTGAACAATTTTTACCCCCTCCTGCAATTACAACACTATATTTTGACATTATTTCTCTCATCCGAGTTCTAATCACGTTAATTACAAAATGTTCTACCTAATTCCATTTTTTTCCAGAATGCATATGCATATAGAATTGCATGGCTGTACGTACTCTCTCTCTCTTAAAATATCTAATTTCGAATTATTCGTGTTTTAATTAACTGTTTCTAATTTCCTACAGAATGGTTGAATATTTTGAAATCAATGTGATTAAAACACAGATTATTCAAAATTAGAGATTTTATAAAAGAGAGAGAGAGAGAGTACGTATAGCCATGAAATTCTATATGTAGATGCATTCTGAAAAAAAAAAAATCAGAATTAGGTATAACATTTTATGATTAATGTGATTAGAGCACGAATAAGAGAGAGGGTGTGTGTGTGTGTCAAATATATAGTGCGATCAAAATATAGTGTTATAACTGCAGAAAGGGGTCCATCTTGTTTCGAAAGAGTAGGATTCAAGGGCGAACATAAAACTCTTTCCTGGGATGGCCAAACTCAAGAATGAGACATAATTATGTACTAGCTTGATATCTACATTTGCGATCTTGACCGTCTACGGGAGAACAAGTGCCCCTCCCGCTCCTCTATGGGCGCCCATGGCAAGGGCACACATAGAATTTTTTTAAAGGGAAAAACTCAAACTCAAGGATGAGACTTATAATATCGACTAGCTTGATACTTACTTTGGGACCTTGAACGTCCAAGGGAGGGCAAGCGCCCCTTTGCTCTCCCCTATGGGCACCCATGGCAAATGTGACCACAGAACTTGTTAAAGCTGGGGCAAACTCAAAGACGACGTACAATATCGAATAGCTTGATACCTACGTCTGTGGCTTTCAAAAATTTTATGGGCTCCCATGGCGAGGGTGTCCATAGCGCTTTTTCTAAAAAGAGCGTACTCAAAGTTGAGACGTACAATATCTACTAGTTTGACACCTACATTTGTGACCTTGAATGTTTACGGGAAGACAAGTGCTCCCTTACGTCTATGGACGCCCCCTTACGTCTATGGACGCCCATGGCAAGGACGTCAATAGAACTTTTTCCAGCGGGGACAATCTCAAGGACGAGACTTACAGTATTCATTAGTTTGATATTCGTGACTTTCAACATCCCCTATGGGCGCCCATGGCAAGTGTGCAATGTTTCAATATGTCACAGAGACATTTGGAGGGTCTGGAAAGACTGTTTACCGTCCCTGAGGAAATCGAAACTTCGGCTCTATTAGGTTCTGTCCTGAGGGCAATAGTATAAGCAGGGAGCCCATAGAGCACGGCAAGGGAGCACTTAATCCCAACAGGATATTCAAGGTTACAAATGTAGGTTACCAGATAGTCGATATTGAATGCGTCGTCCTTGAGTTCCCTCCTGGAAAATGTTACATGGGCGCCCATAGTGAAAGGAAAGGATGACACTTGCCGTCCCATAGACGTTCAAGGGTAAACATGCAAGTCTCAATTTAGTCGATGTGGAACGCCTCATCCTTGAGTTTGTCGCTGATAGAATTAGTTCTATGGGTGTCCCTGCCATGGGCGCCCATAAGGGAACGCAATGTGAAACTTGCCCCACTGTGTACGTTTAAGGTTACAAATGTAGATTACAAGCAAGTCGATATGAACCGCCTCATCCTTGAATTTGCCACCGATGGAATTAATTCTACGGGTGTCCTTGCCATTGGCGCCCATAAGGAAATGCAAGGCAAAACTTGCCTTACTGTGGACGTTTAAGGTTGCAAATGTAGCCTTCAAGCTAGTAGATATTGTAGGTATAATCATATAGTTTGCACCCCTAGAAAAATTCTAGTTGCGCTTTGCCATGGGCGTCCATAGGGGAGCGCAAGGGGGCATTTACCCTCTCTTGGAAGTTTAAAGGTCACAAATGTAAACATCAAGCTAGTCAATTTTTTACGTTTCATACTTTAGTTTGACCACCGCAGGAAAAAGTATTTTTAGCATTCTTTAATCCTACTTCTTTCAATCAAGGTCGACTACCTCCTGCAATTACCACACTATGTTTTTGATCGTACAATATTTTTGACATATATATTTTATGATATATATATTTCTGACAATATATATATTATAAATATTTTTTACATTAATATTTGACGTTATAAATATTTCTGACATATATATATATGGCTATATATATATATATGTGTGTGTATTTTCAATATCAAAATCACGCATTAACTAATTGCACTATACATTTCCTCATGAAGAAAACAAAGAACTCTATTCATTCACCGCGGCCACATATCTACGGACGTCACACAAAAAGTCAAAAAGAAGAAAGAAACAATCAGTCGGAAGAGCTGAGTCTGCTAGTCTGCTGAAATTCGCGCCTGACGTATGTATCACCTGATATTATGGCGGGAGTGACTTTACAGGGTATGTAGCCTAACCACAGCCGCTCTATTTTCTTATAGCAAGTAACCCCATCGGCAACAAAGAAAATATCACATGACACCAGAAACGCCCTCTGATTGGAGCAAGACGCCACTCTCTCTACCCGCTCTATTTTGATGGCAGCACAGACTAAACAGAGACTAATGTAGGCTTCCAGTATACAGTGCTTTGATATTTTAAGAATTTGTTTATTGAGATATATTCATTTATTCTGTTTTCTGTGCAGTTCTTATTTGCAAAGGAAAAAACAATTGAGGAATTTTTGTTGGTTGGAGTTTATATATCTTACTGTTATTAGATTATAAAACCTAGCTTCTTTGATGCTGTTCCTGTAACAGTTTAAGTATAGACTCTTTATTCTAGAAGCCTGTAAATTACTCTTGACCTAAGTCTTCGGGGGAGTATTTTGTGGCATATTTACATGAACGGCTTAGAATATCCAAAAAATGTTTTCTATCATAAATCTTCTGAATCCGTGGAGACACACTAAGTTCTCTAAATCAAAATCCAGAATTTATTCTAAAGCTTTACAGAAAATTCATAATTAAATTGTTTAATTATGTAAAAAAAAATTTCTTTCTAAGAAATATTGATTAATTTTCACAGCTGGAACGACACCATCTGTTTGTGCTTATTAAAAAAACCATTTGTGCAAGAGGAAAAAAAGATTTGAAAAACTTGAAGCAACTGGTAAAATGTGGTTTATTTGAACAAATATTATGCATATGTGAAATTTGCCAGAAAGCATTTTCAGGAAAAGGTTATATAAATATGCACACAAATAAGACACTATTTGCATGCGATATGTGCCAGAAAGCATTTTCACAAAAAAGTAGTTTAAATATACACAAACGTGTGCATACAAATGAGAAACCATTTGCGTGTGAAATATGCAAGAAAGCATTTTCACAAAAAAGTAGTTTAAATATACACAAACGTGTGCATACAAATGAGAAACCATTTGTGTGTGAAATATGCAAGAAAGCATTTTCAACGAAAGGTAATTTATATCAACACAATCTTGTACACACAGGTGAGAAACCATTTGTATGTGAAATATGCCGGAAAGCATTTTCAACAAAATGTAGTTTAGATCGACACAAAAGTAGTTTAAATACACACAAATATGAGCATACAGGTAAACTATTTAGATGTGATATGTGTCAGAAAGCATTTTTACACAAAAGTAATTTAAATACCCATAAACATGTGCATACAGGTAAAAAACCATTTGCATGTGATATGTGCCAGAAAGCATTTTCACACAAAGGTAGTTTAAATGTACACAAACGTGTGCACACATATGAGAAACCATTTGCTTGTGAAATGTGCCACAAAGCATTTTCAACAAAAAGTAACTTAGATCAACACAATCTTTTACATACAGGTAAAAAACCATTTGCATGTGAAATGTGTCATAAAGCATTTTCACGAAAAAGTTGTTTAAATGTACACAAACGTGTGCATACAGGTGAAAAACCATTTGCATGTGAAATGTGCCATAAAGCATTTTCACAAAAATGTAAATTAAACATGCACTACCTTTTGTACACAAATGAAAAACCATTTGCATGTCAAATGTGCCAGAAAGCATTTGCAAGAAAAAATAATTTAGAACAACACAAACGTGGGCACACAGAGAAGACATAATTTGCATTTGAAGTGATCTAGGAAGCATTGTAATGAAAAGATCATTTAGATCAGCGCAAATGTGTTCACAATGGTGAGAAACCATTTGCATGTGAAATGTGCCAGAAAACACTTTCTCTAAAGTGTAATTTAGGTCAGCACAAACTCCTGCACATAAGTGAAAAACTATTTGCTTGTTATATGGGCCAGAAATCATGTTCAACAAAAAGTAATTTATTTTTGGAAACGTGTGCACACAGGTGGGAAACCATTTGTATGGGAAATATGTCAGAACACATTTTCACAAGAATATTCTTTAAATTATTTTATACTGATGCACACAGGTGAGAAACTATTTACGTGTGAAAAGTACCTGAAAGTATTTTCATTAAAAAGTTTAGATATTCACAAACTTTTGCACACAGGTTAGAAACATTTTGCATGTGAAATGCACCAGAAAACTTTTAAACAAAAATGTGGCTTAGATGAATACAAACATGTACTCAGATTTAAGGTATGTTAAATGTGCCAGAGAGCATTTTCACAAAAAAGTGCTTTAGATTAACATAAACGTTAGGGTGTCCCCCCCCCCCCCCCCCCCAAAAAAAAATTTTTTTTTAAATATTTTGACTCTCACCCCCTAAAAAGTTTCTTTTGGTTTACTTAAGAAACCTCCTGTAAAATTTCAGCTTGAAAAAACATATTTAGAGGTCCCTCAAGGTGGCCGAAAAGTTTAAAAAATAGCTTTAAATCGATAATATTTTACAGTTGCTTACAAAATTTTTATTTTTTAAATATATTTTTTATTTAAAATGTTACACGTGTTGAATATGTCGATTCTATAAAAATTTACCCTATTGGTAATATTTAGTGCAGAAAATATAAGAAAAATTATTAAGAAAATGACAAAAAAACAAACTGTATTCAAAATTGCAAAATGCAATGTAAAAAGAATGTTTTGCAGCAAAATTTACCTGTCAAGTTTAACCAGATAATAAAGAAGAAAATATTGCATAACATTCTGTAAATAACATAAGTAATGATTTTTACATATCTTGAAGCTCTTTACTGTTGCACTTTGCGAAGTTCTTTCTATGCATTTAAACTACCTGCAATAAATATTGTTTTTGTTCTACATCTTTCATTGCATCATTAAAACTTTCAATTAATTCTATGCCTCGCTCAGCACAGTCATTAACACATGGTAAATGTTTATCAATTTCTTCAGCTTCTTTAAAAGATTGTGTTTGTGGCCACTTCTCAACAGGCAGGCTTAGGAAGCTGTCGTCTATTTGTGCAGTGTGAAAAAAGAAATTGCGAGAGATATTTAAGTCATCAAATTTTAAAGGAAGTTTCTTTAATAAGTGCAAATTCTTTTTTTCACTGATTTTACTAACTAACATATATTTCTCCTCGGCACTAAGAAGTTTTGAAAACAAACAAAGAGTGGCAAACTCTTCGTTTAAATACCACGAGTGGCATAAAATCATCTTTAATCCTGTTTTGCGTAGTTGTATATCATCATATTCATGCAATCTTTGTATCAGTAGAACATCGTTCACTGGTGCATCTACAGTAGACTGACATGTGTACCATGATTGAATGTATACACATACAATAAACCGATTGAACCTCTGAAGGCCTTGAAATTGTTGAGGTGTCAATTGTATTATAGATTCATTTTCATCATACAGTAGTTCAATTTTTAAAGAATAAATGGAACATCTTTGAAGAATATAAGAAATCTAATAAGAAATTTGGCTAAAACCGATTGAACCTTTGAAGGCCTTGAAATTGTTGAGGTGTCAATTGTATTATAGATTCATTTCCATCAAACAGTAGTTCAATTTTTAATGAATAAATGGAACAACTTGGATATAAGGAATTTGGCTAAATCTGCCATTTTTTTTTTTGTCGCCAAGAATGGTGCCAACGCGTACGGTGTTTGAAAAGTCCTAATGGATGCCATCTTGAAGATCCCACATAAGAAATATAAACATATTAAAAATGCATAAAAATGCCGATAATTAACAATACTTAGAAAAAATACGAAATTTTATAAAAACGTTTGTACTTTAACAAAACATATATAATTAAAAATGCCAGTCACGAAATTTTATATTAACTTTTGTACTGGGCCCAAGACATGTATGTACTAGTTTTTAATTCTTTCAATTTAATTCTTTTGATTTTGAGCCGTATTGGGCTAGTCCATCTTGGGCCCATCTAAGAAATTTATCCGTTTTTGCAGGATAACTTGAGAATAAACAGGTGTATATAAAAATTCAATGTTTAGCATATCCTTATCATTTGTGGTATATTGCAATTTTTTGGATTTAAAACCTTATTGGGTTAGCTCATCTTGATCCCAACAAAAGGTACTCTGTTTTTGAGAATAACTCGTAAAGCTGCTCAGCTAAAAATTATAATTTTAGTATATCACTTTCTTTTGGAGTTTATCTTAATTTAGAATAACTGGAAAATCGGATTAACTAGAAAATATAAATTTAGCATATCCTTGTCTTTTGGGGTATATTTTAATGTTTTCGATTTTGAACTGTATTGGGCGAACCCATCATGGGCCTGCCTTAGAAATTAACTCATTTTCAGGGAAATAGCTCGAGAAACTAAGTATCTAAAAGTTCCAAGTGTAGCATGTCGTTGTCATTTGAGGTATCTCTTAATTCATTGGATTTAAAATATAATCAAGCTAACCAGTTTTGGGTCCAACAAAAGGAATGCAGTGGTTTTTTGCAAAAACTGTAGCAGCTAGAATATCTAAATCTAGTATATCATTGTATTTTAGGGTACATTTAATTTTTTTGGATTTTGAACCTTAACAGACTAGTCAGTCTTGGGCCCAACATAGGAATGTACTCTTTTTTCAAAAATAACGTAAAAATCGGAGCATCTAAAAAAATCAAAATTTTGTATACTATTTTATTTTTAGGATAAAGTTTAATACTTCGAATTTGAACTGTATTGGATAAGTCCATCTTGGGCCTCCCTTAGGAATCCTCTCATTTTGGGAGAGTAATTCCAGGAACGAAGTAACGAAAAATTACAAGTATAACATGTTGTTATCTTTTGTGGTGTATTTTAACACTTGACACATTATACCAAATATACCACAAACATAACGATTCTCGAGTTACTCCCCCAAACAAAATGATTCCCAAGGGAGATCAAAGACAGGCTAGGCCGATATTGTGTAAATTCACAAGTATTAAATTTTACCCCAAAAGGAATTGATATACTAAATTTGGATATTTTGTTTGCTCCAGTTTTAGAGTTATTTTCAAAAAATGAGTAAATTCCAATGGCACGCCCAACTCGGGCTAGCCGAATAAAGACCAAAATTGAAAAAATGAAATAAAACTACAAAAGACAACAGCATGCTAAATTTGGAATTTCTAGCTACCGGGTTATTCATCAAAAACGAGTGCGTTCCACAAGTCGGACAAACTAAACTAAGATAAACCCCAAAAGGAAATAATATACTAAATTTAGATATTTTAGCTGCTCCTATGCAGTACAGGATCTATTATCCGGACTGCTTGGGACTTCAGGCATTCTGGATAAGGGGTTTTTACGTAATTCGGAACACTTTTCTAAAACTTACTGGAATGGTCTAAAATGTTATAGAAAATTATAATTCATTTTAAAAACATGTATTAAATACAGATTTTTTACAATCCATATGAAAAGATATACTTGGTTAAGTAAAATGCAAATTACATATAATTATAGTATCAAATTTAGGGATTAAGAAAATTTTTGAAAGAAAAAAATGTCTGAAAAAAGTTGATTATTCAGGGTAGTTATTAGAAGTCCTTTTTTGGAACATTTTAACTAAAGTGGGCCCTCACCATATTCATCTAATATTTTAGCAGAAGCACCTTTGTTCACATGCTTCAAAATATTTTAAAGTACTTTTAATAAAATTAAGATGAGAAGGATGTTCATTTTTAATTGAAATGAGAGATTCAACTATGGGTGCAAATATATCAAATTCTAATTTATGCTCTTCAAATGTATTTCTAATAAGCCGTATAATTCTAAATGCCTGAATAAAAAAAAAATTTAATTTCGTTATTCTAAACATATATCTCCATTTCATCAACAATATGTTTAAAAATAATATCCCAGCATAAAAAGCCCAAAAAATATAAAAATATTAGTGGATGGAAATAAATTCAAAAAATGGAAAATATTTAAAAATAAAACGAAATATATCGGCGATCGTGTTTACATAAAAAAATTCCGCGATATTGCTAAACTGTCTTTTATAAAATACTAATTAATAAATGTAGCACGTAAAAGATCCATAAATATACTGGAATGGAACTTTTTGATAGGGTCAATTTTCAGTTCAAAATAGCCATTTTCATCCAAATAATAGGATTTCATTGAAAATGATTTTGATGTTGGAATTCCATCACCGTTTTTTAAAATATTAAAGATGTGTATATTTCCACGGAGATGAAAAAAAATCGGGTTTTTCCGAGAAAATGACAAGTTTATTGCTTAGGTTAAGTATTTAAAGAGATCAATCAGAAGGTCCTGAATGACATTTTATAGCTGCTATATTTTTCTTCGCATTTCGGCAGAAGTTAATTCTCATTAATTTCGGGAATTCCTTACTTAAACATACTTTCTATCATCTCGGAAATGCGCTGATGACCTTTTTTTTTTTAATCTTTTCCAATAAATGTTTGTGCAAAATAGCGTGAATTCTGTGTGGCACATTGCGTTTGCTAGATAGATGCTTTTAGCCTTCATGCGTCTCGCCCTTGCCTGATGCAGCCGCTTCGGAAATTTTCGGGAAAAGCGGTGCTACTTCAGATGTTTTCCGGAAAAGAGGAGTTGCGCTATGGAGATATGGAACTTCCCGGAAAAACACGATCCACGGAATATTTTCATTCGCTCTCGCGAGAATTCCTTGCGTTCGTTTTCAAAATTCAAGAAGTATCAGCGGCAGAGAGTACACGTGAATTCCTGCGCGGATCGCGCATACCCTAGAAAAATGTAGGCTTCAATGCATTTTTTAAAAATTGATATTACTAATTAAAGCAAAAAAGCGTTTGGTGGGATTTTAAACAAAACATCGCTATTTGGCACAATATTTGGCAAATAATCGCTTGTTGGCGCAGAATTTGGCATTATTTTGCCGAATTCCGGTTTTGGGAGAGTCCGGATATTGGGGTGCCTGATAAGAGGTCGCGTACTGTATATGAGGTATTTTTGAAAAATGAGTACATTACTGTACCTGGCCAAAGACTGGCTAGCCTGATAAGCAGGGTTGGGTTTTTGACATGCATTAGTTTAATCTGTGTTTTAATTGGATAAAACTGTCAAAAACCCGAAAGCTACGAACAAGAAAGGAATTTGGTTTAAAAACAATAAAATCACAATGTCAATCTTTATAAGATTGATCACCCATATAAATTTGAACAATATTAAAAAAAAAATGGAAGTGATTTTAAAACATCATCCTTACAAGTACATAAATACCTTTAAAATATCAAAATACGAGCAACAATTAAAAATAATTTTTCAATTATTATTTGAATTTAAATATCAAGGTATTCTGATTTTGTTTTAAATTAAAATCAATATTTATAACTTTTCTGAGTTTTATTATTTTAACATTTTAGAGATAGCACAATTTGTTTTTAATATTCAGGTTCATTACACCTATGTAGCATTCGATAACACATAACGAGTTTAGAACTTTTCTCTAGTCCTGAACGATTTAGCAGTTTAGAATGGATTATTCCAAAATTTATAAAATGACTGTATTCTCCAACCTACCTGGTTAGTTTTTAGTTTATCATGCAAATATGACACAGTGAATTTAGTACTTGGTGAATCAGATACTACAGGTATAATTAAAATAATACGTATAACTGATAGTTCTCAACACACAAAAATAATGTCTTTAAATTTTAAATTTCATTATGTTAAGAATGTAAGTTAATCAAGCAATGCTAATTTCTTAAGGACAATAAAATTATTACAAGAAAATGAAGTCTATTCACGTTACACCACTACAGGTTTTCAATATGTAAGCCATTTTAAAATATTTTGAATAGTAATTTTTTGAAAATAAAGTTTAACATGTAATGTTTTACCATCTGTCAGTTATTGTGGTGAAAAACTATAGAAGTGCATTTATGAATAGACCCTATTGGTAAAACAAATAATTGCTTGAGCATCGGAGCATTTCATTTTCCCTATGTTAAAGATTATAACTAAATTGAGATCATGAAATATACATAGATCTACATTCTAATGTTATACAGATATCCATCTGTTTCATTCCATCAATATATGGATTAAGTTATTTGAAGAGGATATCTAACAAACGTTTGCACACTCAATCAAAAAATGAGCAGAAAACTCAGTAGGATAGAACATTAAAGTTATATTGTATATAAAACTTCAATGTTGATGATAATAATATAGAAATTATTTAAAATTATAAAAAAAGAAATTCTCTAGATACTTTGAATTCAGAACTGCTGAGCTTCCGCAAATGTGCCAAAGATTGACCATAACGTTATTTCACTACCAATAGTCAATGCTTGGCATTATTATGGGGTTACATTTATTTGAGGAGGATATCATCACGCTTAGTGTTTTCCAAGGCATTATTTTGGCGTTACATTTATTCGCGGAATAACTGTAACCCCCAAATGTTGTGTTCAAGATGACGGGAATTTTGTTCAGCTCCACAGGCGTAGAGTTGTATGAGCCCATGGAGCTCGAGGGTTCGAGCCCCCAATAATTTTCCAAGATGGACTAAGCCCTCCCAATATTCTAAAGACCACATATTTCTTTTTTACACCAATCTGTATCTGTAGCAGTTACTGAGAATTTCTCATGCAGTGCACACTTTTTTTTCTGGAAGAATCTTCAAAAACAGCTTAAATTGCAGGAACTCACATAGCTATTGTGTTAGGGTGTGAACAATCTGCTTGTTTGTTATGTTATGTATGACCAGGAGGACTTTTCATTGTATACCTTTTCCTGTAAGGTGAATGTTGATCACATGTTTGGAAAGTAATTGATTATACTCAGAAACTTTCCTTGATTTATATTTTGTTGGATCTCTACTCAATGTTAAATTCAAATATTCCAGGTGGGGGAGGTTCTGAAAGAGACTGAAAGAAATGCTCACTTATTAGGAATCATTATTTGAAATGATGTATAGATATTGACTTTTAATTATTTTTGGAACTTTAAGTAAGTATTTGGAATAAAATATAAAAATGACGATCATTACGTTACCTGTGATGGCGATCATTACGTTACCTGTGGTTATACAAATTTCAATTAAGCTTAATAAAAATTCTTATTTTCATTGTATATCTTAACTCTTTGGTGTTCGAATATGCTTTACCCCTTTCAATTTTCTATATCATATTATTCAAGATTTTTGTCTACTTAATAGTAGTGAAAACTTTGATAATTAGTAAAAGCTGAAAATTAGTTATGCAACTCCGTACTAGACAATTGTGGCATATGCAGGAGTAGACCCAGTTTAAAGCATGGGCAATTGTCCATGGCAGCTGAATTAAGGGGCGACCATTTGGAAGTAAATTTATGTGTAGTAAGAATGACTTTTGCGGTCGTATTAAAAAAAAATTGAAAATTAACCAAATTTGTGAAACTTTTATGTAGATGAATTAATGTACCTACTTTTTTAGATAATATTAAAACATAGAGGGGATAGTATATAAAAGGGGTAAAATCGTTTTACTCTCATAATTATATCTTTTTTGAAGCAATGTATAGTTTTGCTTGAAAGTACATGTGCTCAAGCACTTAGGAGATTACTAGATTTTATATGACTTGCAGCTGGGTGCAGCCTGCAATCCCTGGGGGTGACTCTATTTTCTCCAAATACTGGAAAAGCCCTAAGAGGCGATTCTTAGAATTTGTTGCTGCTTTCAAATTCAAATTGATAGCACATGGATGTGGTCTGTATGATCGCACTTCTAAAAGGACAGGAGGCAGTAGATTAGTCCAGATGGTCATTCTTTTGGTCGTCTACCGTTTTAGCTCATTTAGGTATTGAGCCTAGCTGGATGCCATATAGATAACATAGTGACTAGAAGTAAAAAGCTACTTCTTAGTGTTGTGTTACGCTGCTGTGCAAGATTCATGAATTCATCTTCGTCAAATATGGTTTCTTTTAAATATTCGGGTAACTTTTTTCTTCAATTTAAAATATTTTTGCAAAATTTCTTAATTGACTATGTCTTTTGTTGATTTTTGATGTGTTTTAATAAATAAAATACATTTGATGCTGAATTTAGTCTATTGATCTAACCTCAGAATAATACTGATAAAAGAATAATTTTTTCACATTTTCATCCAAAATAATATTTATAGACCCTGTGGCTGTTCTATGAGGAATTTCAGAGGCAAATAATTAAGTAATGGTGTAAAATGATCCTAACTTTGTAATTTTTGCAGTTTCATTGCAAAACGAAAAGAAACATTATACAAAAGATTTTTGCAAAGCAAAATTACCTTTAAGAATATTTGCATAAAAGTGCAAAGCTGTTTCTAAATTGTTAGAGCTGTTTTATAAATTAATAAATTTATTCTATAGGCCCAATCTGCGAATTTGTCAGATTCTTTTGTTCATGCATACAAATTTATGTCTAGATATACGTTCAATAATCTGTAAATATTTTATTTTTGCATAATTATACTTATAGTTATAATTATAATATAATACATTTTTAGGTAAAATGTTGAGTGAACAATCTTAAAATTTGTAATATACATTTTGATATTGTGATTTTTTTTCATTTCTACTCAAACAATTCATTACCCCTATTCCCACATTCTAGTCAACTTAAAGCATTCAAGTTATTATTCTTATATAAAGTTGCATTGTATGATGTGTGGTATTTTTTTGTCCATTCCCCCCCCCCCCCCCAAACCCAAGAAAAAATGAAACATTGACGTTCCACTTTTCCAATGAATGGAATTTTCTTTATTTTTAATATGTCCTATTTTTATTACCCCACTCGAGAGTCATATTTTTTAATTTCTAACCCCCTCCCCCTTTTTTTAATGAATTTAGAAGCATTTGGGTATTTTCTTGTGTTTCTGTTGGGCCAATGTATCATACGTAGGTCTTCTCTGTTCTACTGTTTACGTAGATCTTCTACTGTTTACATCACCGAGCAACTACCATATCGCTCTGACCAAAACGGCGACTTATACCTCTGTTAGACCAACCAGTTTCCCTTGGGCCAATGATACGACTTCTCTCTAAATCCGACAATTGTTCATTGTGCTCATTGTGACGTCTCAAAAACATCTTTGTATACAATTTTCAGTATCAAAGCAGAAAATCTAGTTCCAATTGCTCGTAAGTAAAAACATCGGTCGTTTTAAATACTGCATGATACGTCGTTCTCATGCGTGTTGCATGAGCCCTATAACGTCATTGGCGTTCGTGGTTTGATCATTTGCATAACTTATTTGCATGCCCAGTTTCGTGGCTGTAGCTCATATATATATATATGTATGTATATATATATGTATATATATATACACACACATGTATATCAGGGGTGGTTATTGGGGAGGCCGCTGGAACGCGCGGCACTCTTGGTATTTTTTTAGCTATATAGATTTATCACAATTTCTCTTGAAAAAATCTGAATTCTCAATCCAATTGAATCGATAATAGTGACGCAGTATGTCACTAGATGGCAGCACTGCAGCTTTCGTGCGGGAAGGAGATCCACAAAAGCTGTAGTGCATCGAATTTTCAACACATAGGGAAATATACAGGGATATTTGATAAAGCCGCGTCCCTTTTACCGTCTCCTGAGCGAACGAATGTTAATTAGAAATTTGGCGTGATAAAAAACAGACATTGCAGTTTAGATCTTGTTATGTGTCGCGTTTTGCGAGCGCTTCTTGCCAAAGAGTAATAAAACATGAAGAGGGAACTCTCAAATTGCCTTGGTTTTGCTAATTTGGCTTCAATTTTCTACATTTAAAAATGTCTGTTGTTCTCTTTCTCGTCTTTCTTTTTATGAATGAATTTGGAAGTTTAAATAAACATTTGAACAAGTGAGTAGATTAAATGTGTGTGTGGTGGTCGTAGTTTACTATATTTTAAGGGTTTCTGTCTATCGTGAGAAAAATGTGTTGTTCGGGACATTCAGTTTGAAGGATCACTTTGCCCAGCTAGCTGTCTTACACTTACTTGTTGAAGTTATTTCGTCATTTCTAATGTAGTGTGGTTATGTCCTTCGAGAAAGGGGTCATTTCTGATTTGTAGCAGTTCTGTGCTCTGGGTGATCTGCTGGCGACGAATTCCAATATGTTTGATTTAAAATTAGTTCTTTAAACGTCAGAGTTTCCAATTTTTGGCATACCAGTGACAGATAGGTTATTTTTAGTGACACTTTCAGAAATGTGTTGTTTCGGACATTTAGTTTGAGGGGTCACTTGACCTATCCAGCTGTTTTACTTTTTTAGCTATTTAACATTCAAAATACCTAAATATTTGTTAAAAAAAGCTTTAAAATTAGATTTTCCATATTATCCTTTTATCTGACATCGTTTCCCTCGAAAGTTTGACCCCCTGTGGTGATTATGTTGCTCATATACCCCCTGGGCGTAAATTTTACTTGAGGTAGCTCCAAATACATTATCTCGGCTTCTAATTAAGAGATTTTTATTCTGATGATGGTTATAGTCTCTAAACCATCTGTACGTATCACCTGAATATACATATTTTGTGTCAGCCCCTTGGACGTAACTTTTAGTTTAACTAGCCCCACAATTTTTCATTTCGTTTCCTAATTGAGCTATTGAAGTTCTTCTAATGGCTATAGTCTCTGCACCACTTGTACATATCACTTAGATATGTATCTTGATTGTGACAACGCTCTGAGCTTAACTTTTACTTCAGTTAGGCCCCCCCTCCCCCCCAAAAAAAAATCCCATCTCGCCTCCTAATAAAAAGAGATCTAGATGAACTGTATAACTGGTCTGTACTAAATAAAATCAATTTAAATATTTCTAAATGCTATGTTATGAGCATTGCTAGGATCCATAATATTCTTAATTACAATTATATTTTAAATAATTCATCTCTATCTCGATGTACTCATATTATTGATTTAGGTGTCACTTTCGATGATACTTTTAACTTTCAAGAGACATATCGATAATATTATTAAAAGAGCCTACCAAAAACTTAGTTTCACCTTAAAACGATCTCGTATTTTTGCCAGTTCTGATACGATTATTTGTATTTATAATACCCTTAAACCAATTTTGGAATATTGTGCAATGGTTTGGGACCCTGTTTGCAATCTGCATTCTCAACGGATAGAAATCGTGCAAAATAAACTATTACGTACTATTGATTACAGATTGACTGGCTATTATCCTTATGATATGCATACAAGGGAACTCAGACAGAAATATAGTTTAATGTCTCTTAAAAAAAGAAGATGCTGGTCCTGCCTCTTGTTTTATTATAAGGTTCTAAATAATACTATTGATTGCCCTATTTTACTTTCTTGCTTGGAATTTCACATACCTGTCAATAATACTAGGAAAAAAACTGTTTCACAATACTACTGTTAAACACAACTACATTAAATGCTATTCTATCTATAAATTTGTTGATCTATATAATACCTATTGTGCTGATATTCATATATTTAACTTGACTCCTGCCTGTTTTAAAAAAGCCTGTTTCAATGCTCTTGACATGTTTACTACTTACTATTCTTGTATCCTATGTTCTGTACTTTTTAATTTCTTGTGTGGCTACTGTAAATGGATTTCATTTGAAGTTACCACGTAAATTGAATAAAATAAAATAAAATAATTGAGCGATTTTGATTCTGCTGATGATTGTAGTCTGCACCATATATACGTCTTGCCATGATATACATATTTGATGGATATAATATATATGCGTTTTTAGTGTCAACTTCCTAGACGTAACTTTTAGTTTAACTAGCCCCCACAATTTTACACCTCAGTTCCTAATTGAGCTATTTTGATTCTGCTGGTGACTATAGTCTCAGCAACATTTGTACATGTCACCTAGATATACATATTTTTGTGTCAACCCCCGAGTGCAAATTTTAGTTTAACTACCACAATTTTACATATCAGTTCCTAATTGAGCGCTTTTTAGACTGATGGTGGCTATAATCTCTGCAGCATTTGTGCATGTCACCTAAATATGCATCTTTAACGTGACAAATCCCTGAGCGAAACTTTTACTTCAGTTACCCAATTTTCCTCCTCGCCTCCTAATCCACCGATTTTGATTTTACTGGTGGCTATAGTCTCTGGGCTATCTGTACGTATCGCGAGAATATGAATATTTTTAGTCAACCCCCAGGGCGTAACATTTAGTTTAACTAGTCCCCACAATTTTACTTTAATGTAAATTAGGGCTATGTAATGTTTTTACTAGGAGGGATGCGTCCAGGAAATTTATGAACGAGCGAGCAGGTGGAAGGCATATTATTTTACTTAATACATCCGTCGTTTACTTAATATATTCTTAATACACCCGTTACTATGCTCAAAATACGTATATGTATATACACATCCTTTATATATATTTATCACCAACACATATATAGGCATAAATGCATAGATGAGCCCCCCTTCGACATATCACTCACGAGCCGCCACTGATATATATGAAAGGTGGCCACAAACAGTTTTGCCCACACACGAAAATATCCTTCAGCCAGCCCTGTGCAGGGGGATGTGAGCACCGTCAAGGAATAGGACCTCCCATACAAATTGCGGGACCCTCTAAAAGTTTTATGATGCAAACCTTTATGATGGCCCCCTCTGCAAACTTTAACCATTGGTCCCTTTATAAACTTTTACCATTGGTCCCTTTATAAACTTTTATCATGGGCTTCCTCTACAAACTTTCATCATGGGTACCGTTTACAAACTTTCATCAAGGGCCCTCTTTACAAACTTTCATCAAGGGCTCCCTTTACAAACTTTTAATCATGGGCCCCCTTTACAAACTTTTTACCATGGGCTTCCTCTAAAACTTTTATGATGGAGCCCTCTCTGCAAACTTTTATCATGAACCCTTTTATAAATTTGTATCATTCCCTCTACAAACTTTTATTATGGGCCTCCTTTACAAACTTTGATCATGGGATCCCTCTTCAAATCTTTTATCGTGGGGCCCCTTTTCAAACTTCTTATCATGAGTCCCTTTACAAACTGTTTATCATGGGCCCCCTTTACAAACTTTTTATCATGTTCCCCCTTTTTAAACTTTTATCAGGGACTTCTTTTACAAACATTTATCATGAGCCCCCTTTACAAACTTTCATCGTGGGCTTCTACAAATTTTTATCATGGATTCTTCTACAAATTTTGCCTTCTACAAACTTTCATCATAGATTTACTCTGCAAACTTTTAACATGAGCCCCCTTTACAAACTTTCAGCATGGGCTTCTTCTAAAAATATTTTTCATGGGGACCCCCTTATGAGCTTTTATCATGGACTTCTTATACAAACTTTTATTATGAGCCCAGGGAGGAACCGGAGGGGGATATCACACACACCCTGACTTGACAAAGTCTGAAGAGTTGGTAATAACTCAAGAAAATTTCAAATTGGAGTGGGTTTTGTTTTCGTTATAAATTTCACTTTAAAAATATTTTTTGTTTTTATTTTCAATAAATATCCACTAAGAAATAACAATTTTCTTTGGTGAAACAAAATCCTTGATGCATATGCAAAATCATTTATGAACGGAGGCAATGGTTTCTTTGTGATGAAATTCCATTCAAGCACAAGCACATATGAGCCACCTAAGGAGAGGACAATGCTAACATGTATAATCTCTGAGTGAACTAACAGAGGGCTATCTATAGCCCTGGGTCAGGGAAGTCCCCATACATTGTCGGGTTGCTTTATTGAGGAAATTCGTAAATGGGGATCTTGCATCTGGTGGGTGCAGATCATTTGTATTATAAATTTTCTTGTCAAAACCACTTTTCTTCACTATGCAGTCCGAAGTTAGAAAAATACTGAAACATATTTGAAGTTCAGGGAAGTTCCTCGAACAGGGAAGTGTCTTTAAATAGGCAAGTGATTTATGATTCTCAGAAAAAAAAGGATGGTCACCCTTGACTGTAGAAAATACAAAAGCATGCGATCTCATTCAGCCAAGATTGCTCAGGAGAGTAGAAGAGGCTTTAACCATCCACTCTTCTGATCTGTGCATTTTAGTGTAGTTTATACACACGTTTTATAAAACAAAAATTTTCAATATGAAAATTATGACGTAATAAATGTTGATGTTTGAAAATATGATGTTTTCAGTATGATGTAAGGTAGTATTACTTTCCTTATATACATAATGTATAAAGAATATATTATGAAGGGGTCGAAAATTCGAATTCGAGTTTTCAACGGGAGAGCACATTTCAAGCATCCCTGATCAGGAATCAAATATTTTTGAGGTGATGTCTGTATGTATGTATGTGTGTGTGTGTGTCAGTGAGTCTGTGGAGACGATATCTCACTAACAAATAAAGCGATTCGATTGGAATTTGGTACAAAAACCGCAATCCGTGAATACTGGAAGCCTATTGTTTTTAAATGTAATCGAAAGTGTCGAACCCCCCTAAATTTTCGAGTCAAATTTTGAAAAAATCATCAAAAAATCAAAACCTTTAAAAAAGTTACGCAAGTAGACATGTCTTATGTAATTTTAGAAAACGATTGACATAAACTTTAGAATGCTAGCATGAACCGTTCTCGATATATTGCACATTTTTAAAACAAATTTATCAAAAAATCCCATAAATTAAAATAAATATATTAACTGTTGAGAAATATGTTCACTTTCATATGTAATATCATGCGATAAATTGGGTGACATCATTCTCCTGGATCTAGCTCGTTTCATTCATGAGAAAAGATACTTTGAGTAATACCTTTGTATTTGAACGCCAATAGTTATTTATCTGCTATAAGAATAACGTATTTCTCCATCGATAACGTTTGGCGAAATTTTTGCACCAAATTTGGCGGAATGTCGCCAAGTTGGCGACTTTTTTTAATGTTGTCAAATTAACGAAAATCTTGCCAAATGGATTAAAATGACACTAAATCAATGAAAATGACGACTCATTGACGAAAATTCAATATCTTGAAAATAATATAAATATCTACCATAAGAAAAACCTATTACTTTCCTTATATACATAATGTATAAGGAAAGTATTGTGACGGGGTCGAAAATTCGAATTCGAGTTTTCGACGGGAGAGCACGTTTCAAGCATCCCTAATCACGAATCAAATATTTTTGAAGTGATGTCTGTGTGTGTGTCTCAGTGAGTCTGTGGAGACCATAACTGACGAATGAATGGACCGATTCGAACAAAATTTTTACACAAATCACAATCTGTAAACACTGGAAGCCTATTGTTTTTATACGCAATTGAACGTTCAGAACCCCTAACTTTTCGAGTGAAATTTTGAAAAAATCGTCAAAAAATCAAAACCTCTAATAAAGTTACGCAAATAGACATTTCTTATGTAATTTTTCATTAGAAAGCGATTGACATAAATTTTAGAACGCTAACATGAACCGTTTTCGAGATATTGCACATTAAAAAAAATATCAAAAAGTCATAAAATTAAAAAAAATATTAACTTTTGAGAAACATGTTCACTTTTCATATGTAATATTATGCGATAAATTGGGTGACATCATTTTCGTGGATCTAGCTCGTTCCATTCATGAGAAAAGGTGCTTTGAGTAATACGTTTGTATTTGAACGCCAATAGTCATTTATCTGATGTAAGAATAACTTATTTCTACGGCCTTAACGCTTGGCGAGATTTTGTCCCCAACTGGCATGTCCCCAACTTAGCGAATTTTTTAAAAATTTTGCCAAACTACCGAAAATCTCGCCAAATGGATAAAAATGACGCTAAATCAATGAAAATGACGACTAATCGTCGAAAATTCAATATCATCTTGGAAATGATATAAGTATTTACTATTAGTAAAACCTATTTTTTACTGAAAAAGTAGTAAACTCATTGTATTATATAAAAGAAAGTCATGTGTTGCCCACATCAGATTTTTTTTATTGTAAAAGTAGTATATTCATTGCATTATATAAGGAATGTGGTGTGTTGCCCACATCAGATTTTTTTTAAATTTTAGGCTTGCATAGGGACCGTTTATATATATTTCTCATATTTATTTTTATTGCTTTGTTTAATTCTGTTATAAGATTCACGTACTTTTTAAAGGTATCTTTTAACGATTCATAACAAACTCAAACAATTTTTAGTAGCAAAATAAAATCGCAAATTTGAATGAAATACTGAACTACATTGAAAGCAAAAAATCGGCAGTGGACTCCAGTCTATGGAGCCGAAATGTTTGCACGTGAATAGCATATATATATATATATATATATAAGTGTGTGTGTGTGTGTGTGTAGAGATATATATTTTGAGGGGGAAGTTTATCGTTTTTCACATTTTTGAAACAACTAAAAATATTAAATTATAGAAATTAGAATTACTGTTTTAAAATTGTCCAAAAGACTAAAATATCGAAATTAGAACAACATTTTTAAAATATTAAGATATTGAAATTATTACCAATACATTTCGAAAACTGAGATCTCTAAAATCCAATTATATATTTTTGTAGGACTTCCAAAGTACTACAGATTACTTATTATAGTTCATAGTTACCATTTTTTGTTTAGGAAATATAAGCATTACAAACTGGGAAAACGGAAAATTTTCAATCTTCTTAACTTGATACGACGATTCCTCGGAAATTATAATTATAAAAACAAATTATTAATCTAGAAATTTGATTTTTTACTAAGAATCTTTTTGTCGCTTCCTGTTTGTATATATCCTTTATTGTTTAGAAAATGTATATAGTTTTATATTTTAAAAGTAAGCAAAGGGAGACGGTTAAACTCGCTAGGATTGAAACTTTTACTTCTTCGAAAAGAAAAGATTCAGAATACTAAATTTTGAAATGTGTTCTATATCTATGTAAATGGTACTATATTTTCGACAAAATTGTTTACATTTTCATTTATTAAGTTCGGAGATGTAAACGTCCATAGTTTTCACATTGACCTTTAGATGGCTTATCTTATTGTATGAACTTTGGACTGATGATGTAATGAGGGGGGGGGGATATTTGGATTGTTAATCTGATAATAGATAATCTGGCCGAGTGACTTGAACATTGGACGATGAGGTGATCTTGAGCTGCCATGAGGAATCTGAAAGAATATTTGCAACCCAATTGGAGTGACGCCATCTATCGGGATTTTTTTAGACTTCTGAATTAAAAAAGATATATTTCTCTGGAAACGGCTGGGGATCGAACCCGAGACCAGTAGATCGCTAGCGTAGCGCGCTATGAAGACTTAAAACGATTACAGCAATGGGGAATATCTTCCGTGGGAATTTGAATGGAGGGATGTTTTCGGTGAAATTGTGGAATGGGAAAGGAGGATATAAAAGAGGGTTATTAAAACGATAAATATTTTGTGAAAATGGTGTTTGATATATTAATTTTAGGGAATGTTCGGTGAAATTATATTAATTAAAATGTAATGAGGCAGTTAATGATAAAATGAGATTGATATATAATTGTAGATGTGCACACACACTAACAAAATGAGCTCAACTCGAAAAGAAAAATATATATTTTAATTTTATTATTGAAGTGTTGCAAAGTTTATTTTCCGCTTGCGAATTCGAATCTAGGATTGAAAAGCATCTGTGGGTCGGATGCTCACCGCGCTAGTAGATGACCCACAAATCCTCGATTGCATTCGACTATTTAATCTTCTCTATCGTGCTAGAGGTATTTTTCCCCTTGAGATGTCTAGTGCCGCCCTCTATTGGCAAAGAACTTTATTATCTATTCGAACATTTTAAGTTTAGTATCATAGTGGCAATATGAAGCGTGTTACTTTTTCGGATCACATGCAAATCGCAAAGGATTCTGGGAGATTGATGCATATCGATTTAAAGATCGAATTTTAAGATTTAAAAAATTATTTTCTCGTGTTTAAGAAGAATAAAACGAAGAAGCGTATCATTTTCAAAGATCGCTTCGCGTAAAGATGTTATAGTTACGTGTGCATATTTTTTCTTATTGATTGTGGTATACATTTTGTCTAGAGTTTTACTGGGAGTAACATTATCGAGAGACATTCCATTACTAGTGAATGATACTGTAAATATTTCCCTTACGGACTGATGGATTTAACTTACTAAAATCCTAAGCACCCTGCCAGTTTTGGTGGAGTTGATGCCCTATACAGTGCTCTTCATGGAAAAGTGAGGAAGAAGAATATAAAGACAAGGTTGAAAAGTGTGGATGCCTACACCTTGAACAAGCCTGTTCAGCGAAAATTTGTAACGAATCGTGTGATTGTGCACAGCATTGACCAACAATGGCAAGCGGATTTAGCCGATATATCTTCATTGAAAAATCATAATGACGGTTTTCGATATATTTTAACATGAATTGACATTTTATCCTAATATGCATGGGCGATACCTTTGAAGAAAAAACATGCAGCAGATATTTTAGAGGCTTTTTAAAAAATATTCGCAGAAGCATTCCAAAATCGTTACAGACGGACCAAGGTACTGAATTTAAAAATAAAAAAATTTCAAAGGTATTTAAAAGAGCATAATGTTTTACAATATTTAACTCTTCTTTCCGGCCGTCCAAACAGTTGCCTTACAACTTTCTGGTAGGTCGGACGGTCTGGGTCTCAACAACAACAACCTTTAACACCACAAAGGCATCGATCATTGAGAGGTTTAATCGGACCATAAAAACAAAAATGTGGAAATACTTTACCAGCCAAAATACTCGTACATATCGTTATTTGGATGTCTTGGACTCGTTGATGGACAGTTATAACAATACTATCATTCCAGTATTAAGAAAGCCCCTCCTGAAGTGAGTAAAGATAATGAAATCGAAGTGTGGAATACCCTTTACGGTAATTCCCCTACACGTGTCTCGAAATGCATTTTAAACGAGGAAATTGTTGTGCGAGTATCCAAGATAAAAATGGCCTTTGAAAATGTGTATGAAACAAACTGGTCTGAAGAACTTTTGAGAGTGACGGAATGTGTTAAAAGAGAACCTGCTATTTACAGAATTAAAGTTTTACAAGGGGAAAAGCGATTCAGGGTACTCTTTGCTTGCAAGAATTGCAAAAAGTGAGAATGAAATAGGACTATCTTATCGAAGACGTTTTAAAGAAGTGATATCAGAAAAAGCATTTGGAATGTTTTGTGAAATATCGTGGATACCCCACCCAGTTTAACCAGTGAATTCCTGCTTCAGATTTATTCACCTTATAAAAGAGAAGAACTTTATCTTTAAAAAATTATTTGCCGAGATGAGTTTCTATGTGACACTGTCCAGCGATAGCTCGATGAGTTTTTTCCAGACAATAAAATTTCTCATTTTATAACTTGATTTCCCTCCGCTTTAGTTAAAAGAGGCGTGGGAAATAGGCCTAACAGAGTTTTTATAGCCCCACACCTGGATGAACATTATAAACGAATAATTTTATAGGATTTGATTTGAATGATGGAAAAATGATTGGGCGCAGAATCCCACCAGGACTTTACGAAACTGTACCCGACGTTTTAAAGGCCATATTTATTAACGAACACCGAAATAAGATATCTTTTCATTCTAGTCTTATTACGAAGCGAGTTCGCATTAAAGTGAAGAATAAAGCCATGGTGATTTTACAAGATGGCTTAGCCCAAGTGTTGGGTTTCGATCCCATGGTGATTTCTTCGGAATCTGACCATGAAAGGGTAGTGGAAGGAACCTATGTCGCCGACGTAAACGCCCATTATCATGTGCTGTTTGTATATTCGGACATTGTGGAACCGTAAATTGTGAGAGTCGTGCAGCCGCCTCTATTTCGTATCGTTAAAGTGACTGGAAATGATGGAGAATTGGTTTCCATTAAATTCAATCGACCTCACTACCTACCCGTGAGTCGTAAAATGATAGACAAATTGGAAATTGTTATAAAAACGCACATGGGAGCCCTGCCGCCAATTGAATTCAGACGCTCCTACGTGAAACTACACTTTCTCCAAAAGTACCTGGCATAATGAACGTATCCTACGAATGTTGTAAAAAATCCTTTGACGAGTACTATGTGAACCTAACAGGATATGGTCTTAATTACTATCAAGGAAGTACTTTTCAGAAAGGATACGGCTTTGGAAGCCTTTTTCGCCCCTTTTTCTATTGTGGCTGTTCCACTTTTAAAGTCGGGGGCGAAAGCCGTTGGAAAACAAATGTGGCACAGTGGAGTGAAGGCTTTGAACATGTGTCTAGAGGAAATGATTTTAAAGTTTCGGCCCAACGCTATTTGAAAGAAGCGGAACGCAATCTAACGGACAAGGCTGCCAGTAAAATGAAAACGATGGTAAAATGAAAACGTACGGAACATAAAAATATTCCATAAAATGAGAAGACCCTCCAAAAATTGTAACATTTCCCCTGCTGCTAGGAAGGTGAAAGCACGAGATTTTTTCTCTTCAGAATGACTACCTTGATTCATAAAGATTCCACTCCCTGTACTAAGTCCGAATTGGATTTGTTTGGGACCCCACCGACCATAGGAAAAGGGCATTTTATGGAATTTTACCCTCTGTCTAACATAGGAGATGGAAGCCCGTAGAGTTTAACATATCGGGAAGTGGAGACTAATATATGGATTTGAGTTCTTCGTTCTTGTACGTTAAAACGAAAATTGTGAAATCGGAAAGAACCGCTTTACCTGACAAAGAATCGGTAGCTCCCATGAACTTGTTTTAACATTCCTTATTCTCGCAAGTAGATGCCAGTTTGAACGAGCGGGTGATTTCTTCAGCCACCAACACCGATCCCTACAGAACCTACATAGAAACACTTTTAAATTACGGAGCAGATGCCATGAAAAGTTTTTTCGCCTACGAATCTGAACGATGTAGACCCGCTGTCGAAAATCCCAACTAAGGATTGAAGAATAAGTATGAATTGAGTAAATTAAGTAGAACCGTAGACATGATTGGACAGATTCATTCAGTTATATTTCAGCAAAATCGCCTCATGTTGAATTTAATGGATTTGAAAATAAAAATGACACGAAGCAAAGCAGATTTTTGTAGTGTCCAACACACTCAAAGCCGATTACAAAGTTTTGCTGGAGCACTCTTCCATGTTTGTTCGGATAGTAAAAGTAAGTCCCGGAGTTTTATTAGGACATGTTCAAGCCTTGGAAAAGAATTTGGTCAAGTATCCAATAGACCGTGTTTTATGTAAAACATATTCGGTATCGATAGGAAGTTGGTCTTTTGTGCAAGGTAATGTCTTTTTAGGTGTCATGCCAAAAGAGTGGTTATTGCCTTCCCTAATAATGCCGGTATGAATGGACAATATGCATAAAATCCATTTTTTCTAGACCACCAGCACGTTACTTTTTAAGTGTTTACGTGGACGACCACCCAGTTCCTAGCAAACCTTTAGAAGTGAACTTTGAAGACCACAACTACATTCATGCCTATCACATCCTATTCCCTGGATTTAATCAAGATAAGGGAATTCACCTGACCCGAGACGAATTTGCAAAGGGACATACCTTGTCCGCCTTTGACTTATCCCCCAACATGTGCGATGGCCCGCACACGAATTTACAGCAACAAGGTAATTTACGTGTAGAAGTGAGATTTTCTAAAGCTCTTCGAGAAACCATTTCCATCTTGGTGCGTGCCGAATTTGAAAACGAGATAGAAATTAACAAGTCTCGCCACATTCTATGTAATTTTGCCAATTAAGAAAATGAATACCAAGCAACTGCATAAGGCATTGTCAAAGAACATTTTTACGACAGATTCCTTTTTGGGTGTTTTCGCAAGCGACGATCCACCTGAAAAGATTGAACGTTATCCCACCTGTTTCGTGGCTAACGTAGACTCTTCGATAGAGCCTGAAAGGCATTGGTTAGCCTTCTACTTGCTTGAATTTCAAATAAAAAAAATAAATTAAATGAAGGGTGTCCTTATTTCTAACACACACACACACACACTTAAAAATTAAAAAATATATGCACATACCATCTTCACCGACCTACTCTGTCGAATGTTCAGCTACAAATGAGTCATTCGTTCTGCGTTATCAGTAAGAGCTTGTCTACACCACGTGATGATGAGTGTGCGCAAGGACACATTACATTACCATATAAGGTATCGAACCGATGGTCACGTGATTAGCAATAATAGTTAGCATGTGATTATCGATAAGGGCTAACACGTGATTGGGCAATAAGAGCATACGTGTGAGGATCGTTAAGTACCATCATGTGATATAAACTATATGAATACTGATTCATTTGTAAACAATGGGTGTGTGTAATGCATTACACACGTGATCAATGCATTATCGTAGGGGTATATAGAGTGGCTGCTCAAAAGTTCTTTCCACACTTTTTCAAGTCTCCAGATTTTTGCTGTCCAGATTTGTACTTGCCAGAATGTCGCGAAGCTTCGATAATGTTCCAGAGAGTGATTGGATGATGGAGGCGTACAGTCGGCCGGATTCGCCACCTACTACATCTGTAGCCAAACATGGCGTCATGCTTGCCAATGGCATGCTTGTCAATGCTGCCACTACCACTGGGTACCATGGTACTTCTGCCACTACTGAAACGGTCATTACCAAATATGGTACCCCTGCTACTGCTGCCACTACCACAACCATTACCAAGGCTGGTACTCCCTAATGCTGCTGCCACTGCTATTGCTACTGCTACTGTAAAGCCTGGTACTGCTACTGCAGTTAATGCTGTCGAACCCATATATACGTTCTTCCTTGGATTTTGCAATTTCCTCCAAATTTTCGTTTACAAAGAGAATGTGATCTATCTTATCCCGAAGCATGTTTTTCTTATCAACTCACTTTTCGAACGTTTTCCTCTGGAGCACCCCTTTAAGCGAACATTTGTGAAAAATTATATTTGTCTTGGGTGTTTTCATCAAATGGTTAGCCCATATACCAAATTTCAAACATCTAGCAAATTTTAAAGGAGCCGTTTCTCATTTATTCGGCAGATTGAACATTTTGGTGTGCGGCACCCCCTTTAGTAAAAAATATTGGAAATCTGAAATTGCACATTTTCTTCCTTTCAAAAAATTTACCCGTACACCAAATTTGAAGTCTATCTCATCGCAAAGCATGCTTTCTTGACATTTCACTTTTCGAACGCTTTGGTGTGGAGCACCCTCTCTACAGAACATATTTGGAAAATACGATTTTTCCAGAGGGTTTTATCGAACGATCGACCTGTGTACCAAATTACTAGTCTGTATCTATTTGGGAAGTGCATAAAAAAGGCGTGACAGACAGACTGACGAACACTTGGCAATTAGTATATATAGATTGTTTCATTTCAAATAATGTAATTAAATGCAATTATAAATTTTTTAATTATGTTTTGTATTCATCCTTTTCATGGAGTATGCAAATATAATGCAAATTATGGGTTTAAAACAAATATACCATAGAAGTAATAGTATGATAGTATGAATAATATATATATATATATGTGTAATATATATATACTTGTATATATATATATATATATATATAATATGAAAATACCGCAAAATATAATATTATATGAAAAAATATAATATGCTAGCTGTCCCATGCATCCATCCATCCCTCTTTTCATTTTGAAATATATATATATACTTTTTCATTTTTATTTATATTTATATATACTTTTTAATTGTGATTTTTGTATCCTAATATTCTTCTCATCCCCCTTTCCATTGTAGTGATATGTTACCTTCTATTTTTATCCTTAGTCTTGGTTCAAGGTTCAAGGTCGGAGAGATCAGTGAAGTACCCAGGGGAGGAAATTTCCTCCCTTTAAACTTCAGACTAAAAGGAAAGATAGCATAAGAGTGACAGTGCAGAAAGATAGATAGACTAATATTGTGCTCGGGGGGGGGGGGGGGACCGCAGTCCCGCCCTTCCCTCAAGTCTTCAGAAAAGGAGTGAGCTGGGCCCAAGTGGGTTCCCAGCAGAGAGAAAGAAGGAGAAGAGGAAAGAGGGGCGCAGGGACCTTGAACATGAACGAAGCCTAGTAGAGAAAAGGTGGAAGAACATGCCAACACTACACGAGTTCCCAAAAGCTAGTGAGGGTTACAGAAATGGTTAAAAGTCTGACCGGAAAAGAGAGCAGATAAAACTATGCTAGACGGCTCCGCTTTTTAGGGCGGAGGTAAATATCACGCACGGGACGCCCCGGCAATGACCTCGGGCGCTTGCGCGCCTTCGTATTGCAGGGGTGGTAACGTGGGATACTGTCGAGCGTAAGGTTATTTACGCTTCTCAGACCTCTGTGAAATTTGATAGATAATTTCTTGACATGATCCAAAAAGGGCCTAATTTGGAGGTCTTTATGCAGAACTTCTAACTTGACGTAGGTCGGAAGATTAGCAATAGAACGAAGTATATTATTTTGAAGTACTTGAAGCTTCCTGAGGTCAACCTCCGCTGCGGTGCGTCATAATTGGACGTATATAGGACTTGTACAGCAGTAACTTATTTTTAGCAGAATGGCGGCTATTCCTAGCCAAAAGGGGACGAAGAAGGGCAAGGGAAGTCCTCACTTTTCTGCAGATATCAGCAATGTGAGGTTTCCAGGAAAATTTGGAATCCAAGTACACTTCAAGGTTCTTGTATCTAGATTGCCAGGGAATTGGCTCGTTGTTAAGTATTAAGTTAGTGGAAGGGGTATACCGGGGGGGGGGGAAGGTGACGGCGGCACACTTGCTCACGTTGACCTTGATCCTCCACTTGATTAACAATTGCGTCAGCTCGTTCAGATAGCCTTGCAGAGTGTTGTGCACGACTTGTGTCTGTTTGTGATGTGTGATCAGGGCCGTGTCATCGGCGTATAGGCCAAGGGAGACACCGGGGGAACATGAAATATCGTTAATGTAAAGGTTGAACAGTTTGGGTCCGACAAGGGAACCTTGCGGGACCCCGTTGAGAATATTCCTGGAAAAGGAGAAAAGGTTAGAGACTCGCACCAGGAAGCTACGCTCCGTTAGGTACGAGTGGAGAATTTTAATCAGATTAGGAGGGAAGGAGCGTTTGATAAGCTTGAATAACAGTTCATTAATCCATACCTTATCAAACGCCTTCTGAAGGTCGAGAAAGACAATAGAAGTGTTTTCTTGTCTGCTGCGAGTCTCATGAACGAGTTCAACAACCCGAAGCAGCTGGTGCTGTGTGGAATGCTTCTTCCTGAACCCATATTGTTCAGGAATCAGAATGTTCTTCAGGTTGCAGTGCTCGTCCAGATGCCGCGTAATCACAGACTCGAAAAGCTTAGAAAGACAGGAAAGGAGAGAGATAGGTCTATAGTTGACAGGAAGAGAAAGGTCAAGACCGGGCTTGGGGAGGGGGGCAACAATTTCCACCTTCCAAGCCCGCGGAAAGTAGTTAAGTTTGAGAAGGAGATTAAAGAGCTTGACAAGATGAATATAAAGAAGAGAAGGAAGATTTTTAGCATGTTAAGAGAGATGAGATCCTTCCCAGGAGACTTATTCTTCTTCAGTTTTTGAATACGGGTCATCAATTCGTCTATCGTGACATCAGTCTGTGTGCTAGGAGTCGGTGTTGTGATGAACTGTTCAACATTGGAGTCCACAATCGCAACCGTCCTAGGATCGATTACGTCGTGGTGTGGCTCAAACTGACTTCTAAGACTGTCTGCAAGCAGTTCAGCCTTCTGTGTGTGAGAAATGGCCCTCGAGCTGGGACCTACAAGGGTCGGAATGCGTGTTTTCTGCCTACGGAAACGTGAGGTTGCCCTCCAAATGGTGTTGTCTTCAGTCGTTAGGGACTCAACATAAGTGTTCCATCGTGCACTGGAAAAGGCCTTGATGCGAGATCTTACCTGAGGTCTGATGAAGTTCAGCTCCCTCTTGAGGCTGGGGTCTCTGCTGGCCTGCCACTCCTTCCGAAGTCGATTTCTGTCCTTGATCATCTCCCTAATGTCCATGGGAAGCTTGTAGTAGTCCACCTTAGTTTCTTTGGGCCGGGAGGATGAGGAGTAAACTATTCGAAGCATATTCTCGAATTTACTCACCTCCTCATCCACCTGGTCCGCGGAACTTGCAACGGGGGGAGAGCTTATTTGCAAGGATGCTTTGAACTTGCCTCAATTCGTACTCAACTTGGCAGTGTTCCTGAGACAGTAGCTGTACATTTCCAGAGTGTAGATGATCGGGAGATGATCGGAAGGCAGCGCGTTGAAAGCCTCCATGCAATAGGTGTATGGGACTTTGCTGGTGATCGCAAAGTCAATGACGTTGTTAAGATGAGTAGGTTCGCCCGGAGACACAATTTCCATGTTACGTTCGTCGGCCCAGCGTTTAAGCTTCGGGCCGCGACCGTCAGAGCGAGGACAGCCCCAGGCGGGGTGCTTGGCGTTGAAATCACCAGCAACAATTGCACGAGGCGAGATCTTGAACAGTGATTGCAGGTCGACCGGGACAGGACCAGCTTGAGACTGAGGAGGAAAGTACGCAGACGCAATGGTCAAGACAGGATTGTTGGGCAGAGAGATCTGCACAACCGTAGCTTCACTGGCGAGGAGGGGGGGGATGGGCACCCGCGAGTGCGGGATGCCGCAACGAATGTAGATAGCAGTGCCGCCGCTAGGACGATTGCTAACTAGAGGCCTGTCATCATTGTAGAGATCATAGTTAGCAATCTTGCAAGAAGAATTCCCTGGTCTGAAGTGGGTCTCTTGGACTAAGAAGAGGTCTAAGTTATGTGCTGTACAGAAGTCCCTAGCTTCACCGATTTTACCTTTAAGTCAATTGGCATTCCAGATGCCAATGGTGAGATCCTTCAAGCTTCTCGCGCGAAAACCCATGGCCGAGGGGGGTTAACCTGTGCTTACGAGAGCATGAATGCTCTCGTAAAATATATGAACTCTGTCCATTTCGGTTTGAGCAGTCCGCATGGCAGGAAGAGCATTCTTAAATGCCCTGTTAGTGACATCTATTCCGTATCTGTCTTCGAAGCGGAATAGATAATTCAGAAAATCATCTTCAGCATAATTAGTGGATGCTCCTTGGGGTGCTGATAATTTAGAGGTGACACTAATATTCTTTTTGGGCTCCTCCCTACGTCCTTCCGTAGCATTCGCATATGTGCGTTGCGGTTTGGCAAGCTTCCTAACGAACGTGGAGTTCGAGGGGGGAGGGGTAGACTTGTATTTCGGAAATTTGGGACAATTGCGGTAAGAGGCAGTGTGCGCTCCTCCACAATTGACACATTTACAGGGGGTATCAAACACTTTACTACATTCTTTGGTAAGATGCGGCTAGGCGCATTTTACACAATTAGGGGGAGATGACAGCCATTACTCGTATGGAAGAATGATTGACATCTAAAACATTGTATAACTTTCTTCTGTCCTCTATATTTTTCTATTTTAACAATGGTATGAAATAAGTTAGTAATGCTATGGATTTTGTCATTATCCGGGGTTTTTGGCACCTGCACGTAATACAATGGCATCATAACGCGGTTGGACTTGGGACCACGGGCCAACTGGGTGACACTAATGGGTTTGTGGCCCAAGCACTCCAACTCGCGAGAGACCTCCATTGCATCAGTGCAGATGGGCAGACCTTTGATTACAACTTTGATGGGCTTTTGCTCATCAAGAATATAAGACTTGAACTCCACCTTATTTTCAAGCAAAAAACTTTGAATTTTTATATAATCATCTCTAGTGCTGACGTGGACTTTCAAAAAGTCCCCTGAACCAGATAATTTGCTGGTGAGATTACTGACCTTGCTTTTCAGGTCCTGAATAAGCAGTGACCAATTTGAAGTCACGGAGATGAAGAAGTGTGTGTGTGGGGGGGGGGGGGGGGCGGCGCTCCGGTTTGGGAGCGTCGGCATTCAGGCAATTAACATTATCGGCATCAGGTGCCGGAACATCAGAATCAGTATTAAAGTTTAAATTCTGGGGGAGGGGGTTACTAATCAGAAGAGAAGATTTAATGCTGGCAGTATGTCTTTTAGGAGGTTGCTGGAACCCCTCGTCGTCGACACCCCTGGGGTGTTTCCTAGAGCTACCCGCTATGGGCGTAGCGTTACCGTTATCCTGAACATAAATAACCACTGGTCTATTAGAGTCATTGGAAGTAGAAATCTGGGCAGGAGGCGCAACAGACATAGAATAACTGCCGGAGGGAAGCCTCCGACAGGGCTTGCCATACTTCGGTATGTTGAATCTTGTGCTGATGGCATTCATTAGCTCTTCCATCTTTGAGAGACTGTCAGTAATTTCGTTGTTTCCAACTTGGTTGTCGTTCAATCTCAGTTTAAAGTTCAAGTCCTTAATTGACAGAATGAAGAATTCCATAGCCTTGGCAGGGTCATCAGGTATGGCAGAGAAAGCGTCCGTAGGTGCAGTTTCCATAGACTCGGAAGCACCACGTGTATCAGCTAGGTCACCACGTGTAGCAAGGTTTCCACTTGTAGCAAGATCACCACGTGCAACAGGGTCCGGCGGTTCGGCGACGGCAGCGAGCGGTCAAACAGGTTCATCCTCGGAGAGAGCAGGAGCGGAGAAAAAGCGGTCCGCACAGTACGAGGTCTCGGAGGGGAATCACTCTTCTCCTTAGTCTTGGTCTATAGTTACTCATTTGTAACAGATATGCTAGAGATGGGTTTTTTTTGTACATGCAGTAGTTTGTGCATAGTTTTCGATTAAAATCTTTCAATATATATATATATATATAAGTAAATATAATATGCTAGCTGTCCCATGCAGAGCATCTGCTCTCTAGTGTCTGGTAACTTACAACTCTCTCTGGAGTGTTAGTCGTCATTCAACTTTTTCAAACATTATTCCAAAGTATTTAGTTCTATTTGTCTCGCAATCATTATCAGAATAAAAGTATAGCTCTTGCATTCTTAATACCCATAGACAAATATTGTCTAATTATTATATGACATCCACAATTCTGCGAACTTAATAACTTCAATGTCTAATTACATTTATGAACTAAAAAAATCAAAAGACAAGTAACTAATGACTGGCATAATCTTGTAACTGTATATTTTTATTTTGTTGCTTTCATATGGGACAATTCATGTAATGTAATTCGCATAACTGCTTGCATAAAAAAAAGCAGCATATTACGAGTTTAAAATTTAAGTTGTAAAATGGAAAAATAGTATATATATGGCTGGATATCTGATAATTGTCAATTTTGTGTCCCTTGCGCTTTAAATAAATAAGATAGATATTTTTTAATATTTGTTTAGAATACAATCTTTCCCATATATTTTTCAACAAAAATTACTTTTCCAAAGTATTAAATGCACTTTTAACTTCAAATGCAAATAAAATGCGAATTGGAACATTGCACAAATACATTTTGAATAAAAATGCAAATTCGTCATATCTGTCACTGTATCCCCAGTGATGTGTTTTCATCTTCTAATTACATCAACAAAAACTTGCACAATGGAAATTGGTTGAAGCTTAAGAAATTACGACAATGACTTGTGGAAAAAAAAAATCTTCTATAAAATTTTTATGATATTAATTAGCGAAATTGCTGAAACACATTTGTCTCTGAGAATCAATGACATTACGATATTGTCCAAAAACCATTCTTTTCATCCATTAAATAGCAACATAGCAACTGAGTTAATAGATAAAATATTTTTAGTCAGTTGAAGAACATTAGTTTTGTTACATATATGTTTGAAGTTTTAGGACTTTGCTATTAACAAATAAGAGAAAAACACAATTTTATTACTCACTTTGATATATATTACCTGTCATTTCTGACATGTATTTAGTTATTTTTAACAAAAATGAAGATTTTTAAATACTATGCCTCCTTTTAGTGCATAATTTATTTCCCAATGTTAGTTCAAATTTCGGTGCTCAACAATCCTTACACGTTTATTTCTGACACGGTAATGTAATGATGAAATTCTATTAACCATGTTTAACAGCTGCGCTATTTTATTTCTGTCATTGTTATCTCAATCACTGTTAATCTTGGAAATACGAATTGTATGGCGATGCATCTCCCAGTACTTAATATTGCCTTAACTGGTGGCTTTATATTTTACCACCTTAAATCTATATACAAAGAGCAATAATCTGGAGTTCTATATTGAGTGACCTCAGATACTGAAAATGGAGCCAGTTATTGGATCCATTTTTAACTTATTTACAACAGTGGAGGTTTCTAGTGCTTTAAGTTCCATATGACATGAGATACTAAAAGTGAAGCTGGATATTGATTTTTCATTATCATTTTCACTTATTTACAACACAATAGATACTATAATAGATCCCTTTATGTAGTGGCTACGCAGACAGTGATAGAGCGTTGCATTTTATTATAGTAGATATTCCATGAATAAATCAGTTTTTAAATTACTTATGTGCGGAACACTCAAGGGCCTCACTAGTATTTATAAGCACAGTTGTTAAAAAAATATTGAATAAAAATCATAATTTTGTATGAGCTGAAACTTGTCCAAAAGAAAAAATTTCAAAGTAATTATATGCAACGCCACTTTCACATTTCATGCTCTGGAACAGTCGCTACTCTATGATGATATATTATTAGTTAGCACCTCCAAAAGATGTAACACATATAGTTAGTGATATTTTGATACAGCAGACCATTCTAAAAGAATTCAAATACTCTAACTCTTTAGTAAAACTGATAAAATGTGAATTTACTATATATATATATTCTAAATGTGATTAATATTACTGCACTTCAATGTTGAGTATACGTAGTTTACATATGACACTTTTCCAATCAAATAGGGATCTTTTAAAATAAATTGCTCAAATGCTTTAAAAATGAATGTAAAGTAAAATTTTGTTACATTTGCAATTTGAAACAAAATTTGCAACATATGAGTTTGAGAAACAAAATCAATCTCCTTCTTCGGGATAAAAATACAGAACAACCACACACACTCTAGAAGTTAAAAAAGCACGTTTAAAATAAAATAATTTTTATTTCATACTATTGCACAAATGATGAAACAAATTATCTGTACCTTTGTTCAATATATAAAAAAATATTTTTCGATTACAAAAATTTAAATTATCTTCGAATTTTCCTATCCATGTAAAATCAATATATACATATTCTGTTTAAAAGTGAAAATACAATATGGTTCGACTTGCATTAAAGTAAATTGACAAATATTTTTTTAGCAATCATTTGTACCAGCAAATGCTCTAAAATAACTAAAACGTCAACATCACATTTAGACATTTAGCTATAAATAGAACATCAGCTTGATTGTTAGGATTGCTATTTCCCATTTTTACGATATATACATAAGAATGTATTCTATCCATAAAGTAATATGGATGGGATAGTTTTTGAATAATAATTAATTTATCTAATAGAATTAAATATTGGATTGAAGGAAATAAACAAACCTCTAAAAACTTGTGTTGACCTAAATTTAAATCATTGGCATCCCAATAGAGCGCCAAAGTCCGAAATAATTTTTCATTTGCACATCCAATGACGTCATGATCATCGCAAGGCTAAATCTCGTAAGTGATCCCGTTCAGTACTTAACTTTGATATTCGGTACTAGGAACGTCCCACCTTAATCAGTTGATATTAAATAAAACTCGCGATCTTTGCTTTTCCACAAAATGTCTTAAATCCTAAACTGCTAAAATACTAGGTAACCCTCAGATCTGCATCAACCCCCCAAACTGCTTAAACTCTAAATGTGCAACAAACTGCCACACTAGGAGCTAGGTCAAATAATAAAAACAGTAAATCAAAAACCTCCAACTATGGGCCAATGAAATAATGTCACAGTATGAAGATAAGAACCATACCTAGAGATTGGAGATTAAAGGCGCTTCGCGCCTGGTGCTCTGTTCTGGACGAAACTCTAATAGAGCTGTTTCAACCACGTGGCACTCTCTTAGTAACGAGCCTTAGCAACGGTTGCTGGTGGTCAAACAACTCATAGATAGGCCATTGCTATACACGTTGTACTGTTGCTTCAAAAATATTAATTTAAACTTTAAGTAATAATTATGTCATCTAAATATTTTCAGGATATGGATGATCGAGCTAAAGCTCGATATTCTTTATTTGTCATGATATTAATAATTTTAAAATGTTTTATATTTGCGAAAATGTAATGTAATGCGAATCCAAATTGTGAGTTGGATTTTCATATGCTTACACCTCATAAAGAGCTAAGACAATATTGGAAAGTCTTGAAAAGTATGTGTGTGTGGGGGGGGGGGGGGGGCAACTGTTTAACATTTGCTTATGCCAGGGTTATTTTAAATGTAAAATACGCATAGCATTAAAATGTCTTGAAAAGTGTGTGTGTGTGTGTGTGGGGGGGGGGCAACTGCTTAACATTTGCTTATGTCAGGGTTATTTTAAATGAAAAATACGCATAACATTAAAAAGTCTTGAAAAGTGTGTGTGTGTGTGGGGGGGGGCAACTGTTTAACATTTGCTTATGTCAGGGTTATTTTAAATGAAAAATACGCATAACATTAAAAAGTCTTGAAAAGTGTATGGGGGGGGGGGGGGGCAACTGTTTAACATTTGCTTATGCCAGGGTTATTTTAAATGAAAAATACGCATAGCATTAAAAAGTCTTGAAAAATGTGTGTGGGGGAGGGGGGCAACTGTTTAACATTCGCTTATGCCAGGGTTATTTTAAATGAAAAATACGCATAACATTAAAAAGTCTTGAAAAGTGTATGTGGGGGGGGGGGGCAACTGTTTAACATTTGCTTATGCCAGGGTTATTTTAAATGAAAAATACGCATAGCATTAAAAAGTCTTGAAAAATATGTGTGGGGGAGGGGGGCAACTGTTTAACATTCGCTTATGCCAGGGTTATTTTAAATGAAAAATACGCATAACATTAAAAAGTCTTGAAAAGTGTGTGTGTGGGGGGGAAACTGTTTAACATTTGCTTATGCCAGGGTTATTTTAAATGAAAAATACGCATAACATTAAAAAGTCTTGAAAAGTGTGTGTGTGGGGGGGCAACTGTTTAACATTCGCCTATGCCAGGGTTATTTTAAATGAAAAATACGCATAACATTAAAAAGTCTTGAAAAGTGTGTGTGGGGGAGGGGGGCAACTGTTTAACATTCGCTTATGCCAGGGTTATTTTAAATGAAAAATACGCATAACATTAAAAAGTCTTGAAAAGTGTGTGTGTGGGGGGGGGCAACTGTTTAACATTCGCTTATGCCAGGGTTATTTTAAATGAAAAATACGCATAGCATTAAAAAGTCTTGAAAAATGTGTGTGGGGGAGGGGGGCAACTGTTTAACATTCGCTTATGCCAGGGTTATTTTAAATGAAAAATACGCATAACACTAAAAAGTCTTGAAAAGTGTGTGTGGGGGAGGGGGGCAACTGTTTAACATTCGCTTATGCCAGGGTTATTTTAAATGAAAAATACGCATAACATTAAAAAGTCTTGAAAAGTGTGTGTGTGGGGGGGCAACTGTTTAACATTCGCTTATGCCAGGGTTATTTTAAATGAAAAATACGCATAGCATTAAAAAGTCTTGAAAAATGTGTGTGGGGGAGGGGGGCAACTGTTTAACATTCGCTTATGCCAGGGTTATTTTAAATGAAAAATACGCATAACATTAAAAAGTCTTGAAAAGTGTGTGTGTGTGGGGGCAACTGTTTAACATTTGCTTATGCCAGGGTTATTTTAAATAAAAATACGCATAGCATTAAAAAGTCTTGAAAAGTGTATGTGGGGGGGGCAACTGTTTAACATTTGCTTATGCCAGGGTTATTTTAAATGAAAAATACGCATAACATTAAAAAGTCTTGAAAAGTGTGTGTGTGTGTGTGTGTGGGGGGGGGGGGGGGTTCACTGCAAACTTTCCTGTGCTTCAAATTTTCAGTATTCCAATCTTTTCTGTTGATTCTTAAAGGCCATTCTTTGCTTCTTTTAACAGACAAGTCCTTGATTTTATTCCCTTTATTTTCAATTATTCTAGGGAATGAAAAAAATGATACAATTAATTACGGCACAAATCGCCATTATCAAATTCAATTACTTTATCTTAAAGAAATTATGATTATATATGATATCGGCCGGATATAGTTTTAATAAAACGACTTTTTAAAAAAAAATTCACACCAAAACGTATCCCGGCGCTCTTCACTAAGACGTCTTTTTGACTCATTTCCTCTAATTAATAGAGCAGGGAGTCTAAAAAAAGATTTGCTGTCTCGATCAGGACGATTTCCGCATTTGTAAACACCACAAGCGGTAGGCATAATGACAAATATAAAATTTTGTAACACTATACACGGCAGTATATCTACAATTGACTCAAACGCAAAGCCAGCAATATTTGACCACCAGCAACGGTTGCTAGGTGGTAACTTGGCGATGTGACGTCAGGTGAAAAAGCTCTAATATTGGGCAAGTCTGAAGGTGCAGCTAATGTCACGTTATACATATACGTAAGGCTCCTCTATATACGAGCTGACTCGTCAAGCATATTGAAGCCCACCCAGGCCGAAAGCGTAATCCATTAGCATTAGCTCTATTCGGATTTTCACTTTAGGAAGTACTATTGAAATAATTTTTGGTAGGTGTCTGCACCAAACTGCTCTAAACATACTAGAAAAGGGTAATTTCGCTTTCCCAGAAATGAAGAGGGACTAAAAAAATGCCCTATAAATAGTCGTCAGAATCATTGGCCACCCGGTATAGTAGCATACTTGTGAAAGCTAAATTTTACAATATTGTAATTGAAACTTCTTTTTTTATATAAAGTAGTATTTTAAACACTTATTTTATAATTTCGGTAACTGTAGTATGTATTATTATTGACTTTTATTTGTTATAGTCTCATCTTAGTAAACGTGATTTGTGGTCCTGAATGTGTTATTCTCTCTTCCAAACTTAAAAGTATAATTGCTTCCAATTATGTATATATATTAAAGATTTATTCATGTTACACCAATACATTTCAAGTTGTATACACTTTACTGCATTTTCAGAGTATAATGAATCATGAAATTGTAGAATCCTACTGCTAACAAATTGTCGCCAAGTGGAAATCTTACCATATTATAATAATTATGTAAACATAAGCTAAAATGGTAAATAAATCGAAATGCAATTATCATAAAAGATAATGAATGATCAAATAGGATTTTTTACTCAAAACTGATAGAAATTATGTCTGAATGACTCGAATTTACTTTGGAACGGCACTGGTATTTTCATCGCCAAGACGATGATTGGCGCCAATCATTTGATGTAAACATTGGAGTTATGTTTAGAGGATCCAGTTCAAAGGATTACCGCAATATAATCTTTAAAGTACGTCAATTATTTTGTACTAGACATAAAAATATATCGTTTACAATACAGATTTATATAATTTATTATTATTATTATTAAAATTGTAAATGCTGTGTTTATCTAATCTATACATCCACAGGTTTATAACAAAATTACCGCTCTTTAAAATTTTAGTACCATTAACATTAAATACACATTTTTATTTTAAAGTGCACCCCCCCCCCCTCCAGGGTAATTCACACACTACTATGTATTATCATAAATTTATATTTCAAAAACAACTTTTCATTATTTAGTACAGGTATTTCAAATAATTCAAGGTCTTTCTGAGCTCATAATAAGACCATATTTTCTTCTATATAATGTAGAACTATAACAGATGTAAAATAGAAATACACATCAAAGTATTTCATAAATTTTAATAAGACCGGATTTTTGCAAAAAAAATAATAAGAAAAAAAAATGTCCATCTATTTGTTAATCTGCTTATAGAGTGGGAATCATTTTCTTTTATTCTTGTTCATAAGTGTCACTTAATTGCAAATGTTACTCCAATCTAATTCATATTTATAAAAATATAGCTCAATTCTAAATTTGTTAACATTATCAAATACCTGTAAAAATCAATATTTGGAGCAAGTGTTAAACCGCCAAATATGGTAACCCATGTATTTGTAGAAATCTGGCTGGGCTTCAATATGCTTGATAAGTGAGCTTGTAGTATAGGAGCTCTATATATACGTAGCGCCGGCCACACAAACAGCTACCATAAACCTCAGGGTTGGTCGTGTGGTCTTAGGCCTACGGAAGACTGGCAGAGGGTATACCGACTGACAAGATTAGGATACTTGGCTGTGAAGGTAGAGGCCTTCAAAGCACGGGGCTTCAAAATCTGCTACCGGTGCCAGCAATTCAATCATTCCTCTGAGAATTGCAGCATGCCCCCAAAGTGCCTTAAGTGTGCCGAAGAACACTTCACACGTGACTGCCAGAGACCCAGGACAGAGAAGGCGACGTGTGCTAACTGCAATGGAGATCACCCGGCGAACTTCAGGCAATGCCCGAAGAACCCCTGGAACAGAGGAAAGGCACCGGGGTATGCCCCCCCCTCCCCCCAAAAATCAGATACCCCCTTGGAGGCAAAAGGCCCTCGGTCTAAACCCTCAGACACCCCATCAGGACTCCTCGCACTCTGTGCCACAGGTTAAAAGAACTCAAACTTCAGCACCTACCAGATCGGTGCAAGAGCAGGCCCCTAAACCGTCGACCTCCAGAGAAATGACTGTGGAGGAAGTGAGAATAGCTCATGAAGACATAAATCAGAGGATAGCAATTGATAAAGCCGCCAAAGAGGCAAGAGAAGCAAAACAAAGATTAGAAAAAAAGGTTCAGGAATGGCAGAAAACTAAACGCGCCCGAGAAGAGCTCGCGCAAACACAGCAGTTAGACAAATCGGCTGAAAAAAAACAAAAGACTACCGAGGTCCAAAAGGATACTCACAAAACAGATCAAACCGCGGTTGAGGCTGAGGAAATTGTAGCTGAGACTGAGGAAATGGAAGCTGAGACTGAACTTGCTGATAAATCCAATGATGAAAAGATGGATGAAATCCTCAACCTCGTCAGAGGATTTATCAGTATGTTCAACCTAGACGATATAAAACATCTGTTGATGCAGCTCGCTGAGTTAATTAAAAAAAAGAGCGATCCAATGCAAATGGTCTTTGAGGCTTTTAAATTAATCGCGGAATTTAATAAAAACAGTGAGAAACAAACCCGCCATGAATAGGTCCCAAAAAGAAAGTTTTAAAATAATATTTTGGAATGCGAACGGCATATCTCCAAGAATAAATGAACTTAGGAGCTACGTAAATGAAAATGATGTAGATGCCCTGCTAATCCAGGAAACTAAAGTTAGAGAAAACAAAAAACTAAATATAGCAAACTATAATAGCTATCATACCCTTAGCTCAAATATAACTGCTAGAAATCCCCATGGAGGAACAGCAATACATATTAAAAGTAATATTCCCCACGAGGAAATAAACAACATAAATCTTCAAGGTATAGAAAATACTAGTATAAAAATTAAAATAAATAATGTAAACCCATTTATCCTAACTTCAATATATGTCAAAAACATGAGTGGTATAAATGTAGCTGCGCAGCTGGAACTGCTTTTCTCGCGATATCCAAACACAATACTCGCGGGCGACTTCAATGCACACCACCGAGCGTGGGGCAGCAGGAGAGCCAACACACGCGGTACACAGATACATAGATTGCTAAACACAACAAACACTGACATCATTGCACCGTCGAGACCAACCTGCTTCTCAGGTGCCAATGGCTCATTCATAGACTTTGTCCTAACGAGAAACATAGAATACGCTCACACAATTGATACCCTGGATGAATTCGACTCGCATCATCTACCGGTACTGGTGACATTCGATTTGAACACTCCCCTTCCAGCCTCTCTGGGACAAGAGAGGGTGAACCATGTCAAACCCACCATGTCAAACAGTTAGTTAAACAGAGAAATAGAATGCGTAAGACATGGCAGGCTAACAGAGACCCTACCCTTAAAAGGGAGCTTAATAGACTCACGTGTAAAGTCAGTGAAAAAATTGTCGCAGAAAAGCAGCAACAGTATAAAGAATTAATCGAATCCCTTAGCCAGGAAGACGTATCGCTCTGGCAATTCGCTAAAAGACTCAGAAAACCTCAAATTAAACTCCCGCCACTAATAGATGGCGCTAATATTGCGTACTCAGACGAAGAAAAGGCAGAGGCGCTTGCTACGCATTACGAAAAGCAATTTGAACCAAACCACGATCTAATGTGTCAGGACACCCTAAGAATGGTTAGACAAACTCTAAACAATTTCAGGAACTCCCCGGTCACGGCTGAGATTAACCCAGCCACCCCGCAAGAAATAGTAGAGATTATCAAAAACCTTAAAAACCGTTAAAGCCCAGGGCACGACAAAATCAGGAATATCGCGGTAAAAAACCTACCCTTAAATATAATATTTTACTTGACCATCTTAATAAATAAAATACTAGAACTAAATTATTTCCCCAAAGAATGGAAGGAAGCGATAATTATAGCGATCCATAAACCTGGTGAGGATGCCTCAATTCCAGCCAACTACAGACCAATCAGTTTGTTGCCGACACTTAGTAAAATTACTGAGAAAATAATTCTTAAGAGACTGAACACGCACCTTAGTGAGAATGACATTATCATTCCGGAGCAGTTTGGATTTCGGCCAAAACACTCCACCACTCATCAATTGCTGAGAGTGGTAGAGTACATTTCTTCTGGTTTTAATAATGAGACACCCACAGCTGCGATTTTTCTTGACATCCAAAAAGCCTTTGATAAAGTGTGGCACTGTGGATTAGCTTACAAATTGATCACTCTAAAAGTCCCTGACGCACTTGTCAAACTTTTAATTTCATACCTAAATAACAGACACTTTCAAGTCAGAGTAAAAAATAACTTATCTACACCCAAGCTCATTAAAAGTAGTGTACCGCAAGGATCCATCCTGGGCCCGACACTCTTTAACATATATCTAAATGACATTCCTAGGACCCCAGACACGGAGCTGGCACTCTATGCAGACGACAGCGCGATACTTGCAAAACACCCTTACGTCTCAGTAATGCACAGACAGCTACAACAACACTTAGACATACTCCAAACATGGCTGGAAAAATGGCGAATAAAATTAAATCCCAATAAATGTCATTGGATTTATTTCTCAAGAAAACGTAAACCTCCGCCTCCTCTGTACTTAAACAACCATGCCCTAAAAGCGGAAAAATCTGCTAAATACCTAGGTGTAACGATAGACTCCCACCTAACTTGGAAACTGCACGTAACGAACATAATCAAAAAAGCGTATATAACCATAGGAGCCTTATACCCAATGATAGGAAACGGAAATCTAAGTTATCAAAATAAACTCCTAATTTATAAATCGGTCATCTGCCCGGGAATGCTGTATGCAGCACCCGTATGGGGATATGCCTGTAAAACTACCATAGACTTATTAGAGACAAGACAAAACAAAACCCTAAGGATTATAAGGAAAGCCCCTAGATACTTAAGAAACTCGGTAATTAGGAAAGACTTCAAAATAAAAACTGTTAGAGCCCAAATCAAAAAGCTATCGCTTAAATTCTACAAAAATCTGCCATCTGTCCCAAATGAACTATTATTTAATCTGCATGACTATGATCATCGCAAGGCTAAATCTCGTAAGAGACCCCGCTCGGTACTTAACTTTGATATTCGGTACTAGGAACGTCCCACCTTAATCAGTTGATATTAAAGGAAACTCGCGATCTTTGGTTTTCTACAAAATGTTTAAAATCCTAAACTGCTAAAATGCTAGGTTACCCCCAGATCTGCATCAACCCCCCCAAACTGCTTAAACTCTTAATGTGCAACAAACTGCCACACTAGGAGCTAGGACAAATAATAAAAACAGTAAATCAAAAACCTCGAACCTCCAACTATGGACCAATGAAATAATGTCACAGTATGAAGATAAGAACCACACCTAGAGATTGGAGATTAAAGGCGCTTCGCGCCTGGTGCTCTGTTCTGGACGAAACTCTATGAAGAAGGTCGTGTGGTCTGGGCTTTCTACATATACGTAGCGAGGTATGTCAATCAATAAAGCATGGGCACGTGACGTCACGCATACAATTTTGCCCTTACGTTTCGTGACATTTCCAAAACAAAATACTCGTTTGCTTAGCAGTATGGAAATTTTCATTATTTCTGTATTAAAAACAGTTATTTTAGAAACTTAAGATCGTTTAACCTCTAATTTTACTAAATGTATCTTGTTTGATAAATATTTCGAATTGACCGGAAAATAAAATATTCACTATAATTAAAATATATTTAAAAAAAAAAATCGTTACAAATCTTTCCCTTCACGCTCGCATATGCGTTTCAGAATTTGCTGGTAAATGTATACATCTTTAGAATGCTAGTTAGTGACCACAGTAAAAATGCGTAGTAGTGTACATCACTTAAAATAACTTAAAATGCACTTTAGCAAATGAAATCTTTAAATTTATGTTGTTATTTAAGTACTCTCAATAACTTATTTTCATCATAAAGCTAAATTTCGATGTTTAATGGGTTTAGTTGCAATTTTTATTGGCCATCATCGTCCGTTTAACGTTATACGCTATGGTAAAAATAATGCCCTTTTGCCCTTACGTTTCAGCGCATTCTACCACGCAGGTTGTTTATTTACACTCGTGCCCATGCTCTATAAGAGATTCAAGCTATATAAGCTGGATATAATTTTTTAAACAATTTAAAGTTATTTGATGTATTTCAGAAAGAGGATTTTCATAAATTGCCATTTATGTTCTAAAAACACGGAGATTTAATTTTTATGTCTTCATCGTATTACGGATGGGATCTTTTTCTATTTGCGTATGTATAATTATCGAAATTCATTCAAATTACGATTCGTATTTAAGCACATAATGTAATTTTTGAAATATTTCAGCGAGCTGGGTATTTTTCCTTGGATTAGGTGGATTTTAAAACATCTGATTCATTGTAAATTTATCTTGCTCGCATTTTTAAAAATCATTTTAATCATCAATATTACTCGATTTCAACACAAAATAATTTTTGTGTTGAAATCGAGTTCCTCTTACTTTCAAGTTTTCTACAGCATATTTAATTGCTTGCAAACATAAATATTAAATATTTTATTCTGTTTTTAATGTTTTCTTGCCACAATTGCAAATAGTATTGCATAATTCATGTATGTGGTTACAATATTTTAAAATTATCTAATATTTCACCTACTGCATTTTTACAAACAATGGCTCACACTCCAAAATATTTAGTATAATATATCATTAAAGCATTGGTAAATAAAGCACTTAAAGCATTGATAATCAAAATTCCGTATCTAGACTTATGCTCTCATGGTCTGTTGAAATTAAACCTTTCTGGACTCTGGTATCTCCAGGTCTGAGCTTTCCCTTCGCCCCACCCCCCCTTTTTACCTCTTCTAGGCAGTCGGCCAATGCCAGGACAGCGTCACCAGACATCATAGATGACAACATCATCAATGATCGACGACACCATCTACTAGCTACGCCCTGTACAGGAACGACATACAACCAAAATAACGTTGAACATTATAAAAATCGGACATTCATCCAACAAATTCGATGTGAGGATAAGTGCCCCGGCACAGAACCCCCGAAATGTTTCGTCTTGGCTTGGCTTCATAGGAATGCTGTTGTGAATCTGAGATTTGATTTAAACTTTTATGTCAGCTTTATATGTTCATAGATGCAGCTACCTTATCTGCAATGAGAGCAGGATGCAAAAAAAGCGGTATCGCATCGCAAATTGCGATAGAAAATTTGTGTTTTGCTATGTAAAAATAAATTTGGATCGCACTTTGAGACTGTTATTTTAAAAATCACAACACATGATTCATAAGGGTAAAAAAATATCTTCCCGTATACGTGCATAGCTCCTGTAATATTTATGGTTTTTTTCTTTTATATTTCAAATCCAGCATCTCGATTGGGTACATTTTTTAAGAAATAGTGAAATAATAGTTGTGAACTGCAAGGCAAAATATAGAAAACTGCTACAGAAATGAAATTTTGATTAGCAGTTTGCTAATCAAAAATATTCCCTTATTTTGCACCTTTCATCCTCTTCAACGCAAACCGTCCGACCTACCAATAAGGTAAAAGATTTTTATTTGGACGACCAGAAAGTGCCACCCAATTTAGACCGGAACAGATTGCGGGATGCATCCACATGGAACGTACCCCACTTCCTCTACTACCAACCTCTCAGATGGACTTACGGACCCACATGTTTAACATGGTCGTACTCTGCATAAATACGGCGGATATTTTGACAGTGACAGGAATCGAACCCGGGCCGTCCAAGTGCAATTCCCACAAGCTAACTACTGGCAAAGTTCTCTCAAGAGTTTAATTTTTAATAAATTAGAAACAGGCTGCATGGTAGCACTTAATATATCAGTCCCCTTAGAAATTCACATTATTGTGGCATATAGCAAGTTTTCTTGCTGCCATTGCAGGTATTAATTATTCCATGTTGATAATATGCTTCTTTAAAACACGATATAAATATCCCTTACTTCATATTACGTTAAACAAAAGAGTACTTAAAATGTTAACGATATTGTACACAAATATTTGTTCAGAAATTATTTAAAAATTGTGCTTTGTGCACAGAGATAACTAAAATGTGTAAAATCGCTGAAAGTAAGAATGTCAAAATTTTTTTTTAAATTACATTAAAAATTTACGCGCACAATGATTTAAAAAAAATTATATGTATACTGAGATTGTTATTTAAAACATCATATCTATTTCATACCAAATCTTTTCAGACATAGTTAGAGGTGTGTATCAGTAAATTTTCCCTTTCTATTTTATTTTAATAGATTTGAAAATTAATTCTTTTTACACTGCTTTTTAAAAAGCAAATAACTTTACAAGTCTTTAATTATTTAGTTTTTTAATTTTGAGGAAGATGATTCAGTCATGATAAGAGTCATGTAAAAATAATTTGCGGAGACTGCAAAACGGAGTCCAAAATTTGCAAATATGAAGTTCCATGATGTATATTTTAGCTAGGTTATATTTAAGACTGCCGGATTATAAGCTGTCGAAATGAGGTAAGAAATAAAAAAAAATAATGTAAAACAAAATATTGGGCAATAAATATATTTTTTTCCAAAAGCATTAGACAAAATGGTCACTGTACAGTACGTGTGTGTGAAAAACATTTAAATTAATTTATATATTATAAAGTAAACTTCTATAAACAGAAATTTGCAAACAAAATCATTTAGTCTATTACAATAAATATACCATAGTACAGTTGAATAGACCTGAACACAGCTACCGTTAGATATTTGGGGCATATACAACAAATGTGCACTCCTCCGTATTTTTCAAGTTATTGATTTATTTTTACAAACGGTTTAGGCAAAAAGGTGCCTGGTTTGTGGAACAGTCCAGTTGTTAGTGCACGGGGATTGCACTCGGATTACCCAAGTTTGATTCCCAGCTCTGCCCAAACTGTCTATGTGTTCATGCGGAGTACAGGAATGTTAAATATATGGGCCTGTAAGTTCTTCCGAAAGATACAGTCCCTGTGGATGCTGCCCCCACTGGTTTCTGGTCTAAATTAGATGACACTTCCCGGTCATTTAAGTAGATACCTTACACATTCGGGTAGGTCAGATGGTGTAGGTAAAAAAATGAAGTCTCCCGAGCCCCTATGCAAATAATTCTTATGCCTTACCTATCAGTGTCTCTGTACTAGGCTGCGGTTTGAGAGGTATGGAATACTATTTTAAGTAATGTTTTAGTAATAACTGAATTACAATTAAAATACTTTAATGGCATTAACAAATTTATTGAAGTGAGACCCTGGTTTTGTAATACAAACGTTATATGTAAGAAAACAAAATACAAGGAAAACTCCATTTTAATTAGAATATAAAAATCAAGGAAAATATATCAGAAAATTAATAGACCACTTATCAAGTTTTACTTTTTCATTTGATAAAAATTTAATCAAGAACAATTCCAAATATATATTCGTATATTTCGTTCAAGATTGATTTGGTTTCCATAAGATTTTTTCCCTTAACCTTAATACATAGACTTGTAAATTTCTTTAATGTAAACAACTATGCTACTTCTAATTTATACAAAAAATTGAAGCAAATAATAAATAAATATCAAAGAATGTAAGGTGAAATTGAATAAATTAAAACATTAGGAAATTTGAAGTCAAATTGCTTATTAACTATTAAGAAAACAGCCACTTCCTTATAGCTTAGACATGTCTATCAAAGACTTGCTGTAGCTCGAGTATAAATTGTGTGCATATTTTCTTTAAGTTCCATTTACAATGGAATATCGTCTGATGTGGATAGATAGAAAGAGATTCGTCACTCCTGAAAATCCCGCTTGACGCTTAGCTTTACTAGACAAAGTAAACATACTTTGTTTATTTACAAATTATTTGGATAGAGCATGTATCCAAATAATGCTATCTTCCTTGTCAGGCCTAATACCCAAATAAATAATGTACGACGCCCCCAGTATGGGTGGGACGGAAGCAGAGCCGTAGAAAGTAGCAATTTGGGCACTCCGTTTCAATATATGCCTGTCAAATAGTTTTGCCGTTTTCCCACATTTACTTCTAACTCCATGATTTTGGCATTAAACCGGATGTCTAGATAAGCCATTTCCGGTCAGTGGATGTTTGTTTATTTATGTACGAAGATCCGCTCCATAATGCGGTCTATAGAATCCTTTGATATTTCTTGAATTTCTTGACTGAGATATATTCATTTATTGTGTTTCCTATGCCATTTTTATCAAAAGGAAAAACAATTGAGTAATTTCTATTGGATGGAGTTTATATTTCTTACAGCTATTAGATTAGAAAACCTAGCTTCTCTGATACTATTCCTGTAACATTTTGCTTAGAGACTCGTTATTCTAGAAGCCTCTAAATTACTCTTCAGCCAATTCTTAAGGGCAATTCTTTATTTTTGCTGGGGCATATTTGCATGAACGATTTAGAATATCCAAAAAATGTTTTTTTCGTTATCATAAATCTTCTGAATCTCTAGTGGTACACTAAGTTCTCTAAATCAGAATCTAGAATTTATTCAAAAGCTTTACAGAAAGTGCATAATTAAATTGTTTAATTATGTAAAAAAAAATTTTTTTTTTCAAGAAATCATTTTGATTAGTTTTCACATCTGAAAAAACACCATTTGTCTGTACTTACTACAATAACAATTTGTGCAAGAGGAAAAAAGGAGTTGAATTTACAAATACTTAAAGCAACTGGTAAAATGTGGTTTATTTAAACAAATATCACAATGCATTTTCTTCAAGTAATCTCTTAAATCAACATATACATTTTCTTTGCATGAAGTATAAGAAAGAAGTGTTGAAAATTTTTTGATGTGCAATATGAAACATTTTCATGTTATACATCATAAACATTCACCATCAACATTTGTGAATAAACTGATGAAAGGAATTTGCACATATAAATAATTTAATTAAAGCAAATTATTGAGATCATATTAAGTCACTTGTATCAGAAAGAATTTGGAGCAAAAGAAAACTACATACTTATGATTACTAGTGAAATAGTAACAGATAACATTTTCAGAAAGAAGTAATTTAGATATGCAGAAAATTGTACATACAGATCAGAAACAACTTGCATGTGAAATGTTTCAAAAAGCATTTTTACAAAAAGGTTATTTAAATAAGCATAAACTTGTGCACACAGTTGAGAAACCATTTGAATGTGAAATGTGCCAAAAAGCATTTTCAACAAAAAGTAATTTAGATCGACACAATCTTGTGCACACAGGTGAGAAACCATTTGCATGTGAAATGTGCCGCAAAGCATTTTCAACAAAAAGTAATTTAGATCGACACAATCTTGTGCACACAGGTGAGAAACCATTTGCATGTGAAATGTGCCTGAAAGCATTTTCAACAAAATGTAATTTAGATCAACATAATCGTGTGCATACAGGTGAGAAACAATTTGCATGTGAAATATGCCAGAAAGCATTTTCACATAGAAGTAGTTTAAATGTACACAAACGTGTGCATACAAATGAAAAACCATTTGTATGTGAAATGTGCCAGGAAGCATTTTCACGAAAAGCTCATTTAAACAATCATAAACTTTGTACACAAATGAGAAACCATTTATCGAATTTGCCAGAAAGCATTTTCATAAAAAGATAATATAAATAAGCACAAACTTGTGCACACAAATCAGAAAACAATTGCATGTGAAATGTGCCAGAAAGCATTTTCACATAAAAGTCATTTAAACGATCACAAATGTGTCCAAACAGGGCGACATTTCAACATTTTTGAGAATTCTGCGTAGGCTCACGGTGCAATCTCTCATGGATTCTTTCAAAAGTTCTTTTCACATTGAGACATACCAATAAAAAATTGTGACACATATTAAGGTATTTTTTATCTAAATAATTTCCATCATCAATTTGTTTATGATCCTTATTTTCACTATTGATACAGCCTTTCACATGGTACGGAAAAGTGGTATAAGTCAGATTTTTTTCTTTTATTATAATTGAATTGATATTAAAGATACAGATATGTGGGTTTTTTTTAATGATCTTGTTGCATTAAAAATAAAAATTTTCTGATTGACCAAATTTGTCTAAGGGAGTCATATAAGAATTTAAAAAATGTAACTTTTTGAAAATTGATGGGATGGCTATTTCATTAACATAGTCTTATTTCCTACCTTACTTTCAACATTTTTGGAATTTACTATGCCCACTTATCTCTAACAGGTAAAGAATTAAAGCGTGTTTCAATTTTTTTGAGACACTCGCTATATATGAAATATATCAGAAACCATGTGTATACAAAAAGTAAGTTTGATATCTTTTGTAAGTATGTAGATTGTAAAGTCAAATTGTCATATAATATACAAAATATGTTTAACTCAATGTTACATTACAGCGAGACTTCTTTGAACTTCCTCCCTAGTCTTCTACCAATCATTTTCACAATCTGATTATCTTCACATGTAGTTTTTTTCTGAAAACTCTCATTCCTTATATTCTATAAACATTTTTACATTTCTCATAGAAATTGTCCATATTGGACTACCAACAATGGATCTCTTATATGAAGGGATGGCTCTAGGTGATATTGTGCCCCAGAATAAAAGTGAATTTTTGTATCTCATATCAGGATCCAGCTCTTCCCCTTCCGCCTAAAAAAAGAATTATAATTAAATAAATATTTGTGTGTGTGTGTAGAAACAATTCAATTAAAAGGAAACACGTTAAAACATTTTATTAATATTCAACACTTTCCGAAACCTCCTTAAATTTCAGAGTAAAAATAATGTTCCTTCTCTTACTTTTATTTGAGTGAAAGTTATCATTGATTTCGGTAGGTCAATTTTCTGAGCAATGCTGTTTTACATTGACAGCTAATGAAGACAATTTATTATCAGTCATTGTAGGCCTGAGATAATTTTTAATTAGTTTCAACTTAAAGAAACTATGTTCCACACTTGCCACTGTTGCTAGAACTATCCGAAAGATTTGCAAAACAATTCAAATGCTGGGGCAAATTATTCTGTATTTTCATTTCAAGATGTAACTATAATGCTTTTTAAAGGATGACACACTTAGTTTTAGATGACATTGTGGAATCACATTTTTATTGTAATATTAAATGTCATGAGTTTGAGAATTTTTCAGATCATCACATATACCTATCATTTGATGGCTAATAAGCATAGTGAGCATAATGAGCAAAAACTCACTATGTTTGTTTTAACTCCTGTGTTAATTCTGCACCATTTATATCATATAAAGCTCGGTCACTTAAAGCATAGTGTAAATTGATGCAATGAGTTTCTGAATTTCCTGCCAGGCATTTGAAGTTAAATAGGAACTCTTAAAACTTAGTTGAGCATTTGCTCAAACAGCTCATACAAAAGCACTTTGAACTTTTGTCGACTGCGACAAAAAAATCTCTTAAATTTTCCATCTGCAGTTCCACATTTCATCTTTCGCCTCAACATTTGTGTATTTTTTCTTTTTCTGGTTTCTTGGAAAATGGGCTCTTTTCTTCAATTTTTGCAGATTCTGATTTTGCCTTATAGAGATTGTCTCTAAACGACTTGATAAATTAAATTGTACCCTCCATGATAGCTGTAGAAGCAATTTAGTCAGAATCAGCATTTTATATGCATTTGCTGATGCCATTCACTTGGGGCAGTAAATTATACTACATATAAAGTCTGCAGAATCAGATTATAATTTTGAGTAACAGATTATAACTCTGTGCTACAAGTATTGTGAGGCCTCTTATAAGGTCCCATGGGCTACAGGTACTGTGAGGCATTGGCCTTCAGGGGTGATTGTGGGCCAGGTTTTCTCCAGAATTCAAGGATTTTCTGATTAGAATGTCCCTGAAAATCCCAGATTTTCATTTTTAGCATTTATTTTTAAAATCTTATAGTATGATTATTTTTTTCACGTTATTTGAAAATATTTATTTATTACACCAGCAAAAATGTAGTGAAATCTGTCGAAAAATTGGAAACCATGTGGTTTTAGATTAGAGTTTTCTTGTGTCTGAAAATCTGTTTCCCCATGATTGCAAAATCGGTGCTCGTAATAAGTGATTTCCACTACATCACTAGAGAGATAACCAATGATTACCTTTCTACAACTTTTGCAATCTTTGTATGCACTACAGTTTTTTTAATTATTTCATGCTAAGTACAAAAAAATGCTATTTTTCAAATTTATTTTACTAATGAAATGAAGGAATTCTGATAATTATTGAATGCTGTATACCAAAAAAATAATTTTTGAATGCATTTTTAATGAAATGAATGGCTATTTTGCAACACTATTGTGAAAAACTGCATTTGTATGTGATCATCGGTATATTTTGTTTGTGAAAATATATTACAATTTGTTTACATCGATTAAAATTTTGATATTTATTGCATATTGTATATAAAAAAGCTATTTTTCAAACATGTTATTAATGAAATGAAGAACTTTCTGATTTGCAGTATTAAAGTAAAGATTTGGTTTTTAAAAATGCTGCCATTTCAAAAAAATAAATTAGAATTTTGATTTAATCCATTCTTTTATAGTACTATAGTTTGTATTATTTTAAGATACTGATTTGTTAATTTAGTTGATCTGTTTAAATATTTAAATGATTAATTTTCTTTTAATTACCCTCCCCTGCTGAACATTTCAGGGTTTTTCACTTAACCTTGCATAAACTCCTTCTTTCAGATCATCTAGTATCTGATGCTCTTTTAACTAGTATAATATATGGGTAAAGTCTTGTGACAGAATCAAAAATTCAAATTTAAGTTTTATTTGGATTTACACATGGTAGCCCATTGGTTAGCACGCTGGAGTTGCACTCGGTAGGCCCGGGTTCAATTCCAGCCACTGCCAAAACTGCCGCCGTGTTCACGCGGAGTACGATCACGTTAAACATGTGGGTCCGTAAGTCCTTCCGAGAGGTTGGTGGTAGGAGAAGGAGGGTACGGTCCCTGTGGATGCCTCCCCCACTGGGTTCCGGTCTAAATTGGGTGCCACTTCCCGGCCGTCCAAACAGTTACCTTACATCTTTCTGGTAGGTCGGACGGTCTGGGTAAAAACAACATCTTGAGTATCACTGAATGTGAAACTAATATTTTAAAAGTGATGTGTGTATGTGCATTTTCGGTATGTCCATGCGTGGGTCTGGCTCTGCAGGGCATATTTCTGAATAATACATACTTGTGCCATTAGAACAATCTGTGCTTGTGCAGGAACTGGTTGTTCTGATCTGATTCTGTGAGTATTGCTTTGGTGACTTCTGACATTATGGTAACCTGATGAATTATGACATTACACCAAAATGAAAACAGTTATCATCGAAGATTTACATGAAATTTAAGAATTGCTTTGGAGGATGATTGAGATTGACAGATACAATGTTTTATTTTAGTAAAAATGTATCTTACCATGTATAGATTTAGTATTTTATTTTATTTATTTATATGTATATTTTTTGAAATTAAAATTATGTAGACAGTATAAAATAAATTACCTTATAATTTCAAATACTTTTAAATTATTCAAATGTATATAAAACACAAATATTTTTAAATTTAAATGTTAGGTGTTAAATTTCTTTGTAAAAATTGTCATTTTCTGATAACTGAATCTATTTGTGATTGAACAGATACAATAGAGTTATACCTCATAATTGTAGTATTTGCAGAACTGGTATTGTAGAGTTCTATAATCAATATGAATACATTAAAAAATATATGCATTGGAATGCACTAAAAATTGTTAATATTAAAATACAATATATATTATAGTAATAATGCTGTAAAACATATCAGAAGGTGTTTCATGATCTATAATCTGAAAGAGGAAAATGTAAGGCGACTTTCAATGTAGAAGGAAAAATAATCATCTCAGTAGTTCATTCGGTTGCTGTTAAGCGTGATATCGGGTTAACCAGAAATAGTTGGTTCAAGTCCCTGCTGAGATATGAGTTCTATTCAATAATTTTGAAGGTACTTTTATTAGTTTGCTGGTAAAATCTGTTAAATCACTATATTTGAAAATGTCAAGTTAGTGAAGTGTTCTTGAAGACAGATAATGTTAGGGTATTAAGACTTATTTCAATTCAAAACAAAACTGGGCCGAAACCAGGTTTCCTGAATTGTGCACAGTTCTGCTACTAGCTACACTACTTTAGCCGCTTCAAGAAATTGCTCGAATTATGTTACATAATGCAGCATTTAAATGTATTTTAACGGCCAGCATTGCTGTATGGATATACTTTTTAGATATGTATTAAACACATTTAAGCGGACATGGCATACAAGATTCATCCTGCTTTTGTATTTTAAAAACTTTTTTTATTAAAATTACATAGTATGATATATGGTGAAAAGATTGTAATGGGATTGATAATTCAAAATCGAGTATTAATTGGCTTTACATGTTTTGTGCATCTGCAAATGTGAATTAGACATTTTTGATGTGTGTGCATTCACTTTAGCAAATCTATGTGTGGGTCTGTGGGCTTAATATCAAGAACTATGTGAACAAATTGAAAAAAATTTGGAATGCTCATCACAATCTATGAATACTTAAACTCTGACTATAAAGGAGGTCGAATGTTCAGAATCTGCTCCCCCCTCCCCTATTTTATTAACTTTTATATAAAATTGGAACAGACAATCTTGTTTAAGAAACATTCTTTTTATATATAATTTATCATAAAAAGGGACACTCATTTAAGAGTGCAGCAGGGTAAGAAATTAGCGGGGGTCATGTGTGAAATGCGACCAAATTTTTATCGTTTGCGACCATGATTTCGGAATTGGGGAGCCAAATCGCCACTAGAATTAAAATCACTATAATTTACCAAAATTAACCGAGGGAGGACAAAAGCCTTTTTTTTCCTTGTATAAAACCATAAGTCAATCAACCATCAAGCTTGCAGGAATTTCACTAAATAAATTTGATCCAAATAATGCCATTCAACTTTGGAGGGAGGATGTTTGTGCTGGATGCATTTGATGACCAAATATTTAAACATAAGTAATATAATTTTAATTTGCAATTTAGTGTCTTTAAGTATATATATTTGGCAAGCAAATAAAATATTTAGATTAGGTCTATGTGGTTTTATCATGTATATTTTTTATTTCATTAAAATGTTTTATTTTGGCCCTTAGAAATTTTCAAATGGCCCATAAGAAACGGATGCTGGGGGCCATTCGGCCCCTAATTTTTTTTTCTAATTTCTTACCCTGATGTGCAGGTGTAAATCGTTCTCGAGATTTTATGCATTTTTTGATTAGATAGTGGTTAAAAGTTACATAAAATTCAATTAATACTAAAAATTGTTAAACAAATATTCAAAATTCCACCCCCCCCCCCCCCCCAACATTTTAAAAATGTATAAAAAATCAGAACAGACAATCTTGTTTAAGAAACATTCTTTTTATACATAATTTATCATAAAAAGGGACACTCATTTAAGAGAGTAGCAGGGTAAGAAATTAGCTGGGTAGCCATGCACGAAATGCAACCAATAAATAATCAAAAAAATTTAAATAAATATTCAAAATTCGGCCCCCCCCCCCTCCCCTAACATTTTAAAAATGTATACAAAATCAGAACAGACAATCTTGTTTAAGAAACATTCTTTTTATACATAATTTATCATAAAAAGGGACACTCATTTAAGAGTGCAGCAGGGTAAGAAATTAGCTGGAGCTATGTGCGAAATACGACCAAATTTTTATCATTTGCGACCATGATTTCTGAATCAGGGAGCCAAATCGCGACTAGAATTACATCACTATAATTTACCAAAATTAACTGATTGGGAAAAAAACTTTTTCTTTTTCTTGTATAAAACCATAAGTCAATCAACCATCAAGCTTGCAGGAATTTCACTAAATAAATTTGATCCAAGTAATGCCATTCCACTTTGGCGGGAGGATGTTTGTGCTGGATGCATTCGACGACCAAATTTTTAAACATAAGTAATAGAATTTTAATTTGCAATTTAGTGTCTTTAAGTATATATATTTGGCAAGCAAATAAAATATTTAGATTAGGTCTATGTGGTTTTATCGTGCATATTTTTTATTTCATTAAAATGTTTTATTTTGGCCCTTAGAAATTTTCAAATGGCCCATAAGAAATTGATGCTGGGGGCCATTTGGCCCATAATATTTTTTTCTAATTTCTTACCCTGGAGTGCAGGCGTAAACTGTTCTCGAGATTTTATGCATTTTTTGATTAGATAGCGGTTAAAAGTTACATAAAATTAAATAAATATTAAAAATTGTTAAATAAATATTCAAAATTCTGCCCCCCCCCCCAACTTTTTAAAAATGTATACAAAATCAGAACAATCTTATTTCAAAAATATTCTTTTTATATGTAATTTATCATGAAAAGTGACACTTATTTAAGAGTGCAGGTGTAAACTGTTCTCGAAATTTTATTTCATTTTTTGATTAGATATAGCATAAAGTTACATAAAATTAAATTAATATTAAAAATTGTTAAATATTAAAAATTATTGCAGTACTTTGCTATTCAAAAACTTTGTGTGTTTTTCATTTTAAAAGATGTAACATATAAGCTTGCTTTAAAAACGAAAATAATAAATCATTTTTATTCAGAATTGTGAATAGATTGTGATTATCGTTCAAATAATCTCAAAATTAAAGTATTTTGTTAGTTGCAATGTAAGAAGTAATTAAAAGTATCAGTCAGTTAAGTATCAGTCAGTTAAAAGTATCAGCCACACCATCCTGAGGATCTTTTCCTCCGGTTTCTGTCTTCAATTTACTCCTGTATAGGATCTATATTAGAACTTGAATAGCAGCCTCTTTTACTTTGGCTTGTGTGACTTCTAGTTTTGAAAAAGGAGGATGCAAAACCATTTGATACTACTTATGAACTATGGAAGTATTTTAATTTTCAGATTATGAATGAATTAGTTATGAGTGAATTTCAATTTGTTGGATTTATCAGATCCTAGAAAAACATTTAAATTATAAAATTTCGTAATATAATGTAAAATAACATTCTTTAATGTTTATCTATCTTATAAATAAAAACTTACTTCAAAATTAAAAATAATGTTACTAGTGGTTAATGAAAGTTTTATTGTTATTCTTTTATAATGCTTATATTATTTCCTTATTCACGATTATTCTTTTAATAAGTATTATTTAATATTAACTATTCGCTTTTATATAATTAGGAATGATTAACTGAACATTGAATCTAAATACTATAAATGCTCCTTATCCATTAATAGGTACGAATATAAAAATTTGAAAAAAAATTCTCCTTATTTTGCCAAGTAAAGCGATACATTACCTATTAATGTAATCCTGTGCTTCTAGACTAAAAAAGGCAGTTGAAACACAAGTTCCCACTCCTGTGCTATTCAGCTAAATGGCACAAGCGTGTGTTGTTTAGATATATGCGTCTTTAGAGTCAAAAATGAAGTAAGCAAATAGAATAAAATTTGGTATGATTATAATTTAAAATTCTTGAACCCTATGATTACAAAAGAGGTTGAACATTCACAATTCCCCTGCCCAACTTTTTGAATGATGTTTTTAGCTATCATACAAAAATGGACTGTAATGTTTAAAAAACCATTCATTTTATATGTGATTTATAATAAGAAAATGTGAATGTCTGTTTTACTTTGATTGGTTTTGATTTTTTGTCTTAAAGAAGGAGGCAGTTTTTTACCTGCAAAACCAGATGATACCATTTATCAACTATTAAAATATATTTTAACTTTCAGATTCTGAATGAATTTGTTGTCAGCTTGTAAAAATTACAATTGGTTGGATTTTTCAGATCTTGGAGGAATATCTAAATTATAAAATTTCTTAAAGTAAAATAAAATAATTTGTATCTATTTCATGGAACAAAGCTACCTGCAGGGTTTTCAGCTTCAAACAGATATGCTAGATGGCACTGATATATAGAATTAAGGAGCAGTTACAGATAAGAGCTCTTTGGTATACAGTAGATCAAATAAGTCAACTCTACTTCGTAGTTATCCTTTATAGTTATTACTCCAGACAGCTACGTTTTGGAAATGTCAATATCCCATGGCTGTAAATATTCCTTTTATCCTTGAACTAAGTGGTCAATAGAAAAAATTCTGGAAGCCAAGTGCTTTTGTCATTAGCATAAACATGTTTCCAGGAGTAAAGAGGATCTTGGTTTGTGTAGAAGATAGTTTATGATGACCCTATGGTAAGGAAGATGTCAACAAGACTGAACTGAAATGTGACATTTACGTTTATAGGATTTTCTTTCAAATTTCTCTGCTTTAATAATTGAAAATTGCATTTTTTGGTTTTTAATAAAATATGATAGAAAAAATCTTGAAATTTTACAAAGGGGTCACTGCCCCCTAATGATGGTTAGGTGTCATCAATGCTCGATTTTGTGCTCTAATTTCTAACCCTGGGTGGGTAGTATATACTGAATTTGTCAGTTGCTAGTGAGGTTGGCAAAAATTTTGGCACATAGTTTTCTTGCTGTCATGTCATTGCAATATTGGCTGTTCCATCTTGATATGTAAGATGTAACTAAGAAATCAATCAATCTATAAACACTTATATATACATTGGGAGCACATACCTAAATTTAGCAAAGCCCTCTACAGGTGGGTCAGTGACTATAAATTTAGCTATTGCAACCCTGTGTGGCCTGAGTTAAATTTCGATGCTGACTTCATGGTAGAATTGAATTTATAAGTTACTAATAAGATTCACAAAATTGTGGAACATAGCAGTTTGTTTTGCTAGATGCTGTTATCTGTAATGGAAATGTAATTCCTTCTATTCTATATCAATTGCTGTTTGAGTTATTTTTTAATTAAAAGGGATATTTTAATTCACTCTGAACAATAATCAGTGGCTTCAAAAATGGGAAAAAACATTTGGTTTAACCCCCCCCCCCCTCCCACACAAACTCCCCAATTTTTTTTTTTATGAAAATACTATGAAAATACTTCTTTTTATGAAAATAATATATGATAAAGTTGATTATTGATGTTTCATAGATATAATTGCTTATAGTTAGAACTCACTTTTACGGGACTTTTTGACAGGGTCTCATTTTATGAAACAGTGAAGAGCATGGTAGAAAACATAACAAGTTTAATATTTTTACCATTCTTAAAAAGTCTCAAATTATTTCTAATAACTAGAGGGCTTCTCCCCCTGCTTGCCAACCTCCATAACTTGTTTCATGAGTCAGAAGGATTTGCCTCTAACTCACTATCATGTTACCTGTTATGCAGGCGTAACATGCTCATTGAGGTCATCCTGTGTTAACTAGTGTTTATCACCACCCTGAGCTTGTTTCCCAAGCAGCATAATACACCCATTAGGGTTTTACTTTTTATTTGCTCACATTCATCAGCACTGGAAATCACTTTCCAAGCTCTTTCACTTTGCTCAGCCCCCTATTCCCCTTGTGCACTATACTCAAAAACACCCACAACCTGCTTCGGGAGTAGAGAGGCTTCATCTCCTACTTGCTGAGCTTATCTCATGAGCTCTTTCTTGTCGCCCGCTATGCATATGTAATACGTCCATTGGGGTAATCTCTTATTCATTGGTACTCACAAACTCCTGGAGCTCATGAAGCAAGTTGATTGATTTGTTGATTATTTTTTACTATTACTTGTTTGTAAGAATCATAAAGATAAGGCCATTGTCAAAATTGCTCCAAATGTACAAACATTACAGTCTTCTGGTTTTGCTGTAGATGTAATGTTTTTGCCATAAACCAATGACAGAGAAGTTAGAAATTGCCTCAACTGATGAACTGCTAATACTAGCAATAAAAATTTTATTAGTTAACATTTAATTAACAAAGACCTAAATCAAAATTCTAACTCACTTTTAACCATCTAAGGGCTCATATTGTCGATATATAAAATTTAATAACTGTACACTTTACCGTTTCTTTGTAATGCAGTGATAAAAAATTGTATTATAGCTGAATTTCTGATAATCGTCAATTTTGGGTCCCTTGAACTTAAAAAAAATAAATTATAAATAAAACATATATTTTTGACATATTTGTTTAGAATACAGTCTGTTCTATATATTTTTTAAGAAAAAAAAAATAGTTTTCAATATTAAATATAGTTTTCACGGCATGAAACAGTAAATTTATCATTTGTGTCACTGTCCCCCAGTGATGAGTTGAGTTTTCATTTCTTAATTTCATAAGTAAAAAACATAAATAATGGAAAAAAAAAATAAAGTTTAAGAAATTACGATTTTAACTAGTGAAAAATATCATTTTCTTAAAAATTTTAATGATAATTTTTTGCGAAGTTGTCCCCGAGAATTGGCGATAGTGTGAGGATGTTCAAAAAATCATCTTTTTCTTCCACTAGATGGCAACAGTAGTGGCATTAAATTCTAGAACAATATCACTTAGAATTTTGTTTTATATTTGTTTAAAATGTTACCACTTTACGATAATTAAGGAAAATGAAAACACAATTTTATTATACATTTTTTATGTGTATATTTATTATACGTCAACTGTGTCACGTATTTAATTATTGTTAATATGGATGAAAATTTGAGAGTCTTCTGTTAACATATAAAAGTATGTTTTCATAGTGTAAATTTTATTTTCAAATGCTAGTTTTGATTTCTGTGCAGAATAAAAATATATACAAACATCAACTGTGTCATGTGAATGGAATGATTTGTTATGCGGAATGACTCACGGGTGATTCATCTTTGAAATGATGGCAGGATTTTCTTTCTTTTAAGGATTTTTCTATAGTTTTCACTAACAGGATCATCATGAATTGGAATTTCTGTGAAAACAAGAAAAATATTAATACAGAATGAAAAATTTTAATTAAAACATATTTTTAATATAGAATTTACATTGGGAATTTTTAATAAAATATTTACATTGCATAGTGTGCATTTCTCTTTTCATGAAGGGGGGCTATTAGTACTGTATATAAGTTACGAGGATTACATGCATCCGCATAGCGGTTGGGTACACGGTTAACAACTACTACATGAATTGTTGCCGGCATAAGCTTGTAGCATAGGTATATGGTCAACAGTTACTGCAAGAAAGCAATTGCAAGGTATGAGCTTTTTAAAAAAACAACCGTTTTGGTCACCTAAAGCAGTTAGTAAATAATATCAGGAAAAACATTTTCTCATATTTCATTACAGCTGGCAAAAGTCTGAAGTTACTGCAATGCGCTTATCTAGACACAACTTATTTTATTTTCTTCCTATCTTCTTGTGTTTTGATTTTGACTGACTCAACATAAACAAACAGGAACTCCTGCAAATGGTACACAAAAGAACCCTAGTCCGGAAAGCTATATTTTTAAATATTGGTTTTAGGGCAAAAATGTTTATAGAGTTCTAATTTTTAGAACTTTTTACCCTAAATGCATACCAATCATGGAATAATTTAACAAAATGAGTTTTAATCATGCGAAAAGGGGAATGAAGAATGCATTGGCATAGCCTTCCCCTTTTTGCTATTTCTATATTGTTTCTTTTGATGGAGGAAAGTATGGTGGGGAATATTTTCTATCACTCTAGATCAGGTTTTAATCTTATTATTTTTATTTATTTATTGTTGGGATAAAACAGGCAGTGGAAAATGTTGCTTTCTTAACAAAGGGCTAAGCAGAGTACTTTCTCATCACAAAACGGCAAGGGGGTGCTGCTCTGATAACAAAAAGGCAGTCAGGACACTGCTTTCTTCTGAAATAGCCTGGGGCAGTGTTGCCCATACAAATTAAGTGTCCCTTGTAAACATTTATCATGGGCCCCTTCCTTCATATTTGATTTTCACTTTTATGTGATTTTTTCATGTCTTCTTCTACAAAGAATGTATTGGAGGTCTGTCCCCCAGCCCCTCCTATTCGTTGTTCTGCCTGAGTGAAACTGTGCAGGGGTTGATAGTGGCAATATTTCATTTTTTTTTCTATGTTCTAGTGTTTAGGCTGTAATGTTGTGTTAAAAATCTTTTACCATTTCTTGTAAAATATTTTAGTTAATTTATGGTATAATAAAATAAAAGTTGTTTTTCAATGATTCAATGCGCGTTGCGTTATTATAATAATACTGTTTAATTAGCTCTTTCATATAAACAGTTATTTCAGTTCAATTCCAGTGATATGAATATTTCCTGCATAAAAAATATATTAAATTATTAGAATTCTAAGAAACTCTGAAAAGATCAACCTTGAATGATGTTATCTATTCGCAAAAATGAGGCCAGTAAAATCCGTTTACAGTAAAGCTATGATAAAGTTATCTCTAAAAATTTACACCTAAAGAGGAATTTCAATAAAAAAAAATTATATTTTTGGAAAATAAATACATAATATTTATACATTATGCATTAGAAATTACATGTTTACATTGTTTACTTGAGTTGGTGTGCAAAAAAATCTTGTGTTTTGATATTTTGTACATTTTAGACATAAAAAAACATACATCACTGAAATGATGTTTTTATCAAGTTTACATTCAAACTATGCATTAAAATTCCATTAAATCATGCTAAACAGCTCAGTCATCTATTAGAAATCTTAAGACACATTACCAAGAACTTATTCCAATAAGTTTCTAGAAACTATGAAGTTGAAAATATTTTTTTTTTTGAACCTGAAAATTGATAATTATCAGAAATTCAGCCTTATGTTTTAAATATAGAGAGATGGTACAGATTCAATATAAAGAATTTGGTTTCTGACGCTTTTTTTTTTGGAGCGATAAATAGCCAAATGTAGCACAAAAATACACTTTTTTCTATACTCAATGTTGTCTGTGTATGGTTCAAATTTGGATTACTTGATACGTGTGTTAGTGCTAGAGGATTTGCACATGCTGCACATTGAATAAACCAGGTTGTATTATTTTTTGTACTTGATTTTTTATAGTAATTTTTTAGTGTTTTGTAGTGGTTTCTGTTAGCAGTGTTGTAGCTAAATTTCAAGGAATTTTATCAGGTAATTTGAAATTTAATTTCAAATGACTGGATGGCATACAAATATCATAGAAAGCACATGGAGACACATTAAAAGACTTCCTTCGCACAACAGATTTTAAATATTATTTGGCTGTATATATGTTTAAAAAAAAAATCATGTGCAGAGAAAGGAATTGATACTTTTAATCAATTTTTGGAATATATTAGAGAGATTGGTTGGGAAAAACGTAAGCCACGTGAAAAACTTTAAGATGGAAATTTCCATTTTTAAGGTGTTCATAAGTGCTTTCTTTCGTTTTGGTATGATATTTGTATTTTATGAAATTTTGCACTCTCAATTTTGTATAATTTCATAAAAGTACAATTTTTTTTCTTAGATTTTCTGAAATTTCGTTAAAGTACATCTTTACATATCATTTTTCTAAGTATTAACTATTTTAATACTTTAACATTATTTTATACTTATTTATGTATTAGTTTTTTACAACTTTTTTTCTAAGTATCGTTCTTTTGAAATTTCGTTAAAGTACCATCTTTTTTTTAATACTTTAAAATTATTCTATTTCGTTAAAACTACAATTGTTTTTTGAATCGTAAAGTATCGATATTTTTAATACTTTAACATTATTTTATACTTATTAGCTTTTTATGCATTTTTAAATATGTATGTTTATATTTGTTATGCACAAAGCCCAAAATGGTGTCCGTTAGAACTTTTCAAACATCGTAAGCATTGGAGCCATTCTTGGCGGCAGAAAAAAATGGCGGATTTTGCCAAATTCTTTATAATGAATCTGTTCCAGAGATTTACAATAACATAATATTATTGTGCTATGTAACATTTTAATTATAATTTTCATATAAACAATAGTTCTAAAATGTTCTGTTTACTTGTAAGAATAAACAATAAAGCATATCATTGTCAACATTTCATTGTCCCAAATGTACTAACTAATGTCAGTCAGGGCCAGCACTACTACTAGGCCAACTCGGTGACCATATAGGGTGTAGAAATTTTTACAATTAGCAGAATAGATTCCTTTTATTATGTTTTAAAAAAAAAAGCATAATATGAAGAAAATATAATAGTTCATCATAACATCATAATAGTAATACAATTGATTGTCAATTCATAACCAATTCATTGTTTTAAACAATAACAGTACTGTTAAATGTAATTCAATTTGGATCTTGCATATATTTGTATTTCATTTACAAATGAGCTATGTCCAGCTGATAAACAATGATCTTCTGAAGTCCGGCACCGCAAATAAAAGACATGAAAAGACAAGAAGTAAGCACAGCAGGAGAGGGTTTTCCTGAAATATTTTCATGGACAGAAAGCAAATCAAAAACATTAATATGATTGTGTTGAAATTAGTACTAGAGAAGCTGGGTGTCGATGTCGAAGGCCCAGACCACACAGCCAACCCTAGGGCTTACGGCAGTTTAATGTGTGGCCGGGAGAGGAGGTTAGCCGAAACCGTCCTCCAGTCAGTCACCAAGTTTCAGTCTGCAATTATTTAAAATTCAATAAAGTGGTTACATGGTAAATATATATACAGACAGTTTTAGAGTTTTACATAAAATACAGTGGGAAAGGAGGCAAAGAAACGTAGATTTTAACAAATTTTGAATTTCGAGGTAAAAATTAAATTATTTTCTTAAAATGAAATTAAATTTATGTAAAACGTATGGCCAAAAGAATCCGAGCAACCGCGGGAAAAGGGACAATACAGTAAAAACCAACAAAAGAAAGCAAAAAGAACATAGCTGAATAAAGGTTACAATCAGTTGAGGTAACCGGAAAAAGTTAAGTGCAATATAGCACTACATGTACATGGTAAGACTTTCAAATATATGAACAGCTGAGGAACACAGGGAAAACAGATATATACAACAGAGAAATATAGACAGGAAACAAAATATACAAAAGACGGACACCAAAAAGTGTAAGTACAGAAACAATAAGAGACAAACGCCTGGAACAGGGAGGACAACGCCTGGAACAGGGAGGAGAGAAGCTGGGTGTGATGATCTTACAAAAAAAAATGATATACTAAGACATTGAAGAATTCTCTTCTGGAAAACAGAAGAGTATATCAAGAAAATTGAGAGTACAGCAAAGTCTGTAAAAGAAGATAGAATTGTGACTGAATTGACTAACAGTAATCCAGTCTTTAGTACTGACATAGGGGACCTAACAAATCCTCAAAACAGCTGTATCTTAATATGTGTTTATTTATTTCTTTTTTGCTATAAAAATATTTTAAAAAGATCTGAAATTGTAGATACAAAAAAAGATCTGAAATTGTAGATACAAGTTTTAAAGAATATAATAGTGAATATCAATTAATAAACTAATACACAGTTATATTAATTAATAATTAATATTTTATCAGTTTCGTAATGCATCCCTATTATATAAAAAAACAGAATCCCTATTATATAAAAAAAAAACACCATCTGATGAATAATTATTTTTGCGTATTAAGAAATATATGGTTTTTTATCAGCAAGTACAAGATAAAGCCACTTCAAATGATTATGTCGAGAAAAAGATGTTTGCATTTTTTAGACAAATGGTTTTTTATTTATATGAGCAAGATGTCTAGTCAGGTCATATTTCCTGTCAACTGAGATATCGAAAATCCAGATAACTCGACTCGCCCTAAGGCATGAGCAGCAAATTGTGTGACCGGTGTCAACTGAGATGTGACATATTTCACTCAAATAGTTTATTTGCAGAATGTGTTAATTTATGTCGATTCAAATCCCCCTTTCTTCGATATGATCGATAGCATATATCACAATGAAATCTTTTATTACTATGTTCAATTTTATGGTCATATAATGCACTGCTTTTTTTAAAAGCTTTTTGACATATGGAACAAATAAATGGTTTTGCATCGCTATGTGTGGGAATGTGATTAGACAATCCAGTACTATGAGAAAACGCCCTTTGACATATGTTGCAAACATATGGTTTTTCACCAGTATGAGTACGAAGATGCACATGCAAGGTTTTACTTAACCGAAATGACTTTTGACATATGACGCAAACATAATTTTTCACATTAGCATGTATAAGAAGATGCCTTGTGAGATGACTCTTTTCAGCAAATGCTCTTTGACACACTTCACAAACATGTGGTTTCTCGCCTGTATGTATCAGATAATGTGTGATCAAATAATTCTTTTGAGTAAATGCTTTATGACACACATTGCATACAAATGGCTTTTCTCCATTGTGAATCGAAAGATGTCGCTTTAAACTTCCTTTATTTTTGTATTCCCTTTTACACAATTCACATACGAATTTTTTTGCCATAGGCACTGGCCGCTTCTTACGCATAGGTTTAGGATCAACTTTAAAAATTACTTGATCTGATTCATTGTTTGAAAGCAGAGACTTTCCATGCAATTTGCTACATTGTTTTGGTTTGCAAGATATATTTTGTGGACACTTTTTAAGCAGAGGGTTTGACACATTTGTACTGTTTCCAATACTGTCAGAATGTTCCAGAGTATGTGAATGCAAATGTTCGGTCAAGAGGACATTGTCAGAAAATGCTTTTTGACAAATATCACACTCAAAATGTTTTTTTTTAATATGATTTCGTAGATGCGAGACTAAACTGATTCTACATTTAAATTCCTTTTTGCACAATTTACACAAAAACTTCTCAACTACAAAATGCAAAGGTAAATTTTTATAGATTCCTCTTGCTAGAGTTGTCATTGTAACAAAGCTTCCGCAAATGCGCCGTAGACAGTCTAGAGCTCCCCTAAGACCTACCTTGACGTCATTTCATCGCCAATAGTCAACGCTTGGCATTATTCTGGGGTTACATTTATTGGAGGAGGGTATCGTCAGTTTTGGCGTTTTCCAAGGCATTATTTTGGGGTACATTTATGTTGTATTCAAGATGATAGGGATTTTGTTCGGCTCGCGATGGTCAAACGTGCGCTTTTTACAGTTCCTCTTTCCCAGTCGGTTTGTAACGGATGCTCGATTCGAATATGGAAATATTGAATGTCGGAGTGATGGGATGGGATTTATTTTTTTGCCAATACTTACAATTAAATGATACGGTACAAAATGTTTATTTGTTTCAGTCATTTATGGTATATTTAAAACTACGTGTTAATATAACGTGTTAAATAATACTACGTGTTAAATAATATGGATCCATTATGAAGAAAACTTACTCGATATACGACGAGCGGATAAATAGCACCGGACCCACTCCGACGTCATGATGGGCGTCACCCGACGTCAATATCGACAACCAATAGTAGCTTCAGGGAACTGCGCCTGTGCACGGCGATGGTAGTTTATAATACGAACTCATCATCACTCAGCAGTTAAATTTACTATCGTATACTAGTATTATTAGATAGTTTAGAATATTAAATTTTAAGTTATAGTTGATGCTTAAAATGAACTACGCCTGTGCAAGGAGTATTTTGTTTTAATTACGATATCGGTATTATTCAAGGAAATTTAAATATCCTTCGTATTATTGGATAGAATAGAATATTAAACTCTATAATTGATGGCTAGATGTGACATATAGATATAATTTAGTCATTTTGAGAGCTATGTGTCAATGGCATCTAACCAATTTTCCCCATTTAAAAAAATTGTTCTACATAGATGCAATTTCAAAATTATTTGCTTTGTTTATATTATGCAACTCACAAAATCAATCTCCTTTTATTAGTCATGCATTAATTAGATTGTCAAAATGAAATATTGTTCTTTGCAACATTCAAGTTGTCAAGTTCAATTTAAAATTCACTATCATGTGCAAATTCCTATAATATATTAAATGACATTTTTAATCAAAATATTCTATTAAAATATTTAATTTAATGCTCCTAAAAAGAAGTTTAAGAATATCTGTTCTAGCTATACAAAATTATCTTCACGGGCAGATCTGAGGAATAAAATGTCCTGGTCTTGTTTGCAAACAAATTTACAAAATATATGAAGTTGAATAAATATATGCAAAATAACAGAGCTAAAACTGTATAGGACCCACACTACAACTTATGAGCTTCTAAAATATTTACCAAAATAAAACAGATAACGTAATAAATTGAAAATATCAATAATTCCGTAAACTTAAAACCTAAAAGGCCGTAATTGATTCCAATATATGCCAAAATATGTGCTAATATACTTGTACTGCTTATATTCTCATGGAGTAGAAGCAGTAGCGTATGTTTGGGGGGGGGGCAGGCCTCCCTACTTTTCAAGGCTTTTTATTGTTATGCGTATTTTTCATTTAAAATAACCCTGGCATAAGAAAATGCTAAACAGTTGCCCCCCCCCCCCCCTCACACACACACTTTTTAGAGTCAGGATATAAGCCACTGAATAGAAGATATACCCATGCATTTGTAGAAGATTACTCGGTACTACGTACAATATATGAGTTTCAAAAATTTTTGCAAAAATAAAACAATGATATAATAAACTGAAAATATTAATAATAATGTTTAAACCTGAAGCCCATAATTGATATAATCCAGCCAAAAATGCAATATCGTTAAAATTTATTTTATATATATATCTTTATTATTTAAATCGGAAAGGATATAATAAAAATCAGCTGCCGTATAAACAAATTAGATTTAAATTTGTTGCTAAACGACATGATAAAATTTTCTTCAAATAAATTGGCGGAAAATATATCATCTGCTTAATGCTATATGAAAGGTTTAATTGTTCATTTTTAATTAATATCTGGGCAACCCCTGGTCTTAAACTCAAAACATGGACTAAATTTTAAGTCTGGATATTTCAAGGCTATCTACAAAATTTCATTTAAATTCGATTCAGTTGTTCTCCCATGATGATGAGACACACATACAGACAGATTTTCAATTTTATTTATATAGATTTAGAGAAATAGATTGAAAATAAGCAAAATGAGTAAACTTGCATTATATCTATTAAAAGTCTACATTTGGATAATTTTAATCCAGAATCAGTCATTCATAAATGATATGTTTCAGCTGACAAATGTAAATATATCAATAGCTAGGACGAAATTGTTATCCACTCAAAAATTTTACTCAATTTTATATTTTTGTTATTTTCTTACATATTATTATCAGCTTATGTAGGAATGTACTAAAATTTGTATTTACACAAGACTTTACAGTTATGTGCATATTTATGTTATTTTATATTTTTGACATAGCAATTGCATAATCTATATAAAGAAAATTGAAAATCTGTCTGTCTGTCTCATTATCACGGTAGATGGCTGAACCGAATTTAATGAAATTTTATGGGTAACATTGGAATAACTCCACATAAAATTTAGTATATGTTTCGAGTTTCTAAGACCAGGGGTTGTCTAAATATTAAGATATTAATTAAAAACGAACAATTAAACTTTCCATAGAGATAGCATTATGCAGAGTATATTTCTTCCACCAATTTATTTGAAGAAAATTATGTTACGTCACTTAGCAATGGATTTAAATCCAATGTGTTTATGCAGCAGAAGAGTTTTAATAAATCTTTTCCGATTTAAATAATAAAGCTATGTATACGTATGAAATAAATTTCATTGATATTGCATTTTTGACTGGATTATATCAATTACAGTCATTATTATTATTGATATTTTTGGGGCTTATTGATAGTTTCAATTTATTATGTCATTGTTTTATTTTAACAAAAATTGTTGTAACTTGTAGTACGGAAAATCTTCCCCAAATGCATGGGTATATCTTCTAATCTATTAGAATATGTTATATCTTGTATTCATTTTACATAGTTAACATTTTAAAATCTCATGCATTTCATCCATTCTTTGTATTTTTATGTGAAACTATTTTATTTTATTCAGAAATAAATAAAACATCTTGAAATAGAAGTTATGAAAATGCGAACATACCTGAATAATTTTGAAAATCATTATCATGTTTTATTTCTTCCATGCCATGAGCAGTGTGCAAATGATTGCGAAAATCATCCGACTTCAGTGCTGTAAAATTACAATTTTTTTCTTACAGTTTTTCTTAAGCAGATTTACTGGAAAATATCTTTTTGCAATTGCACATTTTAGAAAACTTTTCCGTTTTCTGTGAGATTTTGGCTTGTGAAGTGTTTGGTCCATCCTTAAGCTTTGGCTCAACATTCATATTTCTCAAAAAGAAAAAATTCACGAAACTTAAATTTGCCGCGAATGCTAAATAAAAACTCCGCTAACCAGAATCAACGTGTACCCTACGTCATCGGCTACGTCAATCGCATCATCGTCAGTTGTGGTTCCTTGTTGGTCGCACAGGTCTGTGGTTGGTCGAATCGGAGTGGGTCCGGTGCTATTTATCCGCTCGTGATATGCGACGTTGCAAATACAGAATATTATTTTGTTTTCATAATTTTATCATTTAAGATGTTTGCCACAACCAGGGTGGTCGACATGATCTCGAAAGATCCAGATGACACACCACGCATACAGCCAACGGCCCTACCTAGCTGAAAACACGGGTTCTCGTTAGATCATCGAAGTCAAGCAGCATCAGGCGCGGTTAGTACTTGGGTGGGTGACCACCTAGAAACACCGCGTGCTGTTGGCACATTTCGCGTGCGGTAGCCCGGTGGTTTGCGCGCTGGATTTGTACGCTGCCACAACTGCCGTCGTGTTCATGCGGAGTACGATCACGTTAAACATGTAGGTCCGTAAGTCCTTCCGGGATGTTGGTGGTAGGAGAAGGAGGGTGCGTTCCTGTGGATGCCTCCCCCACTGGGTCCAAACAGTTACCTCACACCTTTCTGGTAGGTCGGACGGTCTGGGTCTCAACAACAACAACACCACCCATACAAAAATAAAAAAGAAAATGAAAGAAAAATACCAGGGAGTGACGTCCTCTTTGCGATTACACTGCACGGCATCCATGTTTGTTGTAAAATATCAGTTTAAATATTCCAGACGATTTTTCCCAGAGCTATCCTAAATCCCGATTTAGACGTCCAATGCTGATTCCTGACTGAATCTCTTCTGCATCCCTGTAGGGGATATTCGGCTGTTCCCCCACCCTCCTTATCTTCAAAACTCTACAATAAGACCACTGTTTACAGTATTCCTTGTTTACTACTAACTTGTTTCATCAACATTATTGGCCCCTATCGAAGGACTAGGTTCAGTGAAAGACTGTTGTTGTTGTGACCCCCATATATGTTACCTGACAAAGGATACGGAGCTCAGCTCCAGGCGCCCTGCTATCGACAAATTACTGAGGAGGGGAGGGACAGACGATTTTCAGAAATTCACAATCATTTAGCACATAATTTCATTAGGATATATATAAATTTATCTTTCCTTAAGAATTTTTAGCTCAAATATTGATAAAAAGATGTGTGTTAAGGGTGAGCGTCAGTAAATCTTCTGCCCTATCCGCGCTTTGTTAACTTTCGTGGCACACATATTTCGCCGAAATTCTGCTCAAACAGTTGCGAAATATTTTCTGAAAGATAAAATGCAATGCTTAGATTATATTAAAACTAAATTTAATGCCCCAAAAAACATAGGATATATTTTTTATTTTAATCCAAAATATTTTTGGTGCTGCCATCTGTTGTCGTAATTTAATTCATACCGATGATTTTTATTTTTTAATGAACATTTTTAAATATCTATTCCTTCTAATACAGTGCTAAATACAACAACAGAACATATATAATAATGCCACAATCACGGAAAGGTAATTTATCATTCTATAAATTTGATAAGGGATGAATGTACATTACTGAGGACTGCAGTTTTGTCTTAAGTTCCTTTGTCTTCAAGTCCAAGTTCAATTACGTTTCCGTGATTATGGCATTATATATGATCTGTTGTTGTATTTAATAGCATATTAGAAGGAATAGACATTTAAAACTGTTCATTAAAAAATAAAAATAGTCGGTATGAATTAAATTACGACAACAGATGGCAACACAAAAAACATTTTAAATTAAAATAAAACATATATTCTATGTTTTATTGGGTATTAAATTTAGCTTTAATATAATCTAAGCATAGCATTTTATCTATAAGAAAATATTTTGCAACTGTTTGAGCAGAATTTCGGCGAAATATGTGTACCGCGAAAGTTAACAAAGCGCGGATAGGGCAGAAAATTTACTGACGCTCACCCTTAATGTCATAAATGTTCTTGTTAACATTTTAAGCATATATACACTATGTGTGCTTCTGAAAGTTTGCTAAAGGAATTAGGTAAGTTGAATTAAAATTACTTTGTTAATATGTTGCACTTGCATTTTTTAATCATATCTTTCTCATCGAAGTTCATTTATTTAGTTGTGCTATGTTTATTTCATGCACTTAATTCACCCATATTGCAAGGATTTTGCTAGTAATATATTGAGTTGTAAACTTGTAATATAGCAGCTGGCTCATTTATATATAAAAAAGGTCGGCTATTCTATTGCTTTATTAGTTATTAATGACGATATGCAAGAGACAAAAAAGGCATAATTATGTATAATATAAGTTAGCTCGGCGGAAGTGATCTATTTGTTTTTATCTTGGATACATATTTCCATTGAAAATTAATATTCTTGTAATTTCCATTGAATATTAATATTCTATTAATATACTTGTACAATTATTTATATACCACATAACGCTAGCTATCGTAAGCTGAAAACTGTTCTTAAAATGTTTTTAAACTTATTCTTAAAATGCTTCTCCAAACTCCAATAAACCAAATCACACAATAACTTGTAAAATGTCTAAATATTAAGCTTTATATAATGCAATTTTACCTTCAATAAGAAATGACAAACAGATTATGCAATTTTGTTTATATTAAACTGGTGAGTTAAAAGTTTTTTTGGCGAGTAAACTTTGAACTGAAATTTCTTGCCCTGCATATAGATTATGAAACTAGGGAAAGTCAAAAAACTTGCTTGGAGTGAGCACTTTGTACCTCAAAGTGCAGTCGGTCAAGTTTATTTATAATCCTGGGGCTTTTTTCCATATTTTTAAATCTATATATCAAAATAGAAAGGCATATGTATTTTCCGATGGATACATATTTAGTATTTAAAAAAAGAAAGTAGATAATATGGAAAATTTTCACAATTGTTGTGTAAAATTTTAATACTTATCTGAATATATGTCGTATAAGGGATGAAAAAGTTTCAGCTTTGACTTCATCACATAAGGAAAATATTGTGACTGGAATCAAATATTGAATACTTTACTTCTAATTTACACACTTTTAGGATAACTGAACAATACATAACATCTGGAAGACACTCCCATTACAGATATCGGCATCAATGGACCAGTTTTGCTCTTATTATATGATTTACTGTCAGTTCGCATGGAAGTTAACAAAAATTGAGACTTATAACAAGTTTCTTGCTGTCATTACAGATATTGACTATCCCATGCTGACGAGCATCATAAGAGTAAAACTGATCCATGCTGGTATCTGTAATACGAGTGTTTTCCAAATTTTGAGAATGCTTCTTACAAGTGGCACTTGTGATTATATACATAACATATTCCAAATTATGTCAGTATGTGTAACAGGAATGCCCCTCTTACGGATTTCCCAGTTATTGTGTTTCGTATGTAATTTTTTATGCTGAATCATATTTCCATCATTGAAACATTATAACTTTTGCCACCGCTCCTAAAAGAAAGTCTTTTAGGAGGGGGAGTTTGCCTCATGTGCAAACATTGTTTATATTTATGTGTGAACACAATATCTCAAGAACAATTTGAACAATTAGAGAATAAATTTTAGTTCAATTTTAGTAAAGAACATTATAATGAAATTGAAGTTACTTCAAAACTGTATCATGTATTTTCATAACGCTTTAGCAAAATTTATATAATATTGTTTGGATGTTTGTTCTAAGACAAGGTTCATAAGATTTCTATAAACTATTTCATTTTTATAATATCAAATACTTGCAATAGAATACCATCATCTATTTCTCTACCGACAAAAAGAAAAACAATTAGATATACTATACATTATTTATTAGTGCTTTTCTTTGCATGTAGACATGTTCATGAACTATAATTTGGATTTTAAATACGTAATTTGAGCATAGCACATTCATATCAAATTGAGGCTGACTGTTTTATTAAATTATACATAAAATTTCCCAGTATACTTAATTTGGAGTAAATTGGATAAATTCAAAACTGTTGTAATGCATTGAATTATGAAATGCACGGAGACATTATAACATAGTACAAAATATGCTTACATGTATAACATGAGTAAATTTTTCCAAAACATTACAAAGTTGTTTTAACGTTCATGTAACAATCTAATTTAACACCGAATTTGGGTTGAGTAGACAGATTAATAGAAAAGAAATGCCAAAGTGTTTTCTGTTCCCCGTTCACATGCAAGGCCGTATTTTCCGGCCATGAAACATTGGGGTGAAAAAGAGGGTTTGAAACGGGTTTCGGTTAAGCAGCGTTCACATGTGCAAAGCCCCATTCTTCCCTCTTAAAGGGATGCCTATAGTAATGACGTCATGTACTTATATCTGATTGGCTGATCGTTGTCGGCAGAAAAGGAGTGTACAAAATTTAAACAATTACCATGCGTGGTTTTGTGCATTTGAGATACTGCTAAGCAAACTATGGCTGAACTTGATGAGACTGCATTTTTGGAAACTTTCCTCTTCCAGATGCTAAATAGGTCTTCTGATAACACAACCGTACGTCATCGACGTCAGAGGGGAAGAAAAATTATGCTTATTTTTATAAATAAATTAGTATCTTCTCTGAAAATCGCATATCCAGAACAACGATTGTGGACGAAAATTCGGTCTTCGCAATGGTGGGAGACAATAGTTTTACAGTCATGGGATGACAATGATTTTAAAGAAAATTTCAGAATTTCCAGGTAAGTTGTAACATTTTATTTTATGCACGAGTACTATACATTACAGCAATCATTCTTAAACTAGGGTTAACAAAAAATTTGAATAAATACATGTTTTATTAGTTGCTTCTAAAAATTTTGAATTTTAGTTTGTGATTTTTTTTTTATATTTTATCCAAATATAACCTTTCAATTTTTATTTTAAAAGATGTTTTTTGTACTAATAAATAAATCTACCAGTAATCAATATTATGAGTATTTAATTTGGTAAAAATAACTAAAGATAAATTTTACATTTTTTTGTTGTTACTTTTATAAATATAATTGAGTTGGAAATAATTGAGTCTGTAAAATTGAGCGAGTTATATTTAATTGAAAATTGAGCATTGTGAATGGGGACCCTATATCAATTAGAAATGTAAATTTGTGACATATCACAAAAAAGATAAAACTGGAGGATAATACACAGAATACCCAACCGCATAGTGAGTACCACTGCTTTATATGATCTCTGTCTGTGAAATGTTTTATTTAGATGCATTTGTGATAAAAATTTTTGACACACATTAACGTATTTTTGATCTAAACAATTTCCATTTAAAATAAAAAATTTCTGATTGACCAAATTTGTCTAAGGGGGGCGTATAAAAATTTAAAAGGTGTAACTTTTTGAAAATGAATGGGATGACTGTTTCATTAACGTAGTCTATTTCCTACCTTACTTTCAACAGTTTTACAATTTACATTACCCACTTATCTCCTACAGGTAAAGAATTAAAGCGTGTTTCAATTTTTTTTGGACACCCTGCATACATCTGTTTGTCCGACAGGAAAAGCTGCAAAATAAAAACAACCTCTGAATACTATAGGGAATAGACTCGAATCCCCCAAATAAGACATGTTAACGATTAGGATGCCTTGCATTGGGAACCATTATGCGTGTAATCGTTCAGCTGCACTGGGATAAGATAACTCTCTTCGTTTTCGAGAAATTTTCTCTGATACAGACTTTCCTTGATACCCTGTATAATAATAAAAGCAGTTGGTCTGTCGGTTGCATAGTGAAAAATCTAAGCGACGTACAATTACGAAATTTGGTAGAGTTACGGCACACAGTTGTCTACCGTTTCAGGCCACTGAAACTGCTACTGTAAGCCCTCGGGTCAGTCGAGTTGTCTGGGTTTTTGACACAGTTGTTTACGACACACAGTTACATTTGTTGGCATTGAAATAACATCACGTATATTGAAATTTGCTCATTTTGGTAACTTATTCGCACAAACTGAATGTCTTATTCATGGTTATGTGCCAAATTGCCATCAAAATGCAATTAACATTTAATGACCTTTAGTTATATTGATATACCACAGTCTCCATTGACAAGAAATTTGATAAATGCCCTAATGGTTGAGATTTTTAATAGGATCCTTAAAAGAAAAACAAGCATTTTATTGGTAGAAGAGACACAATATCTGTATATTGTATATAATACAGATATTGCGTCTACAAAAACAAAATAAATAATCTGGAGAAAAAATTATTTTACAATGATTCAATTCATTTTAGCATTTCAGGAAATGCCTTATTTAACATTTTTTGAAAGATACATGAGTCATTCGATTTACAATTTTTGGAATACCCAAATACCCAATAATTTTTCAAGTCAACGCCTGTTATATTTGCTAGTAGTACTGTTGTTATTATATTTGTCAATAGTTTTTCAGAAAATGAAGACATTTTTTTTTTCTTTTCTTCCATGAAATGTACTTCTTCCATCTATTCAAATTTTAAATTAAAATTCAGCAACTGAAATTAAGAGTTAATTTTCTGAATATTTAAAGCTTTGAATAATGTATCTTTTATATCATACAAATTACAAAAATTGTAGTGTTTTACACGTTTTACATAAAATGTCGTGGATATACATGTATTTGTTTAAACACATGTAGTTCAAAATAAGTTTTTGAATATTATACACTTGAAAATTTCAATTAAATTAATTCATTTTAAAAAGTGTAATGAATATGTCTCTCACATTTTTATTTTATATCTTTCAGGAACACTTTCAACTACATTTGTGAAAAGTTGACACCATGTCTCCAGAAGAAGAATACAGTGAGGAAAGCTATATCGGTTGAGAGGCGAGTGGCACTCACACTAGTGAAACTTGGTTCTGCTGGAGAATTAAGGACAGTTGCCAACTTGTTTGGAGTAGCTCGCTCTACAACTTGCCAAATTGTTCAAGATACGACTCGAGCAATATGCAAAAACTGGGAAATTATATTTCCAACAGGTCGCAGGCTCATCGAAATTGCGAATGAATTTCATTCTAGAGGAGGACTGCCTGGCTGTTGTGGAGCTTTAGACGGATCACACATACCGATCAAAGCACCACCCCACAATGCAAGAGATTACTTTTGCAGAAAGCAATTTTATAGTGTTATTCTGCAAGCAGTATGTGATGCAAATGGCCATTTCTTAAATGTTAATGTTGGGTGGCCTGGTTCAGTTCATGATGCTAGAGTACTAAGAAACTCAAAATTATATGTTGCAGGAGAAAGGAGTAAATTATTTTCTCCTGCAACAATACAAATTTCTGAAACTATAGCACATACATATCTAGTAGGCGACCAGGCCTATCCTTTGCTTCCATGGTTAATGAAACCATATGGAGGCACATTAACAAATGAAATGGCCAATTTTAATGCCCGACTAAGTAGTTCCAGAATATCAATTGAGCATGCCTTTGGTCAACTGAAGGGACGGTGGCGCTGCTTATTAAAAGAAAATGACAGCAGTATAGAAAATGTGCAGATACAGACTTTAGCCTGCTGTATTTTGCACAACCTCTGCCAAAAATACAATGACGAATTTTCAGAAAGCTGGAGACTAGCAGAAGACCCTTCTGAACCAGAAATTTATGAAAATTCAAATACAGATGAAAATGTAGGTTTTGCTGGAAATACCAGGACTGGCAAAGCCATGAGATTGTATTTATCACAAAATTAATAAATATGAGTATGTAATAATTGTTATAAATTATGAGTTATAAGTTTCTCTAAAACTTTAAAACATCATGTTTGGTAGTAATACATATATATATATATATATATATTTTCTGACAAATCATACCAACATCTTTTATTTTCTTTAGAGAAGAGGTTCTTAAAAATCTCTATGAAAATCAAGCTAAATACATTGCTATTTTTGCAAATACTTATAGGGGATGTTTAAAGACAAACAAAATGTATGCGCAATGGCATTTATTGTTAATAGAAAAATGTTTTAGTTACAATCTGGTTTGTTTTTAAGCACTTCATTAAAGTTATTGGTTGAATGGGTTATTATTATTATTTGGCAAAGTTTTCAGACTTGTTTGGCTATTTTTAAATATTTGACAACATGTGTGTCACTAGCACAATGTGTCTGCCTTGAATGCAATTTTACAGTCGTTACCAAATTAAACTTTTAACTATCTAAATCTGGAAAACTTTTAAGAAATGGAAAAAATGAAGGAAATAGACAATCAAAGATAAACTTAAAATTAAGAAAAACAGAAATAAGTTTTAAAAAAATATATAAATTTAAAACAATCAATGCTTTCATATATTAAGTAATAATTAAAAAGATTAAAATTTACTATATTTGTATGTGTATAATATTTAATATAGGTATTTATTTTGCATTTGACAAATAAATGTCGTCAAAAGCAAAATAATGAGAATTGAATACCGACTCCTAACTTTTATGCCTGGTTCATAGATTGAGAAGATATTTGTTCAGCCCTCTTTATAATAATAAAAGATGTTTGTGACCTACAAAGAATATAGAGCTAAAGTTAAAAGTACATCAATATCAGAAAAAGTTTATTAATTCCACATTTTTTTTAATAATTCTAATTTTTCTCTTTCAATTAACAATTTTTCTTTTTCAATTTCTAAATATTTCTGCTCCATTTCTCTCTCGAAAGATATAAATTTGTCAACTGTTGTTTCTATGGTTTCGCGAAAAACATCTTTAAAAGACTTTGTTCTTCGTCGGCGTGGATTCTGTCCATGTACATTTCCTGAAAATTAAAGAAACATTTATTAATATACAAATACAGTAAATATATATATATCTTTTGGGGTGATTCTTAGAATAGGCCCCCACTCATTTTTCAAAGTACGATCCAGCGCCAAGTTGGCGAGATTCTGCGGGTTACAAATTCTATTCCGGCTACTTCGCGAATCTGGTAGCCTTCGAACGGACATCCAATCAGCGCTCGCCTTTTTGGGATGCTGCACGCGCGTCTTTTTATTCTTTGGATTCTGCATTTTAATAGGCAGTAATAGTCTTTTGTGTATGTCATCAGACCTTTTTCGATCGAATTCGTTGACTCTTGCTTTTACAGATCTTTTTCGATTGATTTGCAAAGATGTAAACACGTACAAACTTTTTGGAATAAATATTTAAAACATTCCTCGTAACGTGTTCCGGTGTGTATGTAATTAAAAATATGGATATCCGTTACATAAAGGTTAGTTTTTTCTTTGTTCATCCCGTGTTTTGAAATTGTCTTTTGTATTTTTCCGTGTTTTTAAAATGGGTTTCTTAATTTTAAAGTATCATTTTTTTCTTGATTTTTGTTAAAGTACAAACTTTTTTCTAAGAATCGTTTTCTCTTGAATTTAGTTAAAGTACAAACTTTTTTCTAAGTTCCGTTTTTTCTTGAATTTAGTTAAAGTACAAACTTTTTTCTAAGTTCTGTTTTTTCTTAAATTTAGTTAAAGTACAATTCGTTTACTAAGTATCGTTTTTTAATTTTCGATTTATAAGTTTTTGATATTGATTTAAATTCAAAAAATATTTTAAGTATCCAGCGTTTTTAAAATTTTATTATTCTGCCATTACGCAATATTTTTATAGTTCTGCCACTACGCAATATTTTTATAGTTCTGCCATTACGCAATATTTGTTAAATGCACAAAAATAGTATTTTGTAATCTTTTTATGAGTATTATTAACTTTTATTTATATTTAATTGCAATATCATTTAACAAAATTACAGTTCATAAAACTCTAGAATAAGACGTCACTATTGTAGGAGGAGCCTATTTTAAAACACTGGGATATACGTCACTTCAATTGGGAGGAGTCAATTTCAAAACACGGCGCAACGCGCCAACTTGGCGCAATTTTGTACTTAGAAAAAAAACGAGTGGGGGCCTATTCTGAGAATTTACCATATTTTGTTACTTAACAATATTTAAATAAATAAAATTTTATCTTACAAAATACTAGTATCTCCCCCTTTCAAAAAAGAAAGAAAGTAAGCTTTATTTTCTTCTTTTCGGTGGGAGGGGACTTGGAGAAAAACCACCTAATGTAAACCCAAGCTGGGTTTACATTATTCACTTTGGATGAATCACATCAAGTGAAATCACTGGATGAAACAATTTCCGTTTACAATGTGTTCATCTAAAGTGAATCAGTTACTCATTCAAATATGGGGAAAACTGAAGTAGTACGAATTAAGTGCAATTTGCATAGTACAATAATATGTATAAAAATATGTGTTTTTAAATTGATAAGTTTCGGCCATGAAAAAATTGCTAGGTGTCATTAAACATATCCTAGTCCATTAAGTGGGAAAAAAATGAAAAAGGAAAGCTATAAAAAATTTTCTTCAACTTACCTCTCTGAGAATCATGTATTAATGATCCAGTTTGATGAGTAACTGAATCCGGAACCTGACTTGTGGAGCCATTTTCAACTTCAGTTGATTCGTCTAATATCTCAGTATTTAAGGAACTAAAAAAAAAATTGTTTCAATAACAAAAATATAAAAGAACACGAAAAAGTATGATCAATATATTTATATAGTACTGTAGTATGCTGTGGGCAAGAAGGTATCTATCCAGAAGGGGATTCGCATGATTGAAATATTATAGTGCGATCCCTGTATGCAGACTGACCGTGGGCTAAATAGCGGTTAGTACAAGGAATACACAGTGGCATGGATGTTCTGTTGTTGGGCGCACTCTGTTTCTCCCCCACTGATGCGCCGGGAAAACGTCATGTGGTGGCTAAATAGTTCACAATGCTGGCCGATGTGTAGGTGAATGATGTGTATCAAGTGCCTGGGTCATTTGTAATAAATAAATAAATAATGTTCGATTTAAGAATTCTTTTACATTGGGGGGGGGGGGCTTCGCCTAATGCTTGCTACAATGGCCAATTCGAGGGTTCCATCCCTGTTCACTGCCACTGGCTAACCGTCGGAGCTCAGTTGTTTGAAATATATTTCTTAACAAAAGGGAGGATTGCCTATCACTAAAGTTTACTATGAAGGTTAAATGTAGCAATCATTGGGTGCTAGAAGTTAAACGTTAAAGAAGTTAAACGTCTCTTTAAAAGTTTCATCAATCAAAAATTTTTATACTATGCCTGCGAACGACTTTGGTGTCGGGGTTTTGTAGTATACTCCAATGTAATAACTATGGTGATCTAGACCAGTGTTTCTCGACAGCAGCCGGTACCGGGCCCATGCATTCATTATACAGGGCCGCGAGAGATTCTCCTGGAATGTCTCATTTTAGTTTTCTAAACATTTTTTATATATAAATATTTCACAGCGACAATAATCTGAGGAGGACAATAATTGTGAATCTAAAAAATCAGAACCAGAACCAGAACGTCTAAATAACATCTGCGTAGTAAATGTCAGTTTTAATATGAATAAGAGACTGCTTAGCTGACTTCTATGATGAATTACAATGGATAAAATATTTTTCCCTCTCAATACCGTTTTTTTCCGAAACCAACACCAGTAAAATCAATTTAGTAATACAATTTAATCCATTTTGTACTGAATAAAATTATACATTTTTGGTGATAAGAATGTGATATTTCAATGAAAATCAGCACACATTAATTAAATGGTGTTCACCTGCGGAGATTACAACATGCTAATAATGATCCAGATGAAGGATAGCCAATGATGAAGGATATAGTGCTTTCAGGCATAACTATATCCTTCATCAGTGGCTATACGAAACAGTAAACATGGAATGCCTATATGTAGTCCAGATCAGCAGACAAATTTACATAAATAAACACAAAATAATGGTAGTACAAGCAGGCCATAAAAATTAATCAATTAAATACAAATTTAAGAGTTAAACCCAAGAAATTTAATTTAAGTAGGTGGTAAAGGTTTTATACAAGTAGAAGGCGAAATCCAAAGTGCAGCCAAGCACAATTACAATAAAATGATGTCACAGATAACTATGAAGAGGTCTGACATGCATAGAGTTGAGAACGAATCACTAGGCGTAACTTAAAATTTGAACAGGATCTAAATTAAAAATGGAATCACAGTAGATATAAATAAACAAGGATTAATAAAGAAGGATATTATGTGGGTTATTACAATGAATTAAAAGGAAGGTTTTTTCAAAGACGAGCTGAAAGTTATCTTTTATTAAATGACCTTTTATCTATGATGTTGTGTCGTTGATTTTATAACTGCATTTAGAATAGACGTGATACCATCTTTATTTTTATAAACTTTATAAACTAAAAAAAAGAAAAATGATACTTTTGGTTTGATATTATTCCCCAAGGAGACAGAATAATGAGCAGCATTCAGATTTTATTTTTGACTGGTTGTACATTGTTGCTAATAATTATTTTTAGGGACGTCTCAAAATAAAAAAGATCCAATACCAAATAACTGATACTATCGGATAACCAAAGAACCGATATAATCTGATGATGATACCGATATTAAATATCTGAACAGAAAAAAACATATATTTCTATAGGAAATAGGAAAAAAATTGTATAAAATACAAAATTTGAGATTGTAATCACAGATGTAAGAGTATAGAAATACACGAATAAAATAACTAAAAACTTTCTATTAATCTTACTTCTGATGAGATGTGTTTGTGCATTGCTAGTTATATCTGTGCTGGCGAATTGTAGTGAATGTCATTTAAAAAAATACACTTTTAGAAAAAATCATTTGTAGTGGAAAACATTCATGGCAACCTTTCAGAAAATTATCGCCTACTGCCTTTAAATAATCGTCTTATGTAATAGTTCAATGAAATATTGCTGAGGAAGAAAACAGAAAATAAAGGTTATGTACGTTAACTGATGATTAGAGTGAATGTGAACCCTTCTTAAGTAGGGCCACCGACAGGTAGGTATGGACAAAAAAATACTTTGCATATGGGTCCGAGAGGATTCGGGCCCCAGGCTGCACAGTTTGCGAAAAAACGTTCTTTTGTTGCCCTATCTGTAGCTAGCCGTACTCACGAAAAGTTTGCATAAATATAAACCTAATGTAAAAAATAAAATAAAACTTTTTTACTTGGTAAAATCATTTCGCATGAGTACCCAATATATAAACTGAATAAAAATATGTCAAATATACTTACTAATCCAGTATCTCTGAAGTATCGATTTCAGGATAATCTAAAAAAATATAAGATGATAAGCAAATCAAGAAGAGGATAATCTAAATGTTTGTGCAATTATTTTTATCACATTAAATTAATACATAACCAAGGATGTGGAGATGGAGTCAAAAGCAATTTCGGTCGGAGTCAGAAAAAATATTGCTACTGGATCCAACACGAAAATAAAATAATTTAAAAATAATTTTATTTCACAATTCAAAAATCCTTAGGAAAAAAGGATTTTATTTTTATATATTTAATACTTCAAATTGAAATATAAGCATTTTAATAAATCACTTGTTTTGATTCAATATGGATTTTTTAATGTATATTTTTCCCGCAGATATGCAGTAATACTATCAAATTAGCTGAAATACTACGTTTTTGCACATACAATAAACTCATGTAAACATATAAGTAGTGTAGTACATATCAGTGGCAAATGCTGCCATAGAATTTTGTAGGCATGGCTATACCAAATTTCTGAACAAGAATCCTGCCTTAGTTATAATATATAGCAACACAATAGTAAACATTCTTAATTATCATTAAATCCTTTGAGTATTGTGGTTTAATTGATAATATGGAGGGTGTTACATGCATTTCCGCAAGATCTGCTTTCTAGACCAGGATTTGCTACTGCTACATAAACATATTCAAGTTTCATCTCAATAAAAATTTTGGAATTATTATGATCTTCTCTTAGTAGGGTCAGTCAATTATACTTAAATACTATGTACATATTATCATATATCTGGAGGCTATGTCATTGTTTTTCAAATGCTTATACTTAATCTTATAAATTTAAATATAATATAGTTTTGCAACTTTTGAGTAGTTTCGAAGCAGATTAATCACAAGTTAATGATAAACATTACAAGCTACATGTACAACACTGAACAGCTAAAAGTAAGATGCAATACGATTAGGTAATTAATGATTTACTCACCTGAGCCATCTAGTTCAAGGATCCTTGTTTCCAGTATAGTTGGGGGTTCCGAAGCATCTCTCGACCCTAAAATGGCATCAAGTTCAGCAAAGAATTTAAATTTTATTTTACCCCCAGCTCCAGATGTCTGTAGTTTATCTTTTTGTTCTCGATATTCCCTTCGAAGAGATTTTATTTTTGACTTGATTTGAATTGGCGTTCTCGACACTTTATGCGCCTTTAATTCCTGGCAAATTCGTTTGTAAATTTCGCTGTCGCGAACAGTCCCATCTAATTGTTTTTGAACATTTTCGGAACCCCAAATATTTATTAAAGCATATGTCTCTTCAACAGACCAGCGAACAGATCCAAACTCACAGGAAGCGGCCATGTTGTTTACTATTCAGAACTGCGGAATTGTGGGTAAAAATCCCCTTTCTCACCTCTCTAAAGAAGGAAGGAAATCATACCCCCTTTCAACCCTCTTTCGAACGGGTATTTTCCCCGCTTGGACGTGTGAACGGTGACACAGTCGAAATGCGGCTATGATACCGGCTTTAAATTGTGCATGTGAACGGGGCTTATAAAGTTGTATATATTTTCAATTTAACTAAAAAGTATTGAAAGTAAAAAAAAATACTTTTTTTTGTATATCCACTACAATTTTATAAAGAAAATTCTATCATGATATATAATATTTTGAAATTCATGCTTTATAACACATGATTATCAAATTGCAAAATATGTCATACTATATTTCATTAAAATATGCTTTGAAATTTTTAAGTCAAAACAGATCTTTAAATTTTAAACTCCCAATCACAAAATAATCCAATATTCTTAAATCACAATAAGATTTGCTGAAGAAAGATAATATATATATACAATATATATATATATATATATATATATATATATGTATATATACATATATATATATATACAGGGTGATTATAATTAAAGTTCCCGGTTTGAAAATGGTTTCAAACAAAAAGCACTGGTCAGAATGATTTGAAATTTTGCGTGAACACTCCTGGAGCAATGGAATTCTATTTGGTGAAGAAAAAAATAGTAGTTCAAAAAGTCGCCGCTAGGAGACTAATTGGCGCTTTACTATACTAGAATGCAATACAAAAGTAATAAATGTTGACTTACTCATTGGCTAATGATGTAATAAATGTTCAATATGCTGTCATTCACATTCTGAAACAAGCTGAAAGCGCAAAATAGCGTGTTCAACAACAGATTTGAGTGTTTCTGTAGAGAAGTTGTGGATGCGATGCGTGATGCTAGCTTTAAGTTCCGCTAAATTGGTAATGTGTCCATTAAACACCATATTCTTCAGATGCCCCCAAAGCCAAAAATCACATGGATTGAGGTCAGGGGAACGTGCTGGCCATCTTACAGGAAATGGCGGCTGATAATTCTGTCATCTCCGAAATGACTGCGAAGTAGCCGCTTCACGGGTTTTGCGATATGTAGTGGAGTCCTATCCTGCATGAAAATAGTATTATCGATACACTGACGCAGTTTGGGTATAACGTGACTTTTCAAAAGACGTTCATATCGATGGCCATTGACAGAACAGGTGACAGGGCCATGAGAACCAACTTACTCAAAAAAGAAAGGCCCGATAATAAACGCTGCTGTAAATCCGCACCACACAGTGACTTTGGGGGGAATGAAGAGGCACCTGGCGTAGTTCCTGTGGATTTCAGGTTACCCAGATTCTGCAATTTTGCGTATTAATAGTTCCGTGGAGATGGAAGTGTGCTTCGTCAGTCCACAAAACGTTCCAAGGCCATTCATCGTCCACTTTTATCAGAGCTAGAAATTGCAGTGCGAACATTTCACTTCAACATTGTCCGCAGGTAGCCGCCATTTTCCTGTAAGATGACCGGCACGTTCCCCTGACCTCATTCCATGTGATTTTTGGCTTTGGGGGCATCTGAAGAATGTGGTGTTTAATGGACACATTACCAATTTAGCGGAACTTAAAGCTAGCATCACGCATCACATCTATAACATCTGTACAGAAACAGTAAAATATGTTGTTGAACACGCTATTTTGCGCTTTCAGCATGTTTCAGAATGCGAAGGACAACATATTGAACATTTATTACGTCATTAGCCAATGAGTAAGTCAACGTTTATTACTTTTGCATTGCATTCTAATTTAGTAAAGCGCCAATTATTCTCCTAGCGGTGACTTTTTGAACTACTGCTTTTTTCTTCACCAAACAAAATTCCATTGCTCCACGAGTGTTCACGCAAAATTTCAAATCATTCTGACCAGTACTTTTTATTTGAGACCAGTTTCAAACCGGGAACTTTAATTATAATCATCCTGTATATATATATATAACTGCTGGATAATTGCTATGGACGGATGACACTATCATCCATAGCAACCACAAAATAAAAAGAAATCAAATGTGGAAAATTAGAATAAGTGCAGGATATAGTAAGAAGAGGTGTGCATATGAAAATTTTTCATTTCCGCGCCTGTTCGTCATGTGATAGTGCTGATAAGAGATTTAAAAGTTTTGACGCGTGTGGACAGTTGTTGTTGTTGAGACCCAGACCGTCCGAACCACCAGAAAGGTGTAAGGTAACCGTTTAGACGGCCGGGAAGTGCCACCCAATTTAGACCGGAACCCAGTGGGGGAGGCATCCACAGGGACCGTGCCATCCTTCCACTACCACCAACCTCTCGGAAGGACTTACGGACCCACATGTTTAATGTGATCGTACTCCGCATGAACACGGCGGCAGTTGTGGCAGCGTGCAAATCCAGCGCGTAAACCACCGGGCTACCGCGCCCGAAATCGGACATTTGTGAAAGTTTTACGGGAAGGATTTAATTGACGAACGTGAAATTTTCGGTATGGGTTCCCGATATCACTTAGATGATTTTACGCTTGGCCGTATTACCGGAAAGATCGAAGAAGGGCAAAAAATAACAGAAGTTGCCAAGGTGTTCGACCTAGCCCACAGCGTTGTTTCACGGCTGTGGCAAGCATTTAAAGCAATTGAAATGTGTAGCAAGTGTCACGTAGGAGGTCGTGGTCGATGTACGACGCCTGCAAAAGACAGGTACATTGTCCTATCGGCATACCCCAGGGGGGCATCACCTTAGATGTGGTGTACGGATCTTAGCTCTGCAGATCTGGTCCTCCGTGTCTGGGGGCATAAAAATTCGGGAAACCGGCTGTCGAGGAACCGGCCGTCGTACCGGTGAGGCAGTTAGGTCTCGGACTCTTCCAGGTGGCTGTGATCTCACGGACTGTGTCTATCCATGACCTGAGCCTAGATCTGGCTGGCGACTGGGGTCGGGCATTCTTCGGACCCTACCCGGTGAATGATCATGTCGATAACGTGGCCCCCGGCTGCGGCCCTGCTGGATGGGAGATTGAAACCCTGGTCAAGGAGAATTAATAGGCATAACCCCCCACGGTTGTCTTCTCCATTGGTCTTATCTCTGTTCTGTCGGCATAAAGGGACTGGCGCACCATAGTTCAGCAAGAGACAAATCAGTTCCTTGCTACCACAGGACAACGGATCTCCCGAAAAACTGTAGTCAGACGTTTGGAAGGAGGATCATACGCCGCACACCTGTTGTGTGTGTCCAATGTCCAGACTGCACCGTACCGCCCATTTGCAATGGTTTTATGAGCATCGCAATTGGCCCGAACGGGACTGGACTTGCGTACTATTCTCAGATGAGAGTAGGTTCAGTCTGTTATCGGATTGTAGACTCCAACTGATCTGGCGTAAGAGTGGTACTGCTTATCGTCCAGAATATATCCAGGAAAGGGACCTATATCCGATATGCAGTATCAGGGTATGGGTTGGCATTATGATCAATGGCCGCATACCCCTACATGTGGTTTTAACTGGGACTATGACCGGCCAACGATACATTGATGAAGCTCTACTGCCTCATGTTCGCTTTTTCCGTTATGCAGTCGGTGATAAATTTGTTTTCATGGACGACGACGTATCATGTCTTCGAACACTCGATGTTCAGTATTGTCTAGTCAGCGAGAGTATTCAATGCCTCGTATGACCAGCACGTTCTCCAGATCTAAATCCCATTGAAAATGTTTGGGATGCTTTGGGGAGGCGACTTTCTGGTCGAAAATATCCTCCAACAAGCAAGAACACCCTCATCCGTGCACTGACCGAGGAGTGGGATAACTTGCTTCAGCAGCTGCTGGATAATGTTGTACAAAACATGACACGACGTGTGGAATGTTGCATCGCACTCCACCGAGGACATATCCCATACTGACCCTCAAAGGTGCCTGCTGTCGTTCAAATGCATTTTTCCATTTCTCCGTACACAGCATGAACACTTTTCTCCTTTCAGATACTTCAAAACCTCCTGTATTTTTCAAAACAATAAATGATCTTTATTCTGATGTCCGAACAGTGTGGCAAAAATATTTTATCCTACTGGGCCTTCACCCCCGCTTAATGTTGTGCTACATTGTAATTTGTGATCCGTCCTTAGCAATTGTCCAACAATGTATGTATATATATATATATATATATATATATGTATATATATATATATATATATATATATATATATATATATATATATATATATATATATATATATATACGTATATAGGCAACGTTCTATAGAAATTAGGTATCATTTCTTCTTTACTCCTTTGAAAAATCAAGGTCTATTCTTTCGAGGTACATGTATTGGAGAAGTGCTACAGGAATTGTGGCCATACCGGGAGTGTGCCGCGGCCTAGCAGCATGCTGTAACCGGGGATTTAAGGGGTCACAACCCCCTTAGGCTTTTTTAGCATATTGCCCGTTAGCCTTCCCATCCATTTTTTACTCCATTTGTATCTTATTTCTATCTCATTTTATTATGTATAGAGAGAGAGAGAGTGAGAGAGATAGATATCTCTCACTTATGCGCGGGCGCAGGGGACAGCGAGAAAAACGAGCATTAGTGAAAGACGAGCATTAGCGAAAGATCACAAAAGGGAGCTTAAAAGTGAAACATCAAAATATTAATATATTGTACTACATTATATTGTTAATTAATACTATGTATACACTACTGAAAAATGTAAATAAGATTAGTTTCAAAATGCAGTGAATTTATTTTTTAGCAAATTACTATTTTTTAAGAACACAAAGAAAATGGAAATGCTTACATACTCAACTTTCGTTTTACTCTTATTACTGCTTTCTCACAAAATAATTTACAATCGAGGATTGTTTTCGTTTTCGTGAATTTTCAAAAAGAGTCTTTTCAAGTTCATCAAGACGTGGAAAAGTTCCTTCACTTCCGGAATTGAACTGAAAATAGTCACGCAGAGTTTCTTATGCTTCTAACGCTACTGTGTGAGTTGGTGGAACTTTTGCCGCATCTTCTTCATCATCGTCGTCCACCTCTTCATCTTTGTCACTACCATTTACTTCAGCTGCAATGTCTCCAATTTCCCGCAAATGAGCTGTGATTAAATTTTCATCTACATCAACGAATTCGTTGAAAGTACACGTAGCGAGTTCACCAGATACAGTATGCCAATCTTCTTCGTTTATGTCATTTTCACAATTTTCACTTTCATTTTCTGGCTTCTCACATTCATTTTCTGCTGGAAACGAAAATCCTGCTTTCTTAAAGCAGCTTTTAATACAGTGATGTTTCTCCATGATGAGCACAACATATGAATTGCATCAAGGATGGTAACTTGCTTCAATTCGTCTTTCGTTGCACGTTTTGTTTCTAAAGCAGCCAGAAGCCGACTGATTAAAGTTGTTCTGTAGTGCACTTTCACATAACGAATGACACTCAGATCCAAAGGTTGAATGTTGCTCGTGCAATTTGCAGTAAAAAACACAAGTTTCGTGTTGTTGAAAGTTGGAAGATCTTGTGGGTCAGCAAGACACTGATCCATGAATAAGAGAACTTTCCGTTATTCTTTTTCCATTTTTCTGTCGAATTTATGAAGGAAAACCAAGAAAATGTCCAATGTCATCCACGCCGTTTTGTTGCTAGTGTAGCCGAAAGGAAGCTTGTTTGATTTGCCAATGACCAATAGCGGGAATTTTTCCAAGCCATCGGCGTTGCAATACAGCAAGACAGTTAGTCTCTTTTTACTATTTTTTCCATCATCGCATGGTTCTCCCTTGAATATTAAGGTTCTGTCGGGCATCATTTTATAAAAAAGACCAGTTTCGTCACAATTGTAGATGTTTCGCGGTTCGTATCCGTTTACTAAAGTAGCCAAGTCTTCTTTCCATTGTTCTACAGTTCCTTTATTGACACTCGCACTTTTCCCAGAAAGGACACGAGTTGCCAAGCCATGCCTATTTTTGAATTTTTTTAATCTATCCCCAGGTAACACACATACGGTATTATAACCGTTGATAAACCGTTTATACGTTATATTTTCGTATGTGTTATACGATAAACGGTAATACATCGGTTATAATACCGTTATGAGTAAACGGTATATAAAAATACCGTATATCATACGTATGAATTACCGTGTATGAACATACCGTATGTAGAAATACCGTTTTAAATACGTATGTATTACTGTTTATTTTACATTAAAATAACCGTTTTTATTACGTTAAAAATACCAATTTATCATACGTAAAAATAACCATTAACGCTCCCCTCTCGCTCAAATCCTCTTTCAGCTTTGTTCTCGAACCCTTTTCCCAAAGGCATTTTTATGTATTACCGTTTAAAATACATTATAAATACCGTTTATCATACGTTATAAATACCGTTTATATTACATTAAAATTACCATTTTTCATACGTAAAAATAACCATTAACGCTCCCCCTTGCTCAAATCCTCTTTCAGCTTTGTTCTCAAACCCTTTTCCCCAAGGCATTTTCATGTATCCCTTCTTGTTTATCTTCACCCTCCCAAGTTCTAACCCCGCCGTGACGTCACGCAGTTCTGGAAGCTTCCAGAACGGACTCATTTCTACCTCAGGGGACGAAGTCATAAGCTTTGTGCATCTGGCAACACTGAGTGCAGTAATCATTCTTTACGTTTCCCGCCATGGTTTGTAGCACAGAAAGGTTTGTATCTTGAACTTTATTTTCCCGTGTTAGGTTAGTGTTAGGTTAACATGTTGCTTAATTTATATAACTTATTTAATTATATTTAGCTTTAACTTTTATTTTATTTTATATATCTTCCTAGCTTTGTTGTATGTATGCACATATTGCTTTAAAAGCAAACGGGAAAAGTGCATGTTTTCAGCATCGTGGTATGTGCATCCATGCTCGCATTTAATACTATCTAAGCGGAGATTAAATGAAAACGTGGTCCGAGATTGCATTTGTTGTCATGCATGCATGTTTATTTCAAATATTGTAAAATCAGAAATTATTCTTTTACATGTTTTTATGTATTTTAAACTTAAAGATGGTATAACTTAAATTTTAAACTTAACTTAGATTTTAAACTTAAAGATGGTAATAGGCTGCAACCTGAAAATGCAGAACGCTTAATTTTCCTGTACCGTAACTTACCTCTAACTTTGATTACAAAGAATAATTAGTTTGTTTTTAAACAATATTTCATATGGTGTAAAACTTAAGAAATTAAAATACTGCCAAATTGAATATTCATCCAAGGGTCATTCCGTGTCAAATCAACCAATGATCTGAACCTTGACATCATGGAAAATGATAATTTTTGGTACAATAGTAGTACCAGTGAAGCTGACAAAAACTGTAAATATTAGATTTTTTGGGCTCTTAGTTTTCAGTTATTGACTTTCTTAAAAGCGAAATTTGGCAAAAAAAAAAAGTATTTGACCTAGAGATCTCAAATTGGTGTCATTTTTTTTTTCTTTTAATGGGTCTTAATTTGATATGACTATGCTATTCTCTAAAAACAATTTCTCTTTTAGTTTGTAATTATTTTAGAAACTCCAATTTTAAAAAAGAGTTAAATACCATAATCATGTTGTATATCAAATTAAGGTCCATCGAAAACAAAAGACTGCACTAATTTGAACTCTCTTGGTCAAATAGTTTTTGATCTACCACTGTTTAAAGATTTCAAAACTTTACCAGATTTGGCTTTTTTAAAAAAGTGAATAACTGAAAATCTAAAAGCGCAAAAAATATGAAATTTTACGGTGTTTTTAAACTTTACTGGTACTATCACTGTACCAAAAATGATCAATTTTTTAGATATCAAGGTTCAAACCATTAAGTGATTTGACACAAAATGACATACATTTAGTACATAACTCATTAGCCAGTTTTTTCATACATTCAGCCCACATATGTTCTCAATTTTTACAATTTGCTACACACTTAATATTCAGGATGGCCACTCAACCGGGAAAAGTCAGGGAATTTTGTGAAAATTCTGTTTTTTTTTTTTTTTTAATACTAGTTGTCCTTATAAAAGACTGCCCAGTTTGTATGCCATTTTCGAAAAATTTCGCCAAATATTATGCTGTACTCGTAACTTCTAAATAAAGGCTGCCATGTGTCCATTTGATTCCGTATAAAAACAAAAATGCAGAGTTTGTGCTCCATTTTGGACAACTGTTGCCAAGAATATTATATACATTTTACAATATTTTTTCTATTTTAATGACATTCTTTTGACATTGCTGAATTGACATTAATTATTCAATGGCTGTAGCTTGTTACAGTGTAGTTTTTGCATATCTTTAATGTCTGTCATTGTGAACAATTTGCAATGCCCATATTTAAGGACATCAGTTTAGACTATTTCTTCAGGGAAAAAAAACATTAAATTCTTTTAAATATTTCAGTAGTTCAATTTTGCTGCATTTACATGTATTTTTTATTAAAAATGTCAAAATTTATTTGTAAAAACAAAAAATGTGTATTTTTTTCTCCTGATTTAATATAACTTTTTTTTTAATAGTGGAGTAATTGTTAAGATTCTTTAATCAAATTTGTAACTAAATAGGGATGTGCACGCATTTTATGTTAAAATTACTGGTCTGGAATTTCTTTTCAATTCACCTGGAAAAGTCAGGGAATTTCAATGTGTCTGAAGAGTGGCCACCCTGATATTTCACATGCCACTCAATATAATTTTATATTTACAATTATAATTACAAAACGTTCAAGAACTTTTAAAATAAGTTCTTCTCCAAACTGAGTGAAGATAATTTCATTTCTTCCTTGCTCAAGAGTACAAACTCTCCCAGTTGCAGTAACAGGCTCCACTTTTTGCAAAATGGTCTCACCTGGCACATTCAATACGTCACTCGGTTGAGGATGAAAGTAAGAAAAGGTCCCTTAGGATGTAGGAAGCTTACTTTATAGTCGCTCGTAACATTATTCTTCTCAAGAATACATGCAAGCCACAAAGATCCTTTATAGACTATATAGTGCCAAATCCAGATTCAATTTTTACTAAATTAGTTTGTGTACTATAGTCGAATGCTGTCACACGTTCAGTAAACCGGTGTTCACTACAGTAATAATGCTTAACAAGAAGCCAATTTTCAGAAATTGGGTAAAAAGAATGAAGTTTTTGAGTACAGCACAGTTGATGAGTATGAAGAAGTTAAAGAAATACTGTCGCCACAGTTGAATGACTTTAAGGCAATCATGGGTACTCAAAAACTTCATTCTTTCTACCCAATTTCTGAAAATATACTTCATGTTAAGCATAATTACTGTAGTGAACACCAATTTACTGAACGTGTGACAGCATTAGACTATATTACACCAACTAATTAAGCAAAAATTGAATCTGGATTTGTCACTATACTCTATAAAGGATCTTGGTGGCTTGCATGTATTCTTGAAAAGACGAGCGACTATATAGTTAGCTTCCTACATCCTAAAGGACCTTCTTCTTTCTTTTATCCTCAACCAAGTGACGTATTGAATATTTGAATGTGCTAGGTGAGACCATTTCGCAAAAAGTAGAGCCTGATACTGCAACTGGGAGAGTTTGTACTCTTGAGCAAGGAAGAGATGAAATTGTCTTCACTTGTTTGGAGAAGTACTTATTTTAAAAGTTCTTGAAAAGTAACGTTTTGTAACTGATTGTAAATACAAAATTAAATTTTGAGTGACATATGTGAAATATTAAGTGTGTAGCAAATTGTTAAAATTGAAAAGAACATATGTGGGCTGAATGTTTGAAACAACTGGTTAATGAGTTATGTACTAAGTATATGTTATTCCGTGTCAAATCAATTAATGGTTTGAACCTTGATACCTCAGAAATCGATCATTTTTGGTACAGTGATAGTACCAGTAAAGTTTACAAAAACTGTAAAATTTCAGATTTTGGGGGCTTTTAGATTTTCAGTTATTTACTTTTATTAAAGACATTAAGGGACTATTTGTGTGCCAAATTTCATAGTCGGTCGTTAAGGGGTTCCTATGGAAATTAAATTTTTTGTAATTTAGCTAATTTCACTTATAGTTTAATACAAAAAAAAAATAATTTTCATAGGAACCCATTGGCTTCCCATTATGAAACTTGGCATACAAGTAGTCCATAAAGCATATATTTTTTTTTCAAAAAAATTAAAAGGGGTGTTTTTGAGATTTAAAAAAAAAATTTTTGAAGCTTTTCAAAAAATTCAAATTTGAAATAGCATAGTCATGTTATATATCAAATTAAGACTCATTAAAAGCAAAAGAAAATAACACTAATTTAAGCTCTCTAGGTTAAATAGTAAGTCTCATTTATAAGCATTTAAAAAACGATATTTCGGTATAATTTTTTTAAATACATGATTTGGAAGAATTAAAAAAAAATATATACTAGGAAGAAATTTTAAAATAATATGCTACTTAGGACAAATTTTAAAAAAAAGTTGATACTGGGGTGAAATGTTAAAAAACACAATACTAAATTAAAATAATTTGATACTTTTAAGAAAATAAAAAAAAATACCTGGAAGAAGTTAAAAAAGCCTTATACTTAAAAGAAAATAAACATGATACGTACAAGAAATAAAAACACAATTCTGGGAATTTTTTTAAAAACATTAAACACAATATTATATTTCATAATGTAGTAGATTATAATTTTTGCAATTTTTAGAAATAATTGTGAAACAGTTTGTGTTCTGTGTATCTAGAAACATGTTCTACTTGGGCTCTGTGCCCTTACTCACTGTTTTCACTCTTAAAAATCATCACAGTTGCATGATACCACCATTGATCAGAGATGTGTAGTTTTAGCATGCTAAATTAAAATTTAAAATAGCCTATAATTGTAATTTAAAATAGCCTATAAACTTAATTACAATATTATTAATATTGTTTTTTTTATATATTTTTAGTATTGAAGTTTACTTTTAAAAAATTAACTCTTTAAAATTTGCAAAAATGTTTTAGTATTATGTGTTTTAATATATCCCAAAATTTTATTCTGTATTTTTAAGTTATTTTCAATTTAAAATAGCTTATCTTTTAGATTTAAAATTATATTTCATAATGTAGTAGATTATAATTTTTGCAATATTTAGAAATAATTAGAATTAAAAATATATTTAAATATAAACTGAAAATAAAGGAAAAAAACATTTTTGCATTAAAATTATTGTATTAACAATATATAATATAAATTAAAATAAAAATTTTATTACATATGAACAGAGTGATTCTATAGTATTGTGAATTTTGCATATATGACACATTTGATATATCGTATCTTTGTAAAAATATGATTTAGATGAATGTATTTTAAATTTTAAAGATACTGTTTCAGATTGTGTTGATTTTAAATTTATAAATTCAAGTACATTATTGAAATCAACACAATCTGAAAATTTGACATCTATTATAAAAATATATTCACCTGACTCAATATGTTTGTTTTACAAAGATGCATAAAACTTTGTAAATATCATGTCTGCAACATGCACTATTCTGTAGAGTTGTCCAATGTGTGATAAATATGTATATAAACACGTAATAAATACGTGTAGAAACACAATATAAACACGTAATAAATACGTGTAGAAACACAATATAAACATGTAATAAATACATGTAGAAACACAATATAAATATGTATGGGAATACATTATAAATGCGTATGGGAACGCACAAATACATATGGGAACACGTTATAAACACGTATGTGAATATACGTAATATACACGTATATGATATGTAATAAACATGTATCTGGATACGTAATAATAACGTATGTGGATATACGTAATATACACGTATGTGATACGTAATTAACATGTATCTGGATACGTAATAATAACACATGTGGATATACATAATAATAACGTATGTGGATACGTAATAATAATGTATGTGGGTGTACGTAATAATAACGTATGTGGATATACGTAATAATAACGTATATGGATACGTAATAAACACGTATGTGCATATACGTAATAATAACGTATGTGAATATACGTAATATTAACGTATAAGGATACGTAATAATAATGTATAAGGATACGTAATAATAACCTTTTTTATAACGGTTGGTATACCGTATTCTAACGTACCATTTTTGCGTAATAATTACGTATGGCCTGACACGTAAAGATTACGTATTGCTTGATACGTAAGAATTACGTATTTGTGCTACCTGGGTCCATGTGATGCAGAATAGTTTTCCATTTCAAAACGCTTTGACAACTGTACGGCCTTCACCCTTAGAAGCTCAACGTTAACAGAGGAATGTTCGAGGCACGAACTTCCTTAACCCTTTCGCGACGAATGGCACGCCCAGGTGCCAGATGCGAACATGCATTCAAGGACGAACGGCACTCATTCGGGCCAGAGGAAATTTTACCGCAAGCGGATAGTGGCACGCATAAGTGCCAGTACGCAGAACGTTTTAATTTGTGAACTAGATGGCGTTACTTGTCCATGGAACTAACTTCAATGCATTTTGCAGAGGCATGACCTTGGCAGAAGAGGATCGAATGAATTATTTCTCCATTTGGAGCGGTGAAAATCATTTTGTAACATAAACCAACAGAGCAATTCTCGTAGCATCAACAATTTTATAATTGAGTTTCGGTTTTTATTTTTATTGCAGCGTTATGATTTCGTTGGTGAATCATAGGAATATAAGAGAGTATTTTTTTTTTTGTTTGGGTTTTAGAGGCAGTGAAATTATTCGTTTATTTCGGATAAAAGAATGGGAGCAACTAACGAGTATTTTGTATTCAGATTTGTATGAATATTATACATCAAATAGAACATAAATATTTCTTTTATTCCTGTGAAAAGTAGATTTCTGTGTTGAATACGTGATTTTCAGTGAATTTTTTTCGAGAGTTAGGCTTAGCGCAAAAAATGCTCCGTCCTTTTCGACCAGTTCGGAAGCGAAGCGCGTCGTCCTTTGGGCCGCGACAGCTCCGGAATGCCGCCGTCCCGAAAGGGTTAAACCATAGCACCAAAACTTTCTCAAATTCTTCGTACTTTCTGCCTTGAATTCTACTTCTTTTCTTCGACTGAATTCCACATTCTCGATGAGTTACTATTATCGTCTCCCGATTTTTAAAAATCCCTCTCAATGTCGATTCTGGCACATTAAAATGCTCCGCTAAAATTTTTTTCGAGGTGTAAGAATTTTCTTCGAATTTTTAATAACATCCATTTTAAACGAAAGCGACAATTTCGTACTTTTCCCCATTTTAAAACGTAACCATCTAACCAAAACTCCAAAGATTGTTCTTTCGTTACCGATCAATGCCACGTGGTACGTACCGTACTAACCCAGGCCGTAAGGTGGCCTTGGGAAGGGCGAGGGAATGCATTCGTAGAAGCAGAACAAAAAGGGTAAAATTCTTGCGATAAGCAACACCAGACTACTTGAGGAACCTACTTTTTGAAATGTGAAAATTCATTTTGCGACTCGCATAAGTGAGAGGTGCTTTTTTAGTGCGGCGCATAAATGAATAAGAGTTATCATTGTTTTCCTATACCCCTGGTCGGGACCGCGGAAAAAACGTTCATAAGTGAGGGATCACTGTATACACACACACACACATATATATATATATACACGTGTATTAAAATAATAAAAACGAAAGTGCAGGAGTGCAAATCAGTAAACACAGTAGTAGGGGGTTCTGGCTCACGCGGTGCGATACTTTAACATGGGGTCAATTGCGGTGCTAATTTTCCCATGTTGAAGCATAGGCACACCCCATGAGGAGGGGCGGAACTTCCACCAGCACGTGACTTTCCATGAAGAGAGGATGTCAATTAAAGGTTATGATGGATTAGATATTTTTAGTAGCAAAATAAACAAATGTAGGTTTTGCACTTTTGTAATATTTTTTTAAAAATGTGGTAATGGGAAAAATTAACATTTTATACAAAATGTTCCAAAAGATATAAAAAAAATAAAATGTGGTAATAGTCAAAATTAACATTTTGCGACGTTTTTTTCAAAATGTTAATTTCTCTATGGGAATTAACATGGGTTTTCACACATTTGTAATTTTTTTTTAAAAAAAAATGTGGTAAAGGGAAAAATTAACATTTTGCACAAAATGTCTCAAAAACGTAAAAAAGCAACAAAAAATGTGGTTATGGGCGAAATTAACATTTTGCGATTTTTTCCAAAATGTTAATTTCTCTATGGGAATTAACATGGGTTTTCACACTTTTGTAATTTTTTTACAGAAAAATGTGCGTTTTGACAAAAATGCTACTAAAAATGTGGTAATGGGCAAAATTAACATTTCGCACAAAATGTTGCAAAAACGTTAAAAAAACAACAAAAATATGTGTTTTTACAAAAATGTGGCCAAAAAGGTGTGTTTTTAAAGTAGCAGAATTTCGGGAATTGGGTGTATCGGTGGGTGTGTGTATCTAGTCAGTGTAAGTTTCCAACTATCTAAATGTGGTAATGTCTCTTTCATAAAATAGATGCTGTTAGAAATATATATATATTTTTTTTAATTGTGGGCCCACCTCCACCCGGTGTATAGGATACATCGCCACAATTCAATCTAGCATGGTCTGCTCATTTAAATTTGATAATGACCGTATGCTAGGCTCTTGATACCATCCTTTAAGATATGTCGCTTATCATCATAAGGGGATAACCCCATTTTAATTTGCTTCACAGTATACATCTGATGTTTACTTGCAATTTTAAATTGTTCCACTCTATTATGTCTTCGCTTTGTTAGGCAATTATAATAATCTTCATGATGGATGTGTTTTTTTACAACATACTTATTAACACCTTTAGCAGTCTTTTTGTCCGTGAAGAGTGTTTTCAGGCTGTACATTTTCGATCTTAGGCCTACAAATTCCACGGCAGGAGTTCCATTCAACTCGTCTTTTATTTTTCCAATCCTTATTTTATTCTTATTGGAATGAAGTGGATGTGTTGGAGGATAATCCGAAAAGTCAAAATAGTCTTCATAACTTTCAAAATCTTTGTAAATATCCTCTGTGTCAATTTCATAGCACAGGGAATCGGTGTCTGTAAGAAGCAATTCGGCTCGGCTTCCATACATCTTCTTAATAAAATCATAATGAAACTCATACATAAGTGTTTTACTGAAGTCCAGTACTGAAAAACCTGCATAGATGGGTTTATTCAGTTTCAAATGAGTCTTATGCATATGAACTGCTACCAGATCTTCATTAAATATTTTGAAGGAGTGTAAGGCTTATGATGCAAGTAATTTTTTCAGTCTCTTCTCAGTCTGTACTAGCTTAAAATCCATTCTTTTTCTCAAGTTTTCCATAGTTTTTCCAAACACTGCGTTATTCATAAGTTTGAACAGATCTTTTTCAAAGGAATTTTTTGCCAGCGTTCTCTTCTCAGTGTTAAATTGTACATAGGGCTTCAACCAGGGCTCTTGCTTAAAAGTTAATACTCGATGGATTTTCACAAGTTTTATCCCTAGCTTCATATACTGTTTTAAATTTCTATAATGCAGAACATATTTAACCTTATGATTCAAATTATGTGTTAATTTGATCTGGTCCTTGCATATTTTCAAATTCATTTCTTCAGATAAATTCCGGCTATACTCCGAAATCAGAGATGGGGTGATATGAACTCTTTCGGGTGCCAGAGGATAATCATTATGCTTATCATGCAAATCATGGGGATAGTCTATATCCGCTTCGATAATATATCCCACAGGTGAGTCATCTTCAACAGCAAGTGGATCAAAGTTCTGAATATCTTGATAATCAAACCATCTAAAATTCGATACAGGGCTTAGTGCCCATCCATAAAAATTATTAGCATCTAGGTACATTATATACTTGCTAGGTTTTGCAGAATCATAATGTTCCAAATACTTATTATTAGCCTGGCTTAGACGTTTACTAATAACACTAATACCGTCTCTAATACCTTCTTCTAAAAATAAGTACATATCAGGATCTGTAATCAGTTCTAATGATACTCCACTCATCTTCAAGGCTGCATTCCAGGCAAGAGATGGTAATGTTAAATAGTGGGCAGCATCTATTCCATAATAATTCAAATCACGGAATCAATTGTCAAATCACGGAAATTCTCAAAAATGTCCGTTAATAGAAGAATATCAGTTTTTATGTGCAAGTCATGATATTCCCCCATATTCTTTATCTTTAAAGATGTCCAAACATGTTGAGCATAGGCATAGGCATCATCAGAGACCTCCTCTCGATTTAAATCATCAAAGAAGGCCTCTTTAGTGGGTAAGCTCGTTTCTTCAAACTTGGTAGCACAATCCATATAAGAATAGGGGTAAACACCCTTTCTAGTCACTAAATCCACTTGATCACTTGTAAAATGTTCTTGGGTGTGTTTTTATTTCTTGTACGTATCCTATTTATTTTCTTTTAAGTATAAGGCTTTTTTTACTTCTTCCGAGTATTTTTTTTTATTTTCTTAAAGTATCAAATTATTTTAATTTAGTATTGTGTTTTTTAACATTTCACCCCTGTATCAACTTTTTTTTAATTTGTTCTAAGTAGCATATTATTTTAAAATTTCTTCCTAGTATATATTTTTTTTAATTCTTCAACTCATTTATTTAAAAAATTTTTATCGAAATATCATTTTTTAAATGCTTATAAATAAGACTTTTCTGTACGATTTTTTTAATGAAAATTCGACTATTATTCATGTTTTCACATTTTTTTCAGTGTCAATTTCAAAATGTACTCTTGTTCATAATGAAATATTTTCCTTTTTAACACTTTGCAACATAGATGAAAGTGTTTATTTATTGTATTTATCAAGACAACAAAAAATGCAAAATTTCAGATATTTTGGGCTCTTAGTTTTTCAGTTATTGACTTTCAAAAAAGCGAAATCTGCCAAAGTTTTGAAATCTTTAAACAGCTGTAGATCAAAAACTATTTAACCTAGAGAGCTCAAATTAGTGTCATTTTCTTTTGCTTTTAATGAGTCTTAATTTGATATACGAGGCATGTTTTTTAAGTACCGTTTTGGAATTAAAAAAAGACGTGCAAAGATATCGCAATAATTTTATTTCTACATGAAAGCCTGTACCTTAGCCACATGATTAGCCACAATGTGGTCCGTTTAGCCACATGTGGACGGGCATTGTCATGCAGCAAAACGATACCCTTACTCAACTTGCCACGTCTTTTGTTCTGGATTGCACGACGCAGATTGTTCAATGTCTCACAATAAGACGCTGCATTGATTGTCTCATTACGAGGCAGAAACTCCACTAGCAATACTCCTTTTTTGTCCCAAAAAACTGTGCACATGATTTTCCGGGCAGAAATTGTTTGCTTAAACTTCACTCTTTTGGGTGATGATGAATGTCGCCATTCCATGGATTGTTGTTTTGATTCTGGTGTGACGTAGGCCACCCATGTTTCGTCACCAGTAACAATTTGGTCTAAAAAATCTTCACCTTCATTGTGGTACCGCTCAAGGAAAGTCAATGCACTGCCTAAACGTTGGGTTTTGTGCAAATCCGTCAACATTTTTGGAACCCAACGTGAACACAATTTCCGGTAATTCAAGTTCTCGGTCACAATGCGATACAAAACACTACGAGAATATTGAGGAAACCAGTCGCACATTGATGAAATTGTAAAGCGTCTGTTTTCTCTCACCTTTTCTTCCACTTTCTGCACCAAATCTTCATTAAAGACCGAAGGACGCCCACTCCGTTCTTCATCATGCACATTTGTGCGGCCATCTTTAAATGCTCTCACCCATTTCCTTACCATTCCATCACTCATAATGTTTTGTCCGTAAACTTCACAGATCTCACGATGAATATCGATCGGTTTTACGCCTTTAGCACTAAGAAATCGTATAACAGTCCGTACTTCACAATCGGCGGGACTCACGATTGTCGGAGGCATCTTAAACACTCAGTAAACAACGTATACAATGAAGAATCAGACTGTAATGGCGTCAGTGCGTAGACAAGAGATGTAGGTAACCAGCGCGCATGCGCGGAACGCCGACCGTAGCGCTGCTGCGGCGGAATCGCAAAACGGTACTTACATAAAAAACATGCCTCGTATAACATGACTATACTATTTCAAATTTGAATTTTTTGAAAAGCTTAAAAATTTTTTTTTTTTTAATCTCAAAAACACCCCTTTTAATTTTTTTGAAAAAAATATATGCTTTATGGACTACTTGTATGCCAAGTTTCATAATGGGAAGCCAATGGGTTCCTATGAAAATTATTTTTTTTTGTATTAAACTAAAAGTGAAATTAGCTAAATGTAATTACAAAAAATTTAATTTCCATAGGAACCCTTTAACGACCGACTATGAAATTTGGCACACAAATAGTCCCTTAATGTCTTTAAAAAATATATATTTTTTAAGAGAAATCAGTTTTTTTTGGATTTTCTAAAAAAAAAAATATTTAGTTTGTAATTTTTTAAAAACTCCAATTTAAAAAAAAGATAGAATACCGTAATCATGTTGTATATCAAATTAAGGCTCATCGAAAACAAAAGAACGACACTAAATTGAGCTCTCTGTGTAAAATATTTTTTGATTTACAACTGTTTAAAGATTTCTAAACATTGCTAGATTTGGCTTTTTTTTAAAAAAGTAAATAACTGAAATTCTAAGTGCCCCCAAAATCTGAAATTTTACCGTTTTTATAAACTTTACTGGTACTATCACTGTACCAAAAATGATCAATTTCTGAGGTTTCAAGGTTCAAACCATTAATTAATTTGACACGGAATGACATATACTTAGTACATAACTCATTAACCAGTTGTTTCAAACATTCAGCTACACACTTAATATTTCACATATGTCACTCAAAATTTAATTTTGTATTTACAATCAATTACAAAACGTTACTTTTTCAAGAACTTTCATACTCATCAACTGTGCTATACTCAAAAACTTCATGCTTTTTACCCAATTTCTGAAAATCGGCTTCTTGTTAAGCATTATTACTGTAGTGAACACCGGTTTACTGAATGTGTGACAGCATTAGACTATATTACACCAACTAATTTAGCAAAAATTGAATCTGGATTTGGCACTATATAGTCTATAAAGTATCTTGGTGGCTTGCATGTGTTCTTGAGAAGAATAATGTTACAAGCGACTATAAAGTAAGCTTCCTACATCCTAAGGGACCTTCTCTTACTTTCATCCTCAACCGAGTGACGTATTGCATGTGCCAGGTGAGACCGTTTTGCAAAAAGTAGAGCCTGTTACTGCAACTGGGAGAGTTTGTACTCTGAGCAAGGAAGAAATGAAATTATCTT